>SJYX01003745.1:400087-418424 GCA_006410675.1 Oreotragus oreotragus | reverse complement strand
TGATTCCTGGATTAGGAAGATCCCCTGGAGGAGGGCTTGGCAACCCTCTCCAGTATTCTTACCTGGAGAATCCCCAAGGACAGAGGAGCCTGGTGGGCTGCAGTCCATGGGGTTGCAAAGAGTCGGACATGACTGAGCAACTAAGCACAGTTCATGAGTAGCTTTCCATTTCAGGGCTGGTTAGAGACTCAGACCTCTTTCTTTCTGTAGTTTCACCATTCTTAGGGCCTCACAGTCTTCTTCTTTTAGCTGGCAGATGGGGAAGAGAGAGTAGACAATGTAAACAGTTACAACTGCACATGGAACAACAGACTGGTTCCAAATAGGGAAAGGAGTACGTTCAGGCTGTATATTGTCACCCTGCTTATTTAACTTATATTCAGAGTACATCATGTGAAATGTTGGGCTGGATGAAGCACAAGCTGGAATCAAGATTGCTGGAAGAAATATCAATAACCTCAGATATGCAGATGATACCACCCTTATGGCAGAAAGAGAAGAACTAAAGAGCCTTTTGATGAAAGTGGGAGAGTAGAGTGAAAAAGTTGGCTTTAAACTCAACATTCAGAAAACTAAGATCATGGCATCCAGTCCCATCACTTCATGGTAAATAGAAGGGGAGACAATAGAAACAGTGAGAGACTTTATTTTTGGGGGGCTCCACAATTACTGCAGATGGTGACTGCAGCCATGAAATTAAAAGACACTTGCTCCTTGGAAGAAAAGCTATGATCAACCTGGACAGTGTATTAAAAAGCAGAGACATTACTTTGCCAACAAAGGTCCCTCTAGTCCATCTAGTCAAAGCTATGGTTTTTTCAGTAGTCATGTTTGAATGTGAGAGTTGGACATAAAGAAAGCTGAACGCCAAAGAATTGATGCTTTTGGACTGTGGTGTTGGAGAAGACTCCTCAGAGTCTCATGGACTTCAAGGAGATACAACCAGTCCATCCTAAGGGAAATCAGTAGTGAATATTCATTGGAAGGACTGATGTTGTGCTGAAACTCCAATACTTTGGCCACCTGATGTAAAGAGCTGAGGTGGGAGGGGGGGTTCATGTTTGGGAGTTCGTGTACACCCATGGCAGCTTCATGTCAATGTATGCCAAAACCAATAGAGTACTGTAAAGTAAATTTAAAAAAAAATAAATAAAATATGCGCAATGCATTTTAGAGTACAAAGGAAAGGGGGACACAGATTTGTGATGGAAAGTTTATCTCTACTTCATTCACTCTGGGTCCCTCTTGCATAGGAAATTAAGTCATAATCTTACATACTGCTTTAACATTCTGGCTTGAAATTCTCTAAGAATTTAATGTGTATCTTTTCCTCTTTAATTTGGGACTGGAGAGTCTAAGAATGGTAAAGTAATGCTGACAAAAACATTTTATAAGCAAATAGTTAACAGATAAAGATATTTGCATAAATCAATTAAGATTGAAAATTTCTGATCCATGCTCCTTTTTGTAACACCTGATTATCCATCTTTATAAAGAGCTTTTACTAATAGCTGTAGCATAAATATAGATATTTCATCTAATTGATCTCTTCCTTGTGACCACCTTTAGAAAATACATGAAAGAGATTGTAATCTTTAATCATCTACTTTTTTTTTTCAGCAAGGAAGGGTTATAGTTATCATAAATTAAGCTGAAATTAAAATTTAAGTCATTGTGATACTCTTCCCTGAAATAGTATTCAAAAAAGATTTATTGGAAATGAGTTAAATTAAAATTAATATAAAATTTTAACAATTGGATTATATCTTCTAGAGTATTTAAATTATTACACAAGGGAAATGTTTTGAAGTAGGATTTAAATTTCTCTTTTTGGTCTTACAAGCTATCTGAATGGAGACTCAAACTGTTAATAAATACCATGGGAGACAGGGAAGACAGAAATGATTTGAACTTTTATAAACTAAAAATATTTTCTCATGGCTTATGTGTCTTTTGTGTAGGAGTCTCATATTATTTATATGAAAATAAAATATGCACAATATATTTTAAAATATAAGATATATGATGCTACTTGTAAGTAAAACCTGAAATTCTCATATTGTTTGTTTAGATAGTTACTCTTTATTGCATTTTTATAATTCTCATTTACAGTTAATTTATCAATCTTATATCACCTACCTTTATTAATTATTATTATCCTTCTGGCCTCAATAAATTCATTTTCTCCTACAGTTAATACAAAAACCATTAACATTATCTGAAAGGTTCTGTGTGATCCAAACTTTGACTACTGTGTGAGACTTCTCTTCATCTTTCACCACTAAAGCATCAATGTGTAAAAGTTGTTCACCCATAATTTTGGCAGGTCTAAACTCGGAATAATTGTTAAATATTACCTGAACTGATTGTTTCATTCACTCATGTAATAATACTTACTGATCAAATGTTCTGTGCTACACATTGTACTTTGCCTAGAGATATGGCAATGAACAAGATAGATATGTTTTCCATGATCATGAACTACTTTATTTAATAGCTACAGACACACACACACAAGCCTTCTGAAACTTCATGTGTATACACATAAATATACATTTACATGCAAATATATTTTATATATATTTAATATATAATATATATAATCATATGTATATTTATCCTTTATCCTAATTTATTTTTACCTACATCTTAAGAATCAAAACCTCTTTCATTATTTTTTCTTATTCCTATCAAATATAAATTTTTTTCAAATTGTAAATTATACTTAAAATTTACCATCAACCTTTTTTAATCTAGATGTGTATAAGAGACAGTTTATATGGTTGATAATTTGTTCATATTTTATAACCTTATTGACTTTTTGAATAGATATTCCAACAATTAAGAAACTGGTGTTAAATTTTCAACTTTTAGATTTGTCTATATATCCACTAAGGTTGTTGTTTCTGATGAGTTGACTGTTTCATCATTGTATAATGTCCATCTTTATACTTCAAAATACTCATTTTCTTGAAGAGGGTTATTTAGTAATAGAGCTGCTCTAGCTTTCTTTTTGTTATTGTTTGAGTAGTATATCATTTCCCTCATTAAAAAAAATAATATTTCAATCTTTCATATTTAATTTGCCTTTTGTACACAATATAGTAAATAATGTCTTGACCTGGGGAGTATGTGAATATGAGTCTGGCAATGAGTGATGTGATAAATAGCCCGTAAGCATCATCCAGGTCATTTTTATGGTCTTTTGGAAAAGTAAGATGGCCAAACAAGATTTTTAAGGACTGACTGCTTTTTGTACTCACCGAAGATAGTATTTGAAAGAGTTATGGAGGGCACGTCTGTATTAGGCATTATGTTGTTATTTGTTGAAATGTATCAAAGTCCAGGGATAGAAAGAAATTTGGAAGCTAGAGGAGGTAGCTCGTCTCAGCCACCGCCCCTGACTTCGGCGTGGGGTAGCTCGTCTCGGCTGCTGTCCTAGACCTCAGATGTGGGCAGCTCCTCTTGGCTGCTGCCCCTGATCACACGCCCGAGGTTAGACGCGGCGGCTGAGAGGAGCAACCCCACTCCAAGAAGCTGCAGCTGCGTGGGTGCAGGAGGGCCAAGGGGAGCTACTCCACATTCAAGGTCAGGAGGGCTGGCCATGAGGAGATACTCTTTGTCCAAGGTAAGGAGCAGCGGCTGGGCTTTGCTGGAGCAGCCATGAAGAGGAACCCCACGTCCAAAGTAAGAGAAACCCAAGTAAGATGGTAGGTGTTGCAAGAGGGTATCAGAGGGCAGACACACTGAAACCATAATCTCAGAAAACTAGCCAATCTGATTACACGGACCACAGCCTTGTCTAACTCAATGAAACCAAGCCATGTCCGTGGGGCCACCCAGGATGGGCGGGTCATGGTGGAGAGGTCTGACAGAATGTGGTCCACTGGAGAAGGGAATGGCAAACCACTTCAGTATTCTTGCCTTGAGACCCCCATGAACAGAATGAAAAGGCAAAATGATAGGATACTGAAAGAGGAACTCCCCAGGTCAGTAGGTGCCCAATACACTACTGGAGATCAGTGGAGAAATAACTCCAGAAAGAATGAAGAGATGGAGCCAAAGCAAAAACAATACCCAGTTGTGGATGTGACTGGTGATAGAAGCAAGGTCCAGTGGGAGGGGGGTTCATGTTTGGGAGTTCGTGTAAAAAAATAAATAAATACAAAAAAAAATAATAAATTATAATGAAGTCCAAAAAAAAAAAAAAAGGATCAGCATAGCATTACTATAATTATAAACTTATGAAACTATATTTGCCAGAGATTAATTTGATTATTTGTATTAACCTATGCATGCATGGCAACCCACTCCATTATTCTTGCCTGGAGAATCCCCACGGACAGAGGACCCTGGCATGCTATAGTCCACAGGTTCGCAAAGAATCAGACACAACTGAGCAACTAAGCACAGGCATGCTGTACAGGTCATACTTCCAACTATTACTTGATGTGCAGAGTTTTCTGTACATTCTGTTTCTTTGAAATCTTGATGCAAGCTATAAATTTATGTTGTGTCCTGATGAAATAGTACAACAGATGAAACCCCTTCCTATCATAAGACTAGTGTGGAGTAACTAGCCTGAGCCATCCCTCTCTACACACACACACACACACACACACACACAGAGTGCTGCAACCTGGTACTGAGTCATCAGAGATAAGATTGCATGCCTATTTATCTTTGTATCCAACAGTATGATGAGGACAGTGTTTCATATTTCAGAAAGTCATTTTGGAATTGAAATGAATTATATAGATTTTGGTGTTTAGTCACCACTATTATCCTAATTGAGCAAGTTCCTCATTTTTCTTGTCAAATTAAAGGGTTAAACAAGAAGATCCCTCCTTTTTCTATGCTACCCACAACTGTAACTTATACTTACCTTCATCATGATCTTCATTATATGCAGTTATGAGTTGCCTACTATATAGTAAAAACTTCAATATGTGATTTTGTTAATAGTATCTACTTGATTCATTCACTCAGAAAATATTTGTTAAATAAATAAATGAACTTCAAACTTAAAGAATGCATCCTTATCATATTTATAACACATATTATAATAATTTAATATATTCCTTACTACATGCCTTATTTTAATTATTGAATTGTGCTTATTTCCACCTAAAACATTTGAGAATGCCGAATGAGCAGTGTGGGAAATATAATATTTTATGAGGATTGTTAGATAAAATATTGAGTAAGAATTTTCAGCACACCTGCACAAACTCATTTGCAAACAGAAGATAGAGAGTTGTTTGTCTAGCAGAACAGTGCCTTGGTGATAAAACAGAAAATACATGCATTATATTTTATTTCCAGATGGCACAGTCTTACAAAAGTTGAGTCCAACTAAATTATTGTAGAGACATCTACTCTTTAAAAATATGTGTGCATAATAAATTACTTCTAAAATTCTAAGGACTGAGTTTGCACTATTCATGCAATATAAATTGCACACCTAACAGTGAAATTCCAATTAAATATCAGTGATTTCTTTTTTCCTTTGGCTATTAAAAAGTTAGGGGAGCTTCATTTGAACAGAGCAGCTTGTTCAGTACATTATAAGCTCTGATTTACAAGTCAAAATGATTAAACTGTTCAACAAAAGAGAATGTCATTGAGAATGAAGAAAGTCTCGTGGATTAAAACAATATCAATCACTTTAAATAATTATTAAAAAGCATGTTTATATGAATATCCAACAAAACAAAGAAGGAAATAGATACTTTTGAAGTATAGTTGATTTACAATATTAGTTTTAGGTATACAACCTGGTGACTCAAACTTTTCTAAATCTATTATAAAGTATCGGCTATATTCCCTGTGCTGTAAAGTATATCCTTGTAGCTTATTAATTTTACATATAATAGTACAGACCTTTTAATTGCCTATCCCCACCTTGCTTCTTCTCCCTTCCTTCTCCCCCTGATAATCTCTAGTTTGTTCTTTTTATCTGTGAGTCTATTTCTATTTTGTTATATTTATTCATTTGTTTTACTTTTAGATTCCACATATAAGTGATAGCATACAGTATTTGTCAATCTCTGTCTGACATTTCATTAAGAATAATTCCCTCCGGGTCCATTCATGTTCTTTCGAGTGGCAAAACTTCATTCTTTCTTATGGCTGAGTAGGATTCCTGAAACTGGGAAAGACTGAAGGTGGAGGATAAGGGGATGACAAAGGATGAGATGGCTGGATGGCATCACCGACTCAAAGGACATGAGTCTGAGCAAGGTCCGGGAGTTGGTGACGGACAGGGAAGCCTGGCATGCTGCAGTCCATGGGGTCACAAAGAATCAGACATGACCGAGCAACTGAACTGAACTCAATATTCCATTTGTGTGTGTGCATGTGTAGGGGACAGTATTCCCTATTTTCTTTTATCTGTTCATCCGTTAGATTGCTTCCACATTTGGCTATTGTAAATAATTCTGCTGTGAACATTCAAAAGCTACTTTTTATAAGGAAAGAAGAATGGCTTTTTTTTTCTGTATGCTACAATACTCTTCAACATTGGGTGATGCATTGGCATTCTAACTGCTGACAAAAAAAAAAACTCTAAAATTTCACTGACTTTAGCCAACAGAAGTTTATTTCTTGATCACTTAAGTTCAGTATGGAAGTTCCTAGTTCATGGGCTTCCCTGGTGGCACAGATGGTAAAGAATCTTGCCTGCAGTGAGGGAGACCTGGGTTTGATTCCTGGATTAGGAAGATCCCCTGGAGGAGGGCTTGGCAACCCTCTCCAGTATTCTTACCTGGAGAATCCCCAAGGACAGAGGAGCCTGGTGGGCTGCAGTCCATGGGGTTGCAAAGAGTCGGACATGACTGAGCAACTAAGCACAGTTCATGAGTAGCTTTCCATTTCAGGGCTGGTTAGAGACTCAGACCTCTTTCTTTCTGTAGTTTCACCATTCTTAGGGCCTCACAGTCTTCTTCTTTTAGCTGGCAGATGGGGAAGAGAGAGTAGACAATGTAAACAGTTACAACTGCACATGGAACAACAGACTGGTTCCAAATAGGGAAAGGAGTACGTTCAGGCTGTATATTGTCACCCTGCTTATTTAACTTATATTCAGAGTACATCATGTGAAATGTTGGGCTGGATGAAGCACAAGCTGGAATCAAGATTGCTGGAAGAAATATCAATAACCTCAGATATGCAGATGATACCACCCTTATGGCAGAAAGAGAAGAACTAAAGAGCCTTTTGATGAAAGTGGGAGAGTAGAGTGAAAAAGTTGGCTTTAAACTCAACATTCAGAAAACTAAGATCATGGCATCCAGTCCCATCACTTCATGGTAAATAGAAGGGGAGACAATAGAAACAGTGAGAGACTTTATTTTTGGGGGGCTCCACAATTACTGCAGATGGTGACTGCAGCCATGAAATTAAAAGACACTTGCTCCTTGGAAGAAAAGCTATGATCAACCTGGACAGTGTATTAAAAAGCAGAGACATTACTTTGCCAACAAAGGTCCCTCTAGTCCATCTAGTCAAAGCTATGGTTTTTTCAGTAGTCATGTTTGAATGTGAGAGTTGGACATAAAGAAAGCTGAACGCCAAAGAATTGATGCTTTTGGACTGTGGTGTTGGAGAAGACTCCTCAGAGTCTCATGGACTTCAAGGAGATACAACCAGTCCATCCTAAGGGAAATCAGTAGTGAATATTCATTGGAAGGACTGATGTTGTGCTGAAACTCCAATACTTTGGCCACCTGATGTAAAGAGCTGAGGTGGGAGGGGGGGTTCATGTTTGGGAGTTCGTGTACACCCATGGCAGCTTCATGTCAATGTATGCCAAAACCAATAGAGTACTGTAAAGTAAAATTTAAAAAAAAATAAATAAAATATGCGCAATGCATTTTAGAGTACAAAGGAAAGGGGGACACAGATTTGTGATGGAAAGTTTATCTCTACTTCATTCACTCTGGGTCCCTCTTGCATAGGAAATTAAGTCATAATCTTACATACTGCTTTAACATTCTGGCTTGAAATTCTCTAAGAATTTAATGTGTATCTTTTCCTCTTTAATTTGGGACTGGAGAGTCTAAGAATGGTAAAGTAATGCTGACAAAAACATTTTATAAGCAAATAGTTAACAGATAAAGATATTTGCATAAATCAATTAAGATTGAAAATTTCTGATCCATGCTCCTTTTTGTAACACCTGATTATCCATCTTTATAAAGAGCTTTTACTAATAGCTGTAGCATAAATATAGATATTTCATCTAATTGATCTCTTCCTTGTGACCACCTTTAGAAAATACATGAAAGAGATTGTAATCTTTAATCATCTACTTTTTTTTTTNTAGGACAATGAAAGATAAACTCCCCCTTTCAGTAGGTGCCCAATACACTACTGGAGATCAGTGGAGAAATAACTCCAGAAAGAATGAAGAGATGGAGCCAAAGCAAAAACAATACCCAGTTGTGGATGGGACTGGTGACAGAAGCAAGACCCAATGCTGTAAAGAGGAACATTACATAGGAACCTGGAATATAAGATCCCTGAATCAAGGCAAATTGGAAGTGGTCAAACAGGAGATGGCAAGAGTGAACACTGACCTTTTAGGAATCAGTGAACTAAAATGGACTGGAATGGGTGAATTTAACTCAGATGACCATTATATCTACTACTGCGGGCAGGAATCCCTCAGAAGAAATGGAGTAGCCATCGTGGTCAACAAAAGAGTCCAAAATACAGTACTTGGATGCAATCTCAAAAATGACAGAATGATCTCTGTTCATTTCCAAGGCAAACCATACAATATCACAGTAATCCAAGTCTATGCCCCAACCATTAATGCTGAAGATGCTAAAGTTGAACGGTTCTAAGAAGACCTTCAACCTTTTAGAACTAACAGCCAAAAAAGATGTCCTTTTCATTATAGAGGACTGGAATACAAAAGTAGGAAGTCAAGAAACACCTGGAATAACAGACAAATTTGGCCTTGGAATACAGAATGAAGCAGGGCAAAGGCTAATAGAGTTTTGCCGAGAGAACGCATTGGTCATAGCAAACACCCTCTTCCAACAACACAAGAAAAGACTCTACAAATGGACATCACTATATGGTCAACACCAAAAGCAGATTGATTATATTCTTTGCAGCCAAAGATGGAGAAGCCGTAAACAGTCAGCAAAAACAAGCTCAGGAACCGACTGTGGCTCAGATCATGAACTCCTTATTGTGAAATGCAGACTTAAATGGAAGAAAGTAAAGAAAACCACTAGCCCATTCAGGTATGACCTAAATCAAATCCCTTGTTATTATACAGTGGAAGTGAGAAATAGATTTAAGGGAATAGATCTGATAGACAGAGTGCCCGATGAATTATGGACAGAAGTTCGTGACATTGTACAGGAGACAGGGATTAAGACCATCCTCATGGAAAAGAAATGCAAAAGAGCAAAATTGCTGTCTGAGGAGGCCTTTCAAATAGCTGTGAAAAGAAGAGAAGTGTAAAGCAAAGGAGAAAAGGAAAGATATAAGTATCTGAATGCAGAGTTCCAAAGAATAGTAAGGAGAGATAAGAAAGCCTTCCTCAGCAATCAATGCAAAGAAATAGAGGAAAACAACAGGATGGGAAAGACTAGAGATGTCTTCAAGAAAATTCGAGATACCAAGGGAAAATTTCATGCAGAGATGGGCTCAATAAAGGACAGAAATTGTATGGACCTAACAAAAGCAGGATATTAAGAAGATGTGGCAAGAATACACAGAAGAACGGTACAAAAAAAATCTTCATGACCCAGATAATCATGATGTGATCACTCACTGAAAGCCAGACATCCTGGAATGTGAAGTAAAGTGGGCCTTCGAAAGTATCACTACGAACAAAGCTAGTGGAGGTGAAGGAATTCCAGCTGAACTATTATGATGCTGTCAAAGTGCTACAGTCAATATGCCAGTAAATTTGGAAAACTCGGGATTAGCCACAGGACTGGAAAAGGGCAGTTTTCATGCCAATCTCAAAGAAAGGCAATACCGAAGAATGCTCAAACTACCACACAATTGCACTCATCTCACACACTAGTAAAGTAATGCTCAAAATTCTCCAAACCAGGCTTCAGTAATATGTGAACTGTGAACTTCCTGATGTTCAAGCTGGTTTTAAAAAAGGCAGAGGAACCAGAGATCAAATTGCCAACATCTGCTGGATCATGGAAATAGCAAGACAGTTCCAGAAAAACATCTATTCCTGCTTATTGATTATGCCAAAGCCTTTGACTTTGTGGATCAGAATAAACTGTGAAAAATTCTGAAAGAAATGGGAATACCAGACCACCTGACCTACCTCTTGAGAATACTATATGTAGGTCAGGAAGCAATAGTTAGAACTGGACATGGAACAACAGACTGGTTCCAAAAAGGAAAAAGAGTATGTTAATGCTGTATATTGTCAGCCTGCTTATTTAACTTATATCCAGAGTACGTCAAGAGAAACGCTGAGTTGGAAGAAGCACAAGCTGGAATCAAGATTGCCGGGAGAAATATCAATAACCTCAGATATGCAGATGACACCACCCTTATGGCAGAAAGTGAAGAAGAGTTAAAAAGCCTCTTGATGAAAGTGGAAGTGGAGAGTGAAAAAGTTGGCTTAAAGTTCAACATTCAGAAAATGAAGATCATGGCATCCGGTCCCATCACTTCATGGGAAATAGATGGGGAAACAGTAGAAACAGTGTCAGACTATTTTTTTGGGCTCCAAAATCACTGCAGATGCTGATTACAACCATGAAATTAAAAGAGACTTTTGGAAGAAAAGTTATGACCAACCTAGATAGTATACTCAAAAGCAGAGACATTACTTTGCCAACAAAGTTCCATCTAGTCAAGGCTATGGTTTTTCCTGTGGTCATGTATGGATGTGTGAGTTGAACTGTGAAGAAGGCTGAGCGCCGAAGAATTGATGCTTTTCAGTGTGGTGCTGGAGAAGACTCTTGAGAGTCCCTTGGACTGCAAGGAGATCCAACCAGTCCATTTTAAAGGAGATCAGTCCTAGGTGTTCTTTGGAAGGACTGATGCTGAAGCTGAAACTCTAGTACTTTGGCCACATTATGCGAAGAGTTGACTCATTTGAAAAGTCCTGATGCTGGGAGGGATTGGGGGCAGGAGGAGAAGGGGATGACAGAGGATGAGGTGACTTGATGGCATCACCAACTCAATGGACATGAGTTTGAGTAAACTCTGGGAGATGGTGATGGACAGGGAGGCCTGGTGTGCTGTGATTAATGGGGTTGCAAAGAGTCAGACAAGACTGAGGGACTGAACTGAAAGGAGGTGGCAGTTCAGTATGTTACAAAGAGGTGCAATTGTATCAATGTGCTGGGCTAAATATCAGCCTTGTTTATATGCAGTCTTATCTTCAATAAGCAATAATTTTCTCTTAGCAATCTTTATTTTTAATACTGAGGTATCATTCTCCATTTAGTTAATGTCTATGTTTATACTAATATATTAATTTTGAGTTTCCCTGGTGGCTCAGATGGTAAAGAATCTGCCTGCAATACAGGAGACCCGGGTTTGATCCCTGGATCAGGAAGATACCCTGGAAAAGGAAATTGCAATCCACTCCAGTATTCTTGCCTGGAGAACTACATGGACACAGGAGCCTGGCAGGCTACAGTCCATGGGATGCAAAGAGTTGGACATGACTGAGGAACTAATATGCTAAATACTAATTTTATTTCATGCAATTGTAAAATTTCTTACATTTAGTAGGCCATTCTTTTCCTTTGTCCATCTTTTTTAATATGTGAACAGTTTTCCATTCTTATAAATATTGCAATGAATTTCTTGCATTCCTAAAAAATTCAATGAGAATTTTAATTACTATTTCTTCAAATATATATACTGTTATGTAATTGTTATGCTTCCCAAGTGGTTCAGTGGTAAAGAATCTTCCTGCCCAGCAGGAGATGCGGGTTCAATTCCTGGGTCCAGAAGGTCCCCTGGAGAAGGAAATTCCAGCCCACTCCAGTATTCTTGCCTGAAAAATTCCATGGACAGAGAAGCCTGTGGGCTACTGTCCACGAGGTTGCAAAAGAGTCAGACACAACTTAGTGAATAAACAACATAGTTGTTATATTCACTTTTATATTGTACCACTCATGATTATGTTGTAATTCTCAAAATCATTATAGGAAATATCTTATTAATTGTCAGTTTAATTCTTAACACTTTAGAATACATTTTTAGTTATTTTTGAAGAATGCCTTAATTGTAATTTTTTACCTTGCTTTATATTTTAGATTATTATTCCTAGTACAAGGGTTATTTAATAAAAATTTCATTGGATAGTAAAATACATATGGAAAAGTGTATAAATCCTACATTTATACCTTAGTAATAATCACAAGATTGAATATAATTGTTTAAACTTCATCGGGTCAAGAAATAATACTTGATCTTCTAGTGCTTCCAACTAAACACTGTTCTCTTCCCCACTCAAATACTATTCCAGATTTTAATGCCAAAGATTTGTTTTAACTTCATTGAACTTTATATAAATTAATTCTTATAATAAATAGTATTTGGCATGGTTTCTTTCATTTATTTTTTATTTTTTTTTACTTTATTTTACTTTACAGTACAGTATTGGATTTGGCATACATAGGTCAAGAAATAATACTTGATCTTCTAGTGCTTCCAACTAAACACTGTTCTCTTCCCCACTCAAATACTATTCCAGATTTTAATGCCAAAGATTTGTTTTAACTTCATTGAACTTTATATAAATTAATTCTTATAATAAATAGTATTTGGCATGGTTTCTTTCATTTATTTTTTATTTTTTTTTACTTTATTTTACTTTACAGTACAGTATTGGATTTGGCATACATTGACATGAATCCGCCATGGATGTAAATTAAAATTATGCCTGCAAAGTTTATCACTGTTTTCAGTGTCTCATAACTTCATTCATATTGTGGTTTTGAGATATTCCATTATATAAATGCATCATTATATTTAATTCTATATTTGATATGCTTCCTTTAGATATTTCTAGTTTTGCCTACTATCACTTATACTACTACAAGTGTTTTTGTCCATATATTTTGGAGCAATATATAATCCATTTTTGTTGGATGAATACCTAGGATAGAATGGCTGGGTCCCTAGAAGATGTGCATGGACTCTATATTAAGATTTCTTCAAAGGCTTGGGATTGGTTTATGTTCTATTTCATTTTTGGTCAGGTTTGGTATTGGACCTTTTTTTCTTTTAAGTAAATCTTAATATATGTGTGAATGGGAAATCATGAGCATGTCCATAAGGAGCTTTGGGCCAGCATGATTTAAAACTAGAACTTTATTTTCTCTTCTTGAAACTCTCAATTTTATTGTCATCTGAAAAACTACTGTATTCTATTTATACATCTATTAATCTTCCTTCTTTGTTGTCTCAATCAGTCTAGGTCAAATCAGGAAAAAGAAACCATAGAGTAATTTGACCAGGAAAAGTACAGCATAAGGAATTATTATTCTACAAGATGGAAATAGAGCAATGAGTGGTCAACAAGTAAGCAGTAGAGGAAACTTTAAAGATGATAGGAATAGCAAATTTATAAAATAGTGATATGAAATTAGAAGACGCTTACTCCTTGGAAGAAAAGTTATGACCAAGTTAGATAGTATATTCAAAAGCAGAGACATTACTTTGCTGACTAAGGTCCACCTAGTCAAGGCTATGGTTTTTCCTGTGGTCATGTATGGATGTGAGAGTTGGACTGTGAAGAAGGCTGAGCACTGAAGAATTGATGCTTTTGAATTGTGGTGTTGGAGAAGACTCTTGAGAGTCCCTTGGACTGCAAGGAGATCCAACCAGTCCATTCTGAAGGAGATCAGCCCTGGTATTTCTTTGGAAGGAATGATGCTAAAGCTGAAACTCCAGTACTTTGGCCACCTCATGTGAAGAGTTGACTCATTGGAAAAGACTGATGCTGGGAGGGATTGGGGGCAGGAGGAGAAGGGGACGACCGAGGATAAGATGGCTGGATAGCATCATGGACTCGATGGACATGAGTCTGAGTGAACTCCGGGAGATGGTGATGGACAGGGAGGACTGGCGTGCTGATTCATGGGGTCGCAAAGAGTCAGACACGACTGAGTGGCTGAACAGAACTGAACTGAATAGAAATAATATAATATGCCATCACTCAGAGAGCTGATATAGAACTCCCAAGTAAGAGTTTCCTCCCTGCCAGAAATGTGATCCGTACTTTGTTGGGGGGTGCATAACTGTGAGTTACTGAATGGCAGAAAAATTGCTGTAGTGATGGCAGAACTTGCAGGAAATCCAGTCTATAGAATGCCAGGAAAAGCTTTTCACAAGGAAGCATCTCATTAGAAATTCTGACTACAAAACTGTCTGATGAGGTTGCTGGCAAAAGTTGTTGGCTCTGAGTGGTGATGGGTGCTCTGAATTGAAGGAGCCAGGCCATGGGGAAACCGTGAGCTCTGCAGAAAAGTGATGCTGGAGAAGCCACCTGAGCTGCTATATGAGGGCTGCAAAGGAGCTCACCCAAACCAGGAAGCAAATTTTTCCTCCTGCAATGTCCCTTCATCACCCTTGATTGACAAAACATCATGGCAGCTGGCAAAGAACAATCACACTTAAAGGGCCAAGACTCCTTTTCACAGAGCAGGCAAAAAGGATGAATTTGGTGCTGAAAGGCAATAAATTAATAACTTGAGAAAGCCCTTTCTGCTCTTCTTCCTTTGTTCACATACATAAAGATCAAAGTTTTCTCTCCACACTTTGAATTTTACATTTCTTATCACTATACATAAGGAAAATGACTTTTTTTTTGTTTGTTTTCATTATATGCTCCTTAACTTTCTTTTTTTCTTTTTTTTCATTTTATTTTTTTGGAGATTCTTTTCTTTTACTTTTTAATTTTTTTACATTACAATACTGTATTGGTTTTGCCATACATTGACATGAATCCACCACAGGTGTACATGAGTTCCCAACCCTGAACCCCCCTCCCACCTCCCTCCCCATACCATCTCTCTGGGTCATCCCAGTGCACCAGCCCCAAGCATCCTGTATCCTGTATTGAACCTAGATTAGTGATTCATTTCTTACATGATAGTATACATGTTTCAATGCCATTCTCCCAAATCATCCCACCCTCTCCCTCTCCCACAGAGTCCAAAAGTCTGTTCTTTACATATGTGTCTCTTTTGCTGTCTCACATACAAGGTTATCATTACTATCTTTCTAAATTCCATATATATGTGTTAGTATACTGTATTGGTGCTTTTCTTTCTGGCTTACTTCACTCTGTATAATCAGCTCCAGTTTCATCCACCTCATTAGAACTGATTCAAATGTATTCTTTTTAATGGCTGAGTAATACTCCATTGTGTATATGTACCACAGGTTTCTTATCCATTATCCTTAACTTTCAAAGCAGCTAGAATATAGAAAGAACACAATGACTATTTTTGACTTAGTGAGTGAATGCTGAATAATGTAATGTGCTGTGCCAAGTTGCTTCAGTTGTGTTCAACTCTTTGTGAGCCTATAGACTGTAGCCCTCCAGGCTCCTCGTCCATGGGGATTCTCCAGGCAAGAATACTGGAGTGAGTTGCCATTCCCTCCTCTAGGGGATCTTCTCAACCCAGGGATTGAACCCTCATCTCTTACATCTCCTGGGAAGGTGGCTCAGATGGTAAAGGATAAGGTAATACTGAAATCTGTATCTCAGTATGACGCTTTTCCCTAAGCCTCTGGACCCATTCACCTGACCGCCCTAGTCCAAGCTGAACTCACTGTTCTTCAGATCTGCTTCTCTGTATTTCCTGTGTTAGGGAATGGAACCACTTCAGGCACAATGGTCCTATGTATGACTCAACATAGCAACCTAAAGTCTCCTTTTCTCCCTTTCATTCTATGAACTTAATCAGCTAGTCTGATTTATGCAACCATTTCTCATTTATTGACTGCATTCCCAACTGTTGTTTTCTCGACTCAGGTTCTAGTCACTTGCCCTTTTAGATTATCGTGAAGTTCTCCCTGTTGGCCTTTTTGTCTTTGGTTTTAAAAGCCTCTGATTTAGCCCTCATACTATTACCCCAGTTATCTAATAAAATGAAAATCTTACCATGTAACTCCTTTGCTTAAATCCTTCAGAGGTTTTCTATCTCTTAAAGTACTGCTTTTCACCTTGTGATTTCATGAATCCCCAAGTGAATACGGTGACCTGCAGGTCTTATGAAACGGAAAAGGAACAGAGAGAGGGCTGGATTCTAGGACTCACATTATTTCCTCCTGCTGAGAAGCTTAACTTTGTCTCTTTTACATATCTTTTATAAGATTTTGTTTGAATAATGTTTTTCACTATAAGCAACTACAACAAAAATTTAACCAAACAGTTTTGAAAACAACTGCACTAAAGGATAAATTCCAAATATTTGAAAAGCATACATGGTCATGTACAATCTGATTTTTGACTAAAATTTAGCCTTTTTTTCTAACCCTTCATACCTCACCAAGAAAGCAGAAATCAACCACAGCCATACTTAATTGTTCAAATTTCCCTGAATATCTTGCATTTTAAAATATATTCATTATTTTAGGAAGTAAATCTTGAGTCCCTACTGTATGCAAACTATTATACCAATTGCTGGGAAACATAGTGGTAATACAGATAGAAAAAAATTTCTAATATATAGAATGTAAGTACATGAAAAGTGCTATGGAAGTAAAAGTAAGATATTGAGGGTAGAGAATTTAGGAGCAATAGTCTTAATTGTAAACATAGTGGTTGCTGCTGCTAAGTCGCTTCGGTTGTGTCCGACTCTGTGCGACCCCATAGACGGCAGCCCACCAGGCTCTGCTGTCCCAGGGATTCTCCAGGCAAGAATACTGGAGTGGGTTGTCATTTCCTTCTCTAATCCGGGAAAGTGAAAAGTGAAAGTGAAGTCGCCCAGTCAGGTCCGACTCTTCGTGCCCACCAGGCTCCTCTGTCCATGGGATTTTCCAGGCAAGAGTACTGCAGTGAGGTAGGGACATTCTAATAAGATGATGGCATATTATTAAATCCCCAGTTTAGTAAAGCAAGCAGTCAAGACACCTGGGGAAAGAGCTTTCCAAGAAGACAACAGAAAATGACAATTCTGTCAGACAAGATCATGCCTAGAATATTGGATGTACTACAACAACAACAAATGTATCTACAGCAGAGTTGCTGTTGTTCAACTGCCCAATCGTTTCTGACCCTTTGTGACTCCATGTACTATAGCATGTCAGGGTTCCCTGTCCTTCACTATTTCCTGGCATTTGCTTAAACTCATGTCCATTGAGTTGGTGTTGCCTTCCAATCATCTCATCTTCTGTCATCCCCTTCTCCTGCCTTCAATCTTCCCCCACATCAAGGTCTTTTCCAGTAAGTCACTCAGTCCCATCAGGTGGCCAAAGTATTGGAACTTCAGTTTCAGCATCAGTCCTGCCAATGAATATCCAGGGTTGATTTTCTGTAGGATTGACTGGTCTGATCTCCTTGCTGTCCTAGGGATTCTCAAGAGTCTTCTCCAACACCACACTTTCATGGCATCAGTTCTTAGGCATTCAGCCTTTTTTTTTTTTTGGTCCAGTTCTCACATCCTTACATGACTACTGGAAAAGCCATAACTTTGACTATATGGACCTTTGCAGGCAAAGTAATGTCTCTACAGCAGAGAAAACCAAGCAAAAATTAGTGAGAAATGAGATCATGGATAAGATGGGAACCAAACTATTAAGGACCAAACAGGTCATTGTAACACTTCTGGCTTTTACTCAGAGTGACAAGCTGTATGAGATTCTTCATTTCAGTTCAGCTGAGCAGTCGCTCAGTCATTCCCTGTGCTGTAAAGTATATCCTTGTAGCTTATTAATTTTACATACAATCAGTTCAGTTTGGTTACTCAGTCGTGTCCGACTCTTTGTGACCCCATGAATCACAGCACGCCAGGCCTCCCTGTTCATCACCATCTCCCGGAGTTCACTCAGACTCACGTCCATCGAGTCCATTGATGGCATCCAGCCATCTCATCCTCGGTTGTCCCCTTCTCCTTCTGTCCCCAATCCCTCCCAGCATCAGAGTCTTTTCCAATGAGTCAACTCTTCGCATGAGGTGGCCAAAGTACTGGAGTTTCAGCTTTAGCATCATTCCTTCCAAAGAAATCCCAGGGCTGATCTCCTTCAGAATGGACTGGTTGGGTCTCCTTGCAGTCCAAGGGACTCTCAAGAGTCTTCTCCAACACCACAGTTCAAAAGCATCAATTCTTTTTCTCTCAGCCTTCTTCACAGTCCAACTTTCACATCCATA
>SJYX01003745.1:369646-391447 GCA_006410675.1 Oreotragus oreotragus | reverse complement strand
CGCAGAAGAATTGATGCTTTTGAATCTGTCTCTTATACACATCTAGTTTAAATCTTTATTTTATTTTCCTTACAAAGCCATTTTCCCTATATATGTTTGTTTATTTTGGTGGTTATTTCCATAACTCCAAAGAATATGTTTTGTTTTTTTTTCAATTAAAAAATCTAGATTAAAAATGGAAAACTGAAGGCTTTTTTTGAAGGTTTTTACCTTCCAAAACCTACTTGTTAGATAAATCTTTCTTGGTTGTTACTTGCTTTAACAAAAAGCACTCTCTAGATAATGGCTCTTCAGTCTGTCCACAGGCTATTGAATACTCTATTTCAAATCAGCTTCAATACTGCCTGGCCACCTTTCCTAAGGGTTCTATTTCTTTTCTTCCTGTACTTTAAGTTTGAGGAGAGACATTTTCCTAGACTCCCCACAGTAGTAGTAAAAGCAAAACTTTGAATAAGACCAGAGATAACAAATTGCCTTCCAACAGATAGGATGAGATTCAGCTATTTCTAATTATGGTTACTCTCAGATCCAGTCCCATGATTCAAAATATCTGGGAAATGCCCCTCCTAGCAGGGACAGGGGAGCTTGGTGGGCTGCTATCTATGGGGTCACACAGAGTCGAACACGACTAAAGCAACTTAGCAGCAGCAGCAGCCGCCCAGTTGTTGGGCTGCCTTCTATGGTTAATGTCATCTTACCTCTACAGACTCGGAATGCACTTAGACAGTCTACACTGCTCAGAGTGTAGCTGCAAGAACATTCTCTAAGGCATGGTGTGCCCCTCCTCTAAGGCAAGTTGTGTCTCCTGAAGCCTTGTTTTTCTCTTCAGATCAACAGTCTTAAGACAAAGGAAAAATCAGAATATCTCCTTTCTTTAAGAAAGACCCACAGAGTGGGTCTTACAGCCTTTAAGCTGTAATCTCCAGAATATATATTATGCCTGTTATCCAAAAATTAGATTGTTCAGCTAAACAGTACCTTATGTAGGATAACATATGTTATTCTAACAATGTTAGAATTCTAACAATAGAATAACAATGTTCTATTCTAGGTTGAGCGTTTGCAATTATAAGACTCTGATTTATTAACCTTATTCAATTGAGAGTTGAGTATTTTGTTAACCCTTTCTAAAATCTCCCAATCTCACAGGATGCTATAGACACTCACACACTTTTTACATAATTGGGTCATAAGGAACATGCTTGATAGAGATGAAATCCATAATTAAAAATGAAAGTTTTGCTAAGAGAAATATTATCTGTACAAATGTAACTTTTCTTCTAAAAAGGTGGCCTCCTAAGTGATTGTATAGAAAATTCAAGTCTCCTGGCTTCATAACACTTCAAATAATTTCAAAATTATATCAGGTTGTTGCTGTATTCTGTATTTCTTACCAAAAAGAAAACTATCTACTTAATCATTAGAGTACACTATTTGTTCCTCTATTTTGTAGCTTCCTTCTTTCTTCATTTTTGGGCGTGCTGGGTCTTCGTTGCCTTGCACCAGGTTTCTCCAGTTGCAGTGGGCAGGGCCTTCTCTTCATTGAGGTGCTCACGTTTCTACTGTGGCGGCTTCTCTTGTTGCAGAGCACAGGTTCCAGGCACTCAGGCTTCAGGAACTGCAGCACACAGGCTCCGTGACTGCGGCTGCTGGACTCCAGAGTGGGGGCTCAGTAGTTGTGGCACATGGGCTTAGGTGCTCCAAGGAATGTGGGATCTTCCTGTACCAGGGATCGAACCTGTGTCCCCTGCATTGACAGGCAGATTCTAATCTACTGGGCCACTAGGAAAGTCTTTTTGTAACTTTCTTGTTACAGTTTTAAGGCCCTTGAGACTAGTACTTAGAACTTCCAGCTCAAAGGACCGAGTTCTTCCTCAACTTCTTAAAAACTGCGAAAGGAAAATTTGCTATTCTTGTGGCTGAGAAGGGCAGATGTATAATCTGGAGTTTCCTTTACTCTTGTGTGCAGAGAGGTTGATGCTTGATGGTTGTTACCAGGTGACAGAAGACAATGGAAGAGCTACTTCTTTTTGTCCTTTTCTGTAATAAGATGCTAAAATTGTATAACAAGATATGGCATACCAAAGTTAGGGGATGCTTAAATATGTGTGATTTACTGAGGAAATGTATGATAACATATTCAGTAACATGTGGACCTCTCATTCAGATCAAGGTTATAAAATATTCAGGATGTGTGTTTTGAAGACAGAATGTAGTTAGTAAAGTTACCTTAAGAGAAAATGTATGACATGGCATTTTCAAATTTGATCACAATAATCTCAGAACATTGATATTTGTTATCTAGAAGCAAAGTCAAATTCTCTCCGCTGAATTTTCAGTGTGACTCACTTGTAAGCAACAGAAAGTGGCAGAGGGGATGCTGTATATTTCTGAAGCTAGGCCAGAAAAGCTAAGAAAGCTTCCACCTGTTTAGCTGGATACTTGGTTTGGAGCCTAAACTACATGTATAAAATCCAACTGTATCAAGGCCACTGGAAAAGGCAAAACTAAGTGCATGTCCAAAACTTCCGTAGAGGCCATAGTTGATAGCTGAAATCAATTGCTATCCACTGACTGAAAATATCTCCAGATGATTTCATATCCCAGTGGTCAAGTCGTCTCCCACCTTCAAGAGTTTCCAGGATGAGCTTCCAGATAGCATGACTTCCCAGTCAACCCGACTATAATTCCTGACCCACCAAGTGTGCTAGTGCTGTGACGTGAATTACTTACCAGTAAGTTTAAAGTGGTTTGCTACACAGCATAGGAACCAGAATAGCAGAACACCACACTGTGAGGACAAATGGGAGAGAGGCGGAACATTCCTAAGGAGGCGCCTGAAACCTTAAGCATCCCCGAAGCCTGATTTGCATGTCCTGTGTTGGAGGACCCAAGGACTGACACCTGACACACCAAGTGTGGTGGTGGCAGAGCCGAAGTTGCCCCCAGAGGGCCACAGTAGACACTGAACACTCTCACTGAAGACAGGGGATATAGGACCGTTTTCTGTAGATCAGAGGTAGGCAAAGAGGAAGATATCTTGCGTAAAGACTTTTTATATCCTCTCGAAGATTGCCTGGGAGGGTGAGGAAACTCTGCAGTTAATGTCTGAGAGTGGAGCTGAGATCAAAGTGTCTAGCTGAAGAAGAGGTATTATATACATCAAGGGATCTTTGGTTAGGAGGGCCCAGCAGGAAACTTCTGAAGAACCTTGAAAGTTGTCCAGGATAGAAGCAGTTTTAATATCTGCAAGGGCCAGAGAGTTAGAAGTCAGAATATAATATTAGTACAGTACTATACTATACCATAGTAGTATATATTAGTACAAAAGTATGAGATAAGAAATTTCTTATTTTCTCTTCCTTTTCCTCTCCTCAAAAATTCCAGCTATATTGAGGGCAGAAATTAGGTGGAAAAACAAAAATTGAAAAAACGAAAACCACAGATCTTTTATAGAAAAGGAGAATTGATCTAGTGGGTCTGCAGTTTAACCCATAGTACCAGCTAAAAGGCAGAGTATGTGGTCCCAGCATAGATGGGTAGCTGTAGTTGTCAGAATCAGTGGAAGATCTGTTTTGATTCCACTTCTCTATCTTTTCTGAATTTTTAATAGGATCATCATCATCAAGAGTGGAGCTGGAGAAGAATATGCATGTTTGAGGAGAAAGAGAAGCTATAAAATAATCAGGAAGAGTGACTAGTGTTACTGTTTGATTGTGTTTATGTGCTCAGTTGTGTCTGACTCTTTGTGATCCCGTGGACTGTAGCCTGCCAGGCTGCTCTGTCCATGGGATTCTCCCAGGCAAGAATATTGGAGGGGGTTGTCATTTCCTCCTCCAGGGTATCTTCCCAACCTAGGGATTAAACCTGCGTCTCCTGCATTGCAGGTGAATTCTTTCCTGCTTAGTGATTGGCATCACTATATTTCATTTGAAGTTGGTGATCCAGAATTGAAAATGATAAGACTCAGTATGGGGATCTATTACTCTCCAGCCATTAGCTCTTGAATGGACATATAGTTTAGAGAAACAGTTGGATTTGACAAACTTTGAAGTTTTACCAGATAAAGGTACTGCGTGGTAATGTAAAAAGGGGTGATTTTGATGTGAAAGGAGGATTTGAAATGTAAAGCCTGGTAAAGGAAAGTAGAAGGCTAGTAGAATAAAAACTGGAGGTTCTGAGCAGTTGGAGTGGGGACAAGAGAGGAAGTGAGTTAAAAAGATAGCAGATGGGTTATCTTAATAAATCAGTGAGAAAATTGAAGCTTAAAATATGTTGACACATTAGAAGGAGAAGATTGTACTGTATAGAATTATATGTTATATATAAATATACATTCTTATATTATAACCAATTATAATATTTATATATTAATATACTTATATTTATAATGTATTATGTGTAATATTGTGCATAATAATTATATATTAGAAATAATTAGGTTAATCAGCAAATTATAACTTACCAAGGATATATCACTCAGTTCTTTATATCACATATATCACATACTTCAATTTTGCTAGCTTTGGAGACATTCAGAGAAAATCCTTCCAACTAAAATGCCTTACAATTTTATACTACATTCAAAAGATATGTTTATAATTTCTGTTTGTTTTTAATGAAAATATTTGTTCTACTCAACCTACCTGTATTTTTGTTTTTGAATGAGCAAATACAATGTCTATTTTAAATGGCAGCTATTTTGACAGGTATTGAGAAGGCTAGTAATTATAAATCTTTTGAAATTCTTCAAAAATTAATTTTGTTGTTTAACTGAAATGAATTCACAAGCTGCTCTCCATTACACACACACACATTCTGACACATTCATCATTATTTAAGAAAGATGAAAAACAATCAGAGAATTAATATACAGAATTGCATTCCCTCTCTCAGTATAAATTATAATAACTACAAAAGAATATATATGTGATATTTAGTATTCTGTATTCTTTTCCAGTTCTTCCTTTTAAATGATTTAATTTATTCACCAAAGCCTGCAATTTTCAGATTATTTATAGATATAGAAGCCATTAAGCCTTGCTGCATAAATGGTAAATAATGACACCATGAAAATAATCCTTTAATATTACTTTATGAATATGTATGATGTTATTGTGAGTAATATTCATTTCTCAAAACTTCCTATAAATGGGATAAGTACAAATAAAACAAGTGAAAGGTACCCAATCATATTGGTTTTGTACATACTTTCTATATAAACAAGTTATGTAAATATCCTTTTAACTTTTGAAATTTTAATTCCCTTGTACTTGTTCTAAAAAATAGCTTATAAATATCTCTTTGCTACTAAGTAATAAAGAATAAGAAAAATCATATTATAGTGTAGGTGAATGCTGCCAAGTGGGAATTCAACTTCTTTCTTTACAATTTTTAGGAATAAGGTTGAGATATTAAAAAGCAAGCCCAAATCTACCAACTGTTGAAATGTATACTTCAAATTTGAATGTAGTTAAGTAAGAATTTTATTTTCAGCAGTGCTTTCATTATTAACTTTGAATCCCAGCTATACTGAGAGATTTAAAAGCATTTTTATTGTCAAAAATGTGATACTTTGTTAGAGCTAGATGCATCATAAAAGCTGAATTGTTATAGTATTCCTTTATGAAAGCTAGTTTTTCTCAAATTATAATTATTAGATACCTATTATAAATGCCATACCTATCAAAAATGGCAAAATGATTTTAAATTTGCTCTGGAACATGGTTTATAAATTTAAATTGCCCAACCTCTGGTAGACATAGACTGCTTAACAGGAGACAATCCCTACTCAGAGTTGCCTACTTTTGTTTTTTCACTAATTATCTAAAGTGCAATAAATTTGGAAGAAATATATGGTTAAATATAGGCTTCCCTGGTGGCTCAGATGGTAAAGAATCTCCCTGCAGTGCAGGAGACCTGAGTTTGATCCCTGGCTCAGAAAGATCCCCTGGAGAAGGAAATGGCAACCCACTCCAGTGTTATTGCCTGGAGAATTCCATGGACAGAAGAGCCTGGTGAGCTACAGTCCATGAGGGTCACAGAGTGGGACACGATTGAGCGACTAACACTTTCACATGGTCAGATCTGTTACGCAAGTGTATGTCTCTTGGTTTTTGTCTCATCACAACAAAAGTTTGGAGTGACGGACATTAAAGCCCCCTCGGCGTGTCACAGCTCTCAGGTCTTGGGCAGACCGTGTTATAGCTCTCAGGTCTTGCACGGACCATGTTATAGCTCTTAGACAAATCAATGTTAGAACTCAGTGTTACAGATCTATTTTATTTAGAAGATAGCAAGAAAATCCATGTTTGAGGCGTGTATGAGCGGAGAGAGAGAGACAGAGACAGAGACAGAGACAGAGACAGAGAGACAGAGAGACAGAGAGACAGAGAGAGAGCTAGCTTTGGCTCCTCTTTTTATATGTTTTCCTCTCCCTGGGCCTGTCCTATGTAAATTGGGCCAGCCAGGAGTTGTTTGTTTTACCTAAAGTCCTTCTCCCCTTGGACCTTCCTTTGTTCTATTTTCGCGGGCTTTTCCCTTCCTTGTCTTTTAGCCACACCCATTTTGGACGCCCTTTCCCTATTCTACCTACCTAACATCTTATTATGGTTAATAACAATAACAATTAATGAGATATCCTTCATGAAAGAGTCTTGTATACAATTTTAGGTAAGTAATATAAATAGCTATTTTGACAAATAGTAGGATAGATTTTAAAATTATTACTTTATATAAAGAAAGTCTTTCAACAAAGCAATTACTACCCCCCCTTTTGAAACAAAGTAATATAAGATATTTTAAAAGAATATGTACTTTCAACATTTTTTTCTCAATACAGTTCCTTGCTTTATTATCTTTTTCAAACGAGTAAATTCAGTGTTTGAAATTTCAGACCCAGTGGAATGATATTTTAAAAACAAAACAAACCAAAAAACAGCTGTTAAAAAAACACATTTGAGTAAATGTAAATATGGGGAGAGAGAAGTGCTTCATCACGCAAATCTAATTTTAATCTTGGGCTCCAGCATTTATTTGCTTTGTAAATTTGAAAAAAAGTTGCTTACTTTTTATGGAACTTTAGTTTCTCTTCTAATATGGAGAACATAATATCTAACTTAAAGGTTGTTTTGCAGATTAGAAGAAAACTGTAAAGAGTGTATGGCAGAGTCCTAGCAAATAAAAGACAGTGGGTGTTGGTGATTTCCATTTGCAGTGTTCTTGAAATTATCTCATAGATATAGCAACCTTACCTACATCACAGCTTTACTTCACACCAAAGAGTAGGGTGAGTTATGCTTTAAATCTGAGTGTGGTGTGTGTGTGTGTGTGTGTGTGTGCGCACACGCGTGCTCAGTGGTGTCTGATTCTTTGTGACCCCATTGACTGTAGGCCACCAGGCTCCTCTGTTTATGGAATTTTCCAAACAAGAATACTAAAGTGGGTTGCCATTTCCTGGGATCTTCCCAATCCAGGGATTGAACCTGCATCTCTTGCATCTCCTGCATTGGCAGGCATAGTCTTTACCACTGTGCCACTTGGGAAACCCCAAAGCTGAGAAGTGGCTGAAAAATTGCTGTCCTTTACTAAGAAAGGTGGGCAATCTGGCTTAATGTAATCACATTAAGTATCATAATATCTCAATATAAAATTAATACTACACTAGAGAGTTTAAAGAAATGGCATTAATGATGACAGTTTTGAAAATAAGGAAATTAGTATGGCAGGTGTGATGAAAGCTTTCAAACAATAATAGGACAGTTTCCTATTATTTCTGTATATCAGTAATTCTGTATTGAGACTTAATTACTATGACATCTTATGCTTATCTTCCACAAAAAGGGTAAAAAAAAGAGGTGTTATTATTCTTATTTACTGGAGGGGAAAATAAGGCTTAGGAAAATTAAGTCACTTAGCAAGGTCATTAAACTCGTAATTGATAGATAGGACTTTACTGCTTCCTCAGTTCTTTCTTTGGTTCTTTGTTTCACGAGCCCTTCTCACCCTTTTAATAACTTAAATGACATGCAATCAGAAAGACCTTCCCTAGGAAAATAAAGTAGTTGTCTTTTATTTTTGATCACACATTAGTGTTTTTCACCATATTTATCATGTTTTATAATGGTTTCATTTATATAGTTACCTACTGTGTCTTTCTGACACTCCAATGTCAAGTTCCTCAGTCTGGCACCTAGTTATTATCTTACTAATTATTGTATCCTCAACTTTTAAAGAGTATTTAGTATATAATAGGTCTTCTACAAATATCTGTTTGAAAAAGAAAAGGAAGGAAAAAGGAAAATACTATTCTTTGGTTTGATTTATTTCCTTTTATTTGTTATAAAATGTAGTGGACTAAATGGTATCCCCAACCATTTTAGAATCTAACCCCTGAAAACTGTGCATGTTACCTTACATGATAAAATTTGTGTTAAATGAGCTTAGATTAGCCACATGTGCCTTAACTGCCATCACAAGGGTTCTAATTGGAGAGAGAGAGAGATCAGACACAGAGGAGAAAGTGATGTGAAAACAGAGGCAGGGAACAAATTGATGGGGCTTCAAGCCAAGCAATGTCAGTACCCAACATAACCTGAGGAGGAGAGGAATGGATTCTCCCCTAGAACCTCCAGAGGAAGAGTGGTCCTCTCAACACCTAGATTTTAGCTTAGCAAAACTGATTTTGGACTTCTGGCCTCCAGAATGCAAAAAAATAAATATCTGTAATTTAAAACTTCCATTTTGTGGTAATTTATTATATCAGCCATAGGAAACTAACACATACACTATTTAAAACATAGGAAAAAATAAAAAAAGTAACTTAATTCCTATATATTCTTACCCAAATATAATATTAATATTTATCATATATGATTCAGATATTTTTAGAAACAATGAAGCTATAGTAGTACTCTTTCCATTCCACCCAAACTCCCCAAGGGTAGGCACTACCTTGAGGTAAGTGTGAATTCTTCCTATGCATGTTTTCATATTTCACTAGACATTTATGCATCTCTAATCAATATATAGGTTGTGTTAAAATTTAAGTCACTGTTAACTTTTACATAAATAACAGGTGGTCAAGGGCCCGCTGGGCTGCAAACTACGGGTAGCAGGGCTGGGCCAGCCGGCCAGAGTAAGGATTGTGGAGTCCCAGCAGGTGAAATCACCAGGCAGGATAAATCTCTTGGAATTCCTGGGGACCTCGCTACAGGCACTAGGCTGCTTTGGAAAACTGCGCGGGTCTGAGCTTTATGCAAAGGGGTAAAGTGGTAAAGTCCTTGACCCCAGTGGCGAGGCCTTTCTGCAAACGCCAGGTTAGGGGGCTCCAAGACTGTGCCAACAGAGAGGGCGGAATGCATGGTTCCCTGATCCACCCTGTGCCACAGAGCCCCAGTTCCTTTACCTATGGTCCGCACCCCTCCACTCTACTCACTGGATGCCGATGGATGAGGACCCAGGAGCTCACAAAATGGGTGTTCCCAGCCGCAATTGAGACCCCTGAGACCTGGGACCCACAGCCTAGGAGCTTGAAGGAGGCCCGCTCCACCCCCCACGCGGGCCAGGTGTGCTCCGCCCATACGCCCACTTCCAGGAGAGGACTGCGAGCCACGCTACTGCTGCCAGGTGAAATCCATCCAGGAGCAAATCCACCCCACCCAGACAACCCA
The DNA here is from genome assembly GCA_006410675.1 of Oreotragus oreotragus. Classification (NCBI taxonomy): domain Eukaryota; kingdom Metazoa; phylum Chordata; class Mammalia; order Artiodactyla; family Bovidae; genus Oreotragus; species Oreotragus oreotragus. Next base: position 381,776 of record SJYX01003745.1, on the reverse strand, counting down.
AGCTTTTAATCAGCTGTGAAGTGAAGTCGTTCAGTCGTGTCCGACTCTTTGTGACGCCTTGGACTGTAGCCTACCAGGCTTCTCCCTCCATGGAATTTTCCAGGCAAGAGTACTGGAGTGGGTTGCCATTTCCTTCTCCAGGGGATCTTCCCAACCCAGGGATCGAAGCCGGGTCTCCCACACTGCAGGCAGAGGCTTTACCATCTGAGCCACCAGGGAAGCCCCGTGCACTAGATACCTGGAAAGGGGGAGGCGGGCGAGGGGCACGGCGCGCCCCACGGGCCACCGCCCCCACGTCAACCACCACCGCGTCCCCGCCCGCGGGCCTCGGCGCTGCCGGCCCGTGACGCCTGGGGACCCCGCCGGAGGTCCCCGCCTACGCCAGAGGACCACCCCCGCGTCCCCCGGAAACGGGGCAGAGCCCTCCCCGCCACCTCGCACACCCTTACAGCCGCCCCACCCCGACCCCGTCCTCTCCCGTCAACCACCGGGGCCCCCTACCCGCGCCCCAGGCACCCTTCTCCCCTCACCACCAAGGGCAGAGGGAAGGGGCTCCGGCAGGAAGCATGGCGCCAAGCGGACAAGGGACACGACAGAGCTAAGGGGGGCGAGAGGGCGAGAGGACAAGACAGCCGCGGGACGCGTGGGGAAGCGGGGGTTGGGAGCAAGCCCCTAGGCTCGGAGGGCGTGGTGAGGCGCCTGGCGACGGCGCGGCAGGCCCAGAGCAGCGGACGACCGACGACCGGCCGAGGCAGATCGGTCCGGGGCCAGCGGCGGGAGGCGACGGGCGGGCAAGCGGCCCCGCGGCGGGGAGCCGCCACCCGTCACGCCGCACAGCCCGCAAGTCGCGACCGGAGGATCCGCGCCGTGCGGTCCGCCGCCGGGGGGAAGGCAGTCGTGGCCGACGCCACAGGCAAAGGCGCGTGGGGTGGGGTGGGGCGCGCTGAACACCCCCTCGCCCAGAACCCACGGACCCAACCTCGAAGGAACGTGGCGGGGAGGTCAGGCGGAACAGGAACACCAGAGACGACGCCACCAGGCGCGGGGCAAGGGTGGCGCCCGGCCGGGGACGGAGGCGTGGGGGGAGGGCAGGAAGGCGGCAAGAGCAACCTTTCCCACCCGCCCCCCACTCTGCACGCCGCCCTCCACCTTCTCGCGCGGCCCCTCATCCCCTACCATTGGAAAGGCCACCGGCCGGACCGCCCTCCAAGGGCGCACCGCCTTCCAGACGTCTTTCCCTTCCTACCTTCCCATCCCGTCCCGCACGGTTGGAGGAGAAGCTCAGGAGCCCGGCGGGGGCGAGGCGAGGCCACCGCGCCGCTCTCGGAACCGACCACGTTAATGATCCTTCCTCAGGTTCACCTACGGCAACCTTGTCAGCTGATCTGTCTATAATTCAGGGATAAAACTATGACTACAGAAAAGAAAGATGACCTGACCTAGGATGGACATGATATTCTATAGAACCAGAGAAAATTGGCTTAAAAAAAAAAATTTCTTGGAAAATGTAAGGCTAGTTCTTTTGCATATGCAATTAAAAAAAACAATGAGCTTGTTAAAAAGGCCTGCCTAGGGCAAAGCCTGGAAAATCCTATGGATGGAGGAGCCTGGTAGGCTCCAGTCCATGGGTGGCTAAGAGTTAGACATGACTGAGCGACTTCAGTTTCACTTTTCATTTTCATGCATTGGAGAAGGAAATGGCAACCAGGAGTTCTTGCCTGAACAATCCCAGGGACTGGGGAGCCTGACGGGCTGCTGTCTATAGGGTCGCACAGAGTCTCACACGACTGAAGTGACTTAGCAGCAGCAGGGCAAAGCTTGAAGTTAACCCTTTCCTTGAAAAACACTTCCCACTTTGCCTGAGACCTTACCCTTCCACAAATGAAAACTTCAAGCCCCCCCCCCCAAAAAAAAAGGAGGTCAACGAGATATTTTAAATCTTGGGTGGAAAACTAGAAGATCTCTCTATGTCTGTCTGTGTGAATTTATGTATGTCTCAGTGTGAGTCTTATTTTTTGATAATATTGCTGAGGTTGTGAGTTCTTATTTAAATAATCTAAAGAAAAGGAAGCCCTTACAAATCAAGAAATTCTAAATACAAGAAAAAATTGACCTAAATGAATTTTAGATTCATGTAAACTGGGAAATAATCAATATTAAATATATAGTATTTATTTTTTTCTAATATAGGCATGTCTAACAGTCATTAACACTAAGCATAAAATTTTCATAGTGCCTAGGTTTATTATAAGTTAAATATTGCTATACTGTTATATCTGTCAGAAGCTTTGTTGCAAGAAGAGGGAACACTTCCAGGGCCCAAAACTGGGCTCTTGTCTAACACTCGGAAATGAATTGTCTGAGGGGACACATGTGCTGACAAAGCAAGAGATTTTATCGGGAAAGGACACCCGGGTGGAGAACAATAGGGTAAGGGAACCGAGGAGAACTCTCTGCCACATTTTTCCAGGAGTCATGTAGGGATGTAAGAGTTGGACTGTGAAGAAAGCTGAGCACTGAAGAATTGATGCTTTTGAACTGTGGTGTTGGAGACGAATCTTGAGAGTCCCTTGGACTGCAAGGAGGTCCAACCAGTACATCTTAAAGGAGATCAGTCCTGGGTGTTTATTGCAAAGAATGATGCTAAAGCTGAAACTCCAATACCTTGGCCACCTCATGCGAAGAGTTGACTCATTGGAAAAGACCCTGATGCTGGGAAGGATTGGGGGCAGGAGGAGAAGGGGACGACAGAGGATAAGATGGCTGGATGGCATCACCGATTCTATGGACATGAGTTTGAGTAGACTCCGAGAGTTGGTGATGGACAGGGAGGCCTGGCATGCTGCGATTCATGGAGTCACAAAGAGTTGGACACGACTGAGTGACTGAACTGAACTGAACCTGATTGCTTCTATTTCCTTCTTACATGATTCCAGGTGGATCTCTTTTTAGATCCTTGGTTGTACAAGAGTCTTTCTGCCAGTCTCTAGTTAGTTTTAATGAGAATTGCTCCATGTGTAGATTTTTCTTTGATGCATTTGTGGGGTAGGTAAATTCTGTGACCTTTTTTCCACCATCTTGATTTCTGTCTTTACAAATGTCTCAACATCTTCTATTCTTGATGTATGCACATTTAGAATTCCAATTTCCTTTTATTTATTTTGTGTAAAACAGAGTAACTCTTAAACTAATATCCCAATAATATGAATGTAATCAAACTTTACAACAATCTTAGTCAACAATATGCTTGGGAACTCTAATCAAACTAAGTTTTTAATTCATTCAGAATTCAACTGAAAGAATTTTATATGCATTTTAAAATTTCTAAGTTAATAGCAAAGCAGTTCTAAGAATTTGTCCTTAGTGTTATAGGGAAAAGCTTTATCTGTAAATAGCCCCAATATTTATCACAATCAAAATTTTGGAAGTAGCCTAGATATCAAACTATAGATAAAGTGAATTCATAATGATAAAATCAGTCAATTTAGTATCATTCAATTATGTTCTATAAAAGGTAATAACTTGGGAAGCATAAGACAATGTTAAAATTTTATACTTCATGATCACAATTATGTAAAGCAAAAATATAAACAAATAAATCCAGAAAAAAGCAAAAGAAAAACCACACATGCAAAAATACTCTCAGGAAAATCATTAAATTTCAGAAGCAAATCTTCCTATGTTATACCTTTACCGTCTTTTTAAAAGTCTTAATGTCTGTGTTTCTCCAATTTTTTGCTAATATGTATCCCTTCTACAATGGATAAAAGTATCAAACTTTACTTAAAAAGTAAAATGTGTGAGAGGTTACTCTTTTTCCTGAGTACATTCCAATGAGCATAACATAACCTTCCTTAAAATAATTGAGAATCTTTTAAGGCCTCTGGATCATCTTTCTAAGCATAAATTCTCATTACCACAATTACAGAGCAAGTTGAAGTGAGATGCTGGTTTTAACGTGCATGACCTCAGGGTATATATTCAAAAGGGATATTGGCTATATATATATATATAACTTTCTAACCATTAGTTCGCACCTCTCACAATTCATTTTTTGTTATATTTTATTTTGAAAAACAGCTATTTATTAATTGCTAATGGAGTAATGGTAATAATATTTCAAAGATTCAATTTAATAAGTGTATTTATAAAGCCTTAAAGGTATTACCAAGCTAGTCAGCTTTTACTTTATAAAATATTTTATTGGAGTATAGTTGCTTTACAATGTTATGTTAGCTTTTACTGTACAGAAAGTGAATCAGCTATATGTATGCATATATGCCCTCTTTTTTGGATTTCCTTCCCAATAGGGTCACCACAAAGCACTGAGTACCATTCCCTGTGCTAATCAGTAGGTTCTCATTAGTTACATATTTTATACATAGTATCAATAGTGTATATATGTCAATCCCAATCTTCTAATTCATCCCACCCTTCCCTTCCACCTTGTTATATGCAAGTTGTTCTCTATGTCTGTGTCTATTTCTGCCTTGTAAATAATGTTGTGTATTCAATTTTTAAAGTTTATTAAGTTGGATTTTCCTGTTTTTTAGCTTGCATTCAAAACTAATATATTAATCCTATTCTATGTCTTTGTAAAGAGCAATAAAGAAACTTTTTAGCATAATAGCAGAAATGTTTCCTTTTATTATAATTTTTCTGAATAGTGAATATTATTATAATTTTTCTGAATAGTGAACATTTATTATTTCTGATAGCTCTTTTTTTCTCATTTATTTTATTCTCTTTTTAACTAATATATTAATCCTATTCTATGTCTTTGTAAAGAGCAATAAAGAAACTTTTTAGCATAATAGCAGAAATGTTTCCTTTTATTATAATTTTTCTGAATAGTGAATATTATTATAATTTTTCTGAATAGTGAACATTTATTATTTCTGATAGCTCTTTTTTTCTCATTTATTTTATTCTCTTTTTATTTTTTTTCTTTTTCCTGTGGATAAACAGAGCTGTGTATTTAATTGTTCTGTATGCTTTTTGTTTGCTCTAGCTAAATGTTTTGTATATTAGAATGAAAAACNCTTTAGTTTTATGTTCAGAATGTCTTCTACCAATCTTCTGTCTATGATTTACTTTTTGTCAGGTCTTTTCTCATATGTAAAGTGTTTTTAATTTAATTTTAATGAAGTCAAATCTACCTTTCTTGTGATTTATGGGTTGTTTTGCATGTATGTTTCATAAAAGGTATCCTGTTATATGTTTAAAACATTAAAGCTTAGTTTTCTGCATTTAAGCCCTTAAACTTTCCGGAAATTACTTTATGACTGACAGAGTAAATATTTCATTTATTATTTTCACATGATTAGAAAATGTATTTAACTGAATTATTGTGAATCAATTCAATGGATAGTGGGCAACTAAAAATACAGGCTATTGAAAGATGTTTCAAAATTAAAAGAAAAATGTGGTGCCCCAAATAACTCCATAACTGTTGAGTTTAATCCTCTGCCTTTTGAAACAATACTCTAGGACACTCCAGGCATCAGCATACATTCATCTTTGGTTCTATTGNATGTATTTAACTGAATTATTGTGAATCAATTCAATGGATAGTGGGCAACTAAAAATACAGGCTATTGAAAGATGTTTCAAAATTAAAAGAAAAATGTGGTGCCCCAAATAACTCCATAACTGTTGAGTTTAATCCTCTGCCTTTTGAAACAATACTCTAGGACACTCCAGGCATCAGCATACATTCATCTTTGGTTCTATTGTTGACACACAAGATCTAGACTTAAACAGAAAATGGTGCTTGAGAAGACAGAAAAGTTCATCTCTAAGTCAATATTTAGACAAGCATCTCTCTTGAATTTCATACTAATTATAATTTAACCTACAGGAAAGTTTTATACTAACAAGTGGTTATGGTGATTTCCAAATGTCAAATCTGCTGTGGTAATGCTAAGACTTCATTCACTCGGGTTTCAGGTACAGGTAATAGTATCCTGAGTGATAAAGTCAAGATTCCTGAACCAGGCACAACAAAGGGGGAAGCTAGACTATATAATTAGGTACATTAACAAACAAAAGTTATTTTAGTAATCAATGCTGCTAAGTCGCTTCAGTTGTGTCCGACTTTGTGCTAACCCATAGACGGCAGCTCACCAGGCTCCCCCATCCCTGGGATTCTCCAGGCAAGAACACTGTAGTGGGTTGCCATTTCCTTCTCCAGTGCGTGAAAGTGAAAAGTCAAAGTGAAGGCGCTCAGTCGTGTCCGACTCTTAGCAACCCCGTGGACTGCAGCCTACCAGGCTCCTACGTCAATGGGATTCTCCAGGCAAGAGTACTGGAGTGGGGTGCCATTGCCTTCTCCAATAGATGCTATAAATAACATAAAACCATTTGATGTAATAGAGAGTGATGAGGGTAAGATTCTTAGGCAAGATGATCAGGAAAGACGTTCCTGAGGGAGTAACAACTGATCTGTGACCTTACCGACAAGAAGGAGCCTATCATGATAGACATGGGGAGAGAATGCTCTAGGGGGAGGGAGTAACATGCACAAATAACACACATGAATGTGCTCGAGGAAGAATAAGAAAATTAGTGTGACCGGAACACAGGAAGCCATGAAGACGGAGTCGAAGAGGTGTATATGTGTAATGCTAATTTTACTCTGAGTGTAGCATAAAAACTTGGAGTGGTTTTAAGTAGGGATGTGGATTGGTTTAGTTTATATTTCAAAAGACACTTCAGAAGGCCTCTTCGTTAGTTTAGTCAGTAGAACATGAGATCCTAAGAGACCACTCAAGATAATAATAGATGAATATATTATAAGAGACAAAAGTGGCCTGAGTGACCACCCAGGATGTTGTTGTAGATTTTATAGTATTCTGGCGAAAATATTGAAGTCCTGGGCTAACGTTGATTGTAGTAATAATATAACTACACATATTTGGTAAATATATATATTTGAGTTAAATATTATATATATAATAGATATATTTGAGATAATTTTTCAAGGTACAACAAAGATGACTTTTGAATGAAGGGCCGATGAACGTGGAAGGAGGGAAAGAAGGAAATCTAGCATGGCTTTGTGGTTTGGGACTTAAAAACAGTGTTGTGAGTATATCATTTACTACCATGGATAAAATGGAAGAAGGGCATATTTTTGTAGAGATGAGGTAGATGATAATTAAGTTCTGTAATATTTCTGTAATGATATGCTTATTATTCAGGTGGAAGTGACAATAAGCAGATGATCAATGTAAAAAATGTGTATTTATACTCTTTTGCCCTAAACCATCTGAACACAATTTCATTTATAATAGCATAAAAATAACAAAATGCATAATAACTAATATAGCAAAAGGAAAGCAAGACTTTTTACAATATAAACTATAAAATATTAAAAGAAATTAAATGAAAATAAATAAACAGAAAGCAATTCCATGCACAAGACTGAATATTAAGATGACAACATTCTTCAAATTGATCTACAAATTTAGCATAATCTTTATTGAAAATCTCAAAGACTATTTTTCCAGATTTGGAATAGTAGATGCTTAAAGTTGTTTGGGAATACAAGAGGGTCAGAATAGCCAAAACAAGTTTTGTAAAGAGGAGCAAAGTTGTCTGACTCATAATTCTCAGTTTCAAATTCAGTTACTACAAAGCCACAGTAATCTAAACAGCACCAGGATGGACATCCTGATCAATGAGATAGAATTGCAATCCCAGTAAATAAATCTATACATCTGTAGTCAGCTATTTGACTTTTGATAAGGGTGCCAAGATAATTTAATAAGGAGAGAACAGTCTCTTCAACAAATGATGCTGTGACAATTGGATATTCACTTGTGGAACAATGAAACTGGACCCTTTCAGACCAAAAACAAAAATTAACTCTAAGTAGGTCAAAGGCTTAAATGTAAGATACAAATTTATAAATATCAAGGAATGATCCATAGGGATAAGTCTTTGTGACCTTGGATTCAGTAATGCTTTCTGACATGTCACACCAAAAGTGCAATGAAGAAAAGTTAAATAAATTGGTCATCATAAAAATTAAATACTTTGGTGCATCAGCTCAGCTGTAAGGTGGCTCAGATGGTAAAGCCTCTGCCTGCAATGCGGGAGACCCGGGTTCNCCTCAGGCCTCCTAAGCTACTGAGCGAGAAAGCTGGAGTAAGATATAGGTCATACCTTTCCTAGTCCAGTGCTGTTTAGATTTCTCTCTTAGCATCACACTCTTCTTGGTACTGGAGAGGATCTGGGATACTCTCAACCTTCTAGGATCTTCCAGCACAAGTGAGAAAGAGAGAACAAGCATTCTAAGACAGTCCAGCAACTCTCCACAGAACAGTGGTCATACTGACAACCACAGGCAGCTTCTACCTTATACCGACAGGGCTTCTGAGATGGTTGTTTGCAGAGATACAGCACTGTCTCTTATACACATCTAGATGTGTATAAGAGACAGGTCCATGGGGTCGCCAAAGAGTCGGACACGACTGAGCGACTTCACTTTCACTTGGTGCATCAAAGTGTAAAGAATGCAAAGACAACCCATTAATGAAAGAATATTTTCAAATGAAATAATAGATAAAGATCTATATGAAGACTAAATTAAAAAAAAACTTGTAAATCAGCAACTAAAAAACAAATAAAAATAGGGAAATGGTAGGAATAGATGTTTTGCTTGATAAAATGAACAATATGTGCATGAAAATTGCTCAACATCATTTGTCCTTAGGAAAATGGAAACCCAAACTACAATAACTACATTTGAATAACTACATTCAAAAAGATGGACAAGAAAAAATGTTATGAGAATGTGGTGAGCTCAAGTTCCTAATATACTGTGTTGATAATATAATGGTGCAACTGCTATGGAGTTGTGAAAAGCTAAGCACCAAGTCTTTACATGACTAAGCAACTTCTACTCTTTGGTATATTCCTGAGAATAAGAAACACCATAGGCACCTCCCCAACACATACACACACAAACCACTTGCATGCAAATGTTCAGAGTAGCATTATTTACAATAAACAAAATGTGCTTTAAACATCCCAAATGTCCATCAAACAATGTGTTGGTAAATATGATATATCCATACAACGGGATATTAGTAATTATTAGAAGAAATTAGTGATACATGGAGGAACTACATTAGCTACAACATGGATGAACTCGGAAGATATTACCTAAATGAAAAGAACTAGTCACAAAACACCACCTATTATATGATTCCCTTTATATGTAATGTCCAGAATGGGAAAAGATATACGTAGGGAGAAGGTAGATTAATGGGTTGCCAGGAGCTGAGGAGAGAGGGGATTGGAAGTAACTGCTAATTGGTACTTGGTTTCTTGGGGGGAATAAAAATATCCTAAAATTAGATTATCATAATGGTTTTACAACTCTATGAATATAGTAAAAATGTTGACTTGTGTATGTTAAATAAGTAGATAACATGGTATGTGAATCCTATTGTAGTAAAACTGTTAAAAATTAAAACAATAAACTGGAAATAAGATCTATAATATGATTATTATCTAAACAGAATTTTCTTTTTTAGAAATATAACTGCATAAAGCCTTTATACATCTTTATTTAATAATTGAGACAAATGTTCATAGAAATATTTCATGCAATAATATCATTTTCAATGTTTGAAGGTTTTAAAAAGTCTCTTAAAAAATTACTTCCATATTTGAAAGTTAATGCAATGAAAGGGATGTGAGATAGGAAATAAATAACTGTTCCTGTTACACTGCTTTGTCAATGGCCAAAATCGCTGATAGAATCTCTTCATACATTTCTGTATAAAAATCATGTGTTTATGAATAATGGGTGACATATAGCTACACTTAATATCTAAATACCAGAATTACTTAATGTTTAAGAACACAGTCCTCAAAGTCAACTTGCTTTGTTGTCTTTGAAAACAGCAACAATCAAAAAACATGATTCAAACAGAATATTTTGCAGAATGAATTTTTATTCATATGAAAGAGAAATAAAAAATAACTAAATTTCCTCCTACTGCTAAATCCAATCAATCAACTTACTGTATTTAAATGCAATGTGAAAGCATTTGGCCAAATGCATAAATGTAATAGGGAGAGGTGCTTTTTTATGTATGCTAAAAGGGTCACACAGTATTTACTGCTAATGAAATGAAGAAAAATTTCTACTGTAGAACATTGACAATTGTTAGAATAAAAATAACTGAGAGTCCTAGCCTTTCATATATATTCATATATATGAATATCTGCAGAGATTATGAAAACTTCAATGCTTGCAAGAAATAATAGCAAGGTCACTTATTGAAAAAAATTAATTTTAACGTGAGAAAAGGTAAATTTAGCTGGAAGATATTGAGAGAAAAAAATAAATCAGGAAAAATAATCAATAGATAAAGGGTAGGAGGTCATTAACCAGAAGCAAGTTGGTTTTTTTGTGTGAACTTAAAATGAATACTGTGTAGATTGTTTTTTGAAGTATATTTTAGCTAAAATATTATAAACTATTCAGAAATGATGTAAGTACAATTTGTAATAGAGTCCCTTCGCCTAGAAATATTTCAAAAAATAATTGTGAAGGTCAGAATATAATGGCTTTGATGAGCATATGAGTGTAAGAAAATCAATAGAAACTCATGTTCAAAACATGAAGGACTAAATAAACAATTCCAGTGGCCTTAACTTGCCATGTTACCATTTGTATTTGATCTCTAAACAGAAAGGCACCATGTGACTCAAAGAAGCAAATACTACGTCATCTAGTGCTATGTTTACCATAGTACATCAGGAAAGGACTTTAGCACTTAACATGGGAAGAAAGTTTATCCATTTATCAGAGAAGTTATATTTTAGAAAGTTGTTATGTACAAAGCAATTGAGTATAACTAACTGAACAAAGCTAGTGGAGGTGATGGAATTCCAGTTGAGTTTTGTCGAATCCTGAAAGACGATGCTGTGAAAGTGCTGCACTCGATATGACAGCAAATTTGGAAAACTCAGCAGTAGCCACAGGACTGGAAAAGGTCAGTTTTCATTCCAATCCCAAAGAAAAGCAATGCCAAAGAATGCTCAAACTACCACACAGATGAACTCACCTCACACGCTAGTAAAGTAACGCTTAAAATTTTCCAAGCCAGGAATTCAGCAATATGTGAACCGTGAACTTCCAGATGTTCAACCTGGTTTTGGAAAAGGCAGAGGAACCAGAGATCAAATTTCCAACATCTGCTGGATCATGGAAAAAGCAAGAGCATTCCAGAAAAACATCTATTTCTGCTTTAATGACTATGACAAAACCTTTGACAGTGTGGATCACAATAAACTGTGGAAAATTCTGAAGAGATGGGAATACCAGACCACCTGACCTATATGCAGGTCAGAAAGCAATAGTTAGAACTGGACGTGGAACAACAGATTGGTTCCAAATAGGAAAAGGAGTAACTTAATGCTGTATATTGTCAGTGACAAAACCTTTGACAGTGTGGATCACAATAAACTGTGGAAAATTCTGAAGAGATGGGAATACCAGACCACCTGACCTATATGCAGGTCAGAAAGCAATAGTTAGAACTGGACGTGGAACAACAGATTGGTTCCAAATAGGAAAAGGAGTAACTTAATGCTGTATATTGTCAGCCTGCTTATTTAATTTATATGCAGAGTACATCATGAGAAACACTGGGCTGGAAGAAGCACAAGCTAGAATCAAGATTGCCGGGAGAAATATGAATAATCTCAGATATGAAGATGACATCACCCTTTTAGCAGAAAGTGAAGAGGAGCTTGAAGAGATTCTTGATGAAAGTGAAAGAGGAGAGTGAAAATGGTGGCGTAAAGCTCAGTATTCAAAAAATTAAGATCATGGCATCTGGTTCCATCAATTCCTGGCAAATAGATGGGAAAACAGTGGAAGCAGTGTCAGACTTTATTTTGGGGGGCTCCAAAATCACTGCAGATGGTGATTGCAGCCATGAAATTTAAAGATGCTTACTGCTTGGAAGCAAAGTTATGACCAACCTAGATAACATATTAAAAAGCAGAGACATTACTTTGCCAATGAAGGTCCGTCTAGTCAAGGCTATGGTTCTTCCAGTGGTCATGTATGGATGTGAGAGTTGGACTGTGAAGAAAGCTGAGC
>SJYX01003745.1:347849-367762 GCA_006410675.1 Oreotragus oreotragus | reverse complement strand
CAGAGGATGAGATGGCTGGATGGCATCACTGACTTGATGGACATGAGTTTGGGTGGACTCCGGGAGTTGATGATGGACAGGGAGGCCTGGTGTGTTGCAATTCATGGGGTCACAAAGAGTTGGACATGACTGATCAACTAAACTGAACTGTACTGAAACTAAAAAGACATGCACGTAATTCTCCATTGGAAAAATACCACCTTTTAAATTTTTTTCCTAAAGATATTTTGTCTTTTGTAATTTTATATTAACAACAATAATGAGTACAGAGGTACAGAGGTTTCCCATATATTATATATATATATATATATATATACACACATATATATATGCCTTGTTCATTATGTTAAATTAATGAGCCTATATTAACTTTGTATCATGTAAAGTCCGTACTTTACATTAGGGTTTATTCTTGGTGTTGCAAACTCTATGGGTGTGAACAAATGTATAAGGGGATGTATCCACCATTATAGATTCACACAGAGTAATTTCACTGCCATAAATATCCGCTCTTTTTGCCTATCCATCCCTCTCAACCCTTAACCCCAGAAAAACACTGATTTCTTACCATACTCTCTCCATAGTAAAGTCAGTAAAGTCACTCAGTCGTGTCCGACTCTTTGTGACCCCGTGGACTGCAGCCCACCAAGCTCCTCAGTCCATGGGATTCTCCAAGCAAGAATACTGGAGTGGGTTGCCATTTCCTTCTCCAGGGGATCTTCCCGACCCAGGGATCGAACCCAGGTCTCCCGCATTGGAGGCAGACGCTTTAACCTCTGACCACCAGGGAAGTGTTTTGCATTTTTCAGAGTGTCTTATGGTTGTAATCATATACTATGTAACCTTTCCAGTCTGGCTTCTTTCACTAGGTAATGTACATTTCTGTTTCTTCTATGTCTTTTCAGGGTTTGATAGCTCATTTCTTATTAGTGGTGTGTCACATTCCATTGTTTGGAGTTGCCACATTATTATTAGCAATTCATCTACTGAAGGTTATCTTCCAGGTTTTGGAAATTATGAAAATAACTGCTGTAAATATTTGCCTGGTGGTTTTTATGTGGACATGTGTACTCAACTCATATGGGTAAATACTGAGTAGGATTGCTCTATCACATAGGAAGAATGTGTTTAGTTTTGTAAAAAAATCATCAAACTATCTTCCAGAGTGGCTATACTATTTTGCATTCCAACAATGAGTGTGAATTTCCATTGTTCCACATTCTGGCCAGCGTTTGGTGTTGTCAGTATTCTGAATTTGGGGCATTCTAATAGGTGTGTTATGGTATCACAATGTTAATTTGCATTTCTCTGGTGATCTATGATATAGAGCATCTTATGTCCTTATTTTGTATCTATATATCTTCTTTGTTGATGTGTCTATTAAGGTCTCTGAGCCATTTTTTTCATCACAACAAGCTTGTTTTCTTATTGTTTCAAGATTATTTGTATATTTCAGATAACAGTTCTTTATAAGATGCATCTTTTGCAAATATTTTCTCCCAGTTTGTGGATTGTCTTTTTATTCTCTTAACAGTGTTTCTCAGAGAGCAGAAATAATTAATGAAGTCCAGCTTGTAGGTTATTTTTATCATGGATTATGGCTTGCTTATATATATAAAAAAATCTCTACATTTAAAATCATCTAGGTTTTACTCTACTCTCTTATAGAAGTATTATAGTTTTGCATTTTACATTACATTTAGGTCTGTGATCCATTTTGAGTTAGCTTTTGTAATGTGTGGATGTTCTGTTGTTCCAATACCATTTGTCAAAAAGACTATTTTTGGTCCATTTCATTGCCTTTACTCCTTTGTTAAAAATCAGTTTTGTTAAATATCAGTGGGGAACTAATTCTGGGTTTTCTATTCTGTTTTTCACTGGCCTTATAGATCAAGTTGTGAATAATAAACGTCTTGACAGTTTTGAGTCTTCCTATCCACAAACGTATATTATTTCTCTATTTATTTAGTTTTGTGGTATGTCTCATCAGAGTTTTGTAGTTTCCCTATACGGATCTTAAATATGTTTTTTTAGATCTAAGCCTAAGCATTTCATTTTCTTGGATACTAATGTAAATGGTATGGTGTTTATTTTGTTTCAAATTCCTCTTGTTCATTGTTAGTATATAGGAAAGCAACTTAACTCTATATAACTCCATATCCTACTACTTTGCTGTAATCATGTTATTTCCAGTAGGTTTTTTAAATGTTTTAGAATTTTTTCAGATTTTCTATATATACAATTGTGACAACTACAAAGACAGTTTTATTTTTTCCTTCACAATCTGTATATATTGTATTTCATTTTCTTGTTTTATTGCATTAGCCAGACTTCCAGTACAATATGGGAAAGTGGTGATGAGAGAAAATATCCTTGCTTTGCACTTGATCTTAGTGAGAAAGTGTTGAACTCCTCACAATTAAGTATGATGTTATTTGTAGGACTGCTTTATAGAGACTCTTTATCAAGTTGAATCTCCCACTATTCCTAGTTTATTGAGAGTTTTTAATATGAATGGGTCTTGAATTTTGTCAAATGCTTTCTTCATGTATTAATAGAATCATATCATTTTTCTTCTTCAGTGTATTGATGTGGTCAGTTTGGTTCAGTCGCTCAGTCGTGTCTGACTCTTTGCGACCCCATGAATCCCAGCACGCCAGGCCTCCCTGTCCATCATCAACTCCCGGAGTTCACTCAGACTCAGGTCCATTGAGTCAATGATGCTATCCAGCCATCTCATTCTCTGTTGTCTCCTTCTTCTCCTGCCCCCAATCCCTCCAAGCATCAGAGTCTTTTCCAATGAGTCAACTCTTCGCATGAGTTGGCCAAAGTACTGGAGTTTCATCTTTAGCATCATTCCTTTCAAAGAAATCCCAGGGCTGATCTCTTTTAGGATGGACTGGTTGGATCTCCTTGCAGTCCAAGGGACTCTCAAGAGTCTTCTCCAACACCACAGTTCAAAAGCATTGATGTGGTAGAGTAGATTAATTGATTTTGGAATTTTGAACCAATCTTATGTAACTGGGATAAACAGCATTTGGTCAAAGCCTTATAATTTGTTTTATACATTGTTGGATTCTATGTTCTAATACCTTTCGTTTGCATCTCTGTTTGCATCTCTGTTGATAAGAGATATCAGTTTGTAGTTTTATGTTTGTTTTTTCTTGTTTGATTTTGGTAATGGGGTAATGTTGGCATGAAAAGATGAGCTAGAAAGTATTCTTTGTGCTTCTATCTTTGTAAGAGATTGTAGAGAACTGGTATAATTTATTCCTTAAATGTTTAGTAGAATTCACCAGTGAAGCCAGTTGGGCTGGCTACTTTCTGTTTTGGCACATAATTAATCGTTGATTCAATTTATTTAATAGATAGTTTATTCAAATAATTTCTTCTTGTATATTCAAATGATTTCTTCTTGTATGAGTTCTGGAATGTTATATTTTTTAAAAGAATTTGTCCACTTCACCTAGATTATCAGATTTGTGGGCACAGAGTTATTCATATATGTTCTTTATTATGCTTTTAATATTCATGGTTTCTACTGTGATGCTTCAACTTTCACTTCATATATTAGTAATACATGTCCTCTTTTTATATTAATCTAGCTAGAGGCTTTTGGTTTTGTTGATCTTTTCAAAGAACTAGCTTTTTTTTTCATTGATTTATCTCTATTAGTTTCATGTTTTCAATTTGATTTCTGCGGTTTCTTTTCTTCTGTTTACTTTAGATTAAATTTGCTCTTTTTAGTTTTTGAAGATGGAAACTTAGATTATTGATTTTAGATCTTTTCTTTTCTAATATTTACATTAACTGCTATAAAGTCTCTTCTTTTGTTGTATACCACAAATATTAATAGTCTAGGAACACTATCTTCCAAATATATTTTAAAAAGATAACATAGTTCAAATGCAGAAATAAGGTATTTTTAACTTTTAAAGATGTGTGTGTGAATATGTGTGCTTGGTGTTTTTGATGATGATTATTATTATGTGAGGAAACTGATTGTAAAATTGTAGAGTAATAAATGCATGGGTAACAGGGAATTCAGGAATGTGCTTCACATGTTGTGATTTTACTCTTTTGGCATTAGAATCAACCTCCTAAGTGGTTTAAGAATTTCTTCTTTCTTTTAATTTTTTTTAGATTTTTCATCCAATTTTCAGTTCTACAGCAATTCAAGGGAAAAGAAAAGGTCCACTGGCAAAGTATATCCACATTTTATAAGTATCTCTAAAATTACTATGGTAATGTCCCAGACAGACTGAGAACTGAATCTTCCAGGACCAGTAGTTTGAGATTTTCTCCCTTTATTCAAAGTAATCTACTATAATATGGAAAACAATTTGTAAAGTAGTATGTTTTCCAAATAATCACATAATCATAGTATTGATTACAATCCACAAACAAGCCTCTCGCTTCTGTCCAGGTTTGATCAGAGTCAGGATGGAGAACTTTCATTGTGAGAATATTTATTCCTTAATCATGTACTTGTTGACTCATTAACCAGTTATTTGTTGACAGATCATAATTTCAATGTCATGTAAGTCAGTGTTGTATCTTAGTAATTGTCCTTTGGGAAATTGTAAAGTGTAGAGTTCTTCAAACTCCTGAAATTTACTTTAAAGATTTTAATTTTGTTTGAAAATTTACCTCTTCCATTGGAAATATTAAAAAAAAAAACTTTCCTGTCTGCTGGAATTAAAAGCAACTGTTTCTGAAAGCACACAGAGAATATGCTAGTGATTCCACTATAGGGATTCATAGAAGTATTAAACGATGTGGTGATATGTAGCAATTTTTGATCCTTACTAAAACATTCTTTGAATTATTTTTTTCCTGATAAATTATTTCTATATAGATAGAGCCTGAATCAGACTTTGTTACTAAGATTTGATACATTAGATATTCATTATTGAGCTTCCCTGATGACTCAGCTGGTTAAGAATCTGCCTGCAATGCGGGAAACCTGGGTTCGATCCCTGGGTTGGGAAGATACGCTGGAGAAGGGAACGGCTACTCCAATATTCTGACCTGGAGAATTCCATGGACTATACAGTGTATGGGGTGTCAAAGAGTCAGACAATCTGGACTAAATGAATCTTATTATATATCATTTGATAAACATAATATCTTGTGTTTTGATATATTAATATACAAAGTTATATATTCATGCCTCATATATTCATCATAGATAATTATAGATATATTATATAGATATTTATATATTACTAAAAGGCACATGTTTATTCTGTCTCTATCTGGAGATAGAATATATGGGTATCTGTATCTACTAGTAGTTTAAAATTATTTGGAATTCTGAATCTTTCTTTTTAGCCTTATATTGATGTAAGTAGATGCTTCTTCCTAAAGACAGAAATGCTGATGTGAAGTCAAGGGAAGGTTAATATCTAATCATATATTTTTCAGGAAAGCACTTGGTATTGAACATCATACAAACATTTTGTCATTTACATAGCCAAATGAGATTTGATGAATAGTTAAATCTAAATGCTATGTAATACATAGGAAAATAATAGGTTTTTTAAAGGGAACATATTAGTTGGAAAGTTTGAATGTCATCTTCATCTCTGACTACCAGTCCACATCTTGCAAGAAAAGCTAAAAATGACAGAATTCTTCCTATTTCTGTTTCTTTTTTTCATAGAACTTAAGTATGAATTTTTTAATCCTAGCTAGTAGGACCGAAGGCTTCCCAGGAATCCACCTGGCAATGCAGGAGACATAAGAGATGTGGCTTCAATCCCTGGGTAGGAAGAGACCCTGGAGAAGGACATGGCAACCCACTCCAGTATTTTTGCTGAGACTCCCATGGACAGAAGAGCCTGGGCATAGGGTCACAAAGAGTTAGATATGACTGAACTTAAACTGTGCACGGGAGCTATGGGAGAAAAAAATATACACACAAAGAAGGTGAAAGAGATGATCTTGTCTTCCCCCTTCTGTCATTTAGATGTCAGATATATGTACCTACTTGTGCCAATAATTTTGACACTAGCAGATAAAGAGGGAGAACAATTATGGATGATTGATTGAATTACTAAATCTGGAAATATCTCCCTCCATATATGTTTTTATGTGAGATTCTTTAAAGCCTCTTTCGATTAGACACATATTTCTTGCATTTGAAAGCATCTGAACTGATACACCCATTTCATCCAATCCATCTATATGTACTTTCAAATATGCTGGGAAAGCATTTTTTATTGGAACATAATTGCTTCACAATGTTAGTTTCTGCTGTAAAACATCATAGGTCAGCCTTATGCATACATATATTCTCCCCCCTCTTTAACCTCTCTCCCACTCTCCCATCCCACCCCCTAGGCCATCACAGAGCATTGAGCTGAGCTCCCTGTGCTATACAGCAGCTTCCTGCTAGCCCTGTTTTACACATGGAAATGTATATATGTCACTGCTACACTCTCAGTTCATCCCACCCTCTCATTCCCCCACTGTGTCCACCAAACTGTTCTCTATGTCTGCACCTTTATTCAAACCCTGCAATCCCACTATCGGGCATATACCCTGAGAAAACCATAACTCATAAAGATACATGTATCCCAGTATTCGCTGCAATATTATTTACAAGAGCAAAGACAGGAAGCAACCATGACAGATGAATGGATAAAGACGATGTGGTACCTATGTACAATGGAATATTACTCAGCCATAAAAAGGAACAGAGTTGAATCAGTTGAAGTGATATGGTTAAATCTAGACCCTTTTGTACAGAGGGAAAGCACATTTTGAACTGATTTCTCTTCACATCTTTTAAATTCTCCTGGCTATAGCACCACATCTTTGACTTGGAATACCACAACAGTCTCCTTAATGTATTTCCTGCTTCCACTTTTGCCCTCATTAAAAGTAAAACATAACAGCTAGAAATGTATTTTTCAAAAATATACAGTATTATGTCAGCTTGCTTCCTGCTTAAAATTCTCCAGAGCTTCCCCATTGCACTTAGTGGGAAAATCTACTGCTTCTTCTGGCCACACCCTTATGTCATCAACTCTTGCTCTCCTCTCCATCCTTCTCTGTCATACTGCTCTCTGTCTTATTTGCTCTGCTTTAGCCATATTGGAAAATTTTGGTTTCACAGATACATCAAGCTGTTTCCATCTTAGGTTTTTTTAACATAAACATTCATGCTGCCTATAATGGCTGTCTTACTGACTTTATCATAGAATCACCTTTGACATTCATTCATTCAGCCTAAAATGGTATCTCCTCAAGAAGAGTTTCCATGACAATCTAATTTAGCCATTCACTGTTCTCTTTCATAGCACTCATTTTAGTTACCCGAATAGTATTTATTGCTCTGTGTTTTCTTCTGTCCATATATTAATAAATATTTTAAAAATCTGACTCACCTCAATTTCCTGTGAGAAAAAACTGAAGTATCTTGATTTCATATTGTACACATTTGTAACACTACTGGTCTCAGAATATTTTCAGTTTATATTTGTTGGGCTTCCCTGATGGCTCAGATGGTAAATAATCTACCTGCAATGCAGGAAACCAGGATGAGATTCCTGGATTAGGAAGATCTCCTGGAGAAGGTAATGACTACCAATTCCAGTATTCTTGGCTGGAAAATTCCATGGACAGAGGAGCCTGCTGTGCTACCAGCCATGGGGTCACAAACAGTCAAACATGACTGAGCAAATAGCTCTTTCACTTTCACACTTTATATTTGTTAATTTTGAAAAAGTGCTCAGTCTCTTGTCATCTCTCCAATCTCAGTTTTATTTTATTTATATCAATAAACTGGCTTTTTTGTGTTTTTCCCTGCTTCTTTGTGATAAGTAGTTGTTGTTCTTCATTTGCTCAGACATGTCTGACCCTTTCTGACTCCATGGAGTGCAGCATGCCAGCCTTCCTTGTCCTTCACTATCTCCCAGAGTTTGCTCAAACTCATGTCCATTGAGTTGGTGAGGCCATCCAACAATCTCATTGTTCCCTTAGCCTCCTGCCTTCAATCTTGCCCAGCATCAGGGTCTTTTCTAATGAGTCAGCTCTTCCCATCAGGGGGCCAAAATATTGGAGTTTCAGCTCCAGCATCAGTCCTTCCGATGAATATTCAGGATTGATTTCCTTTAGGATTGACTGGTTTGATTTCCTTGCAGTCCAAGGGAGTCTCAAGAATCTTTTCCAACACCACAGTTCAAAACCATGAATTCTTCAGCACTCAGCTTTCTTCCTGCTCCAACTAGGATATCCATACATCACTACTGGAAAGACCATAGCTTTGACTATACAGACCTTTGTCTGCAAAGTAATAAGTCTGATCCAGAGAATTCTATTACACTTGGATATATTGACAAAACTAAATTTCCAAGCCTAGAAAATTAATAATTTCTAGACTATGGCAAAGCCTCTTGTGGCTCTTAAATATTATTCCTAAGTATCTGATCCCAATTTTTTTTTTAAAGGAAAACCCTTTACTTTTGTCCTGAATATACTTAAATTGCATCTTAGATTTTTTCCCTGTATGTATTCCTTGCTCCTCAACTCCCTCCATTAGTGTGAAAGAATTCTTGATGATGCCAATTTATTGCCTAAATGATTATTTTATTCTCTTTCTGGATTTTTTTGGAGAAATTATTGAATATGAATTAAAGAAATTTTTAAAAGGAAATTTTCCTTATTTCATTTTCCCATTCTAAACCTAGTTTAATAAATATATTAAATTGCAATGAACATATTGCAAGAACATGCTTAATTTATTTGTAAATGGAATATAGTTCTAATAAGGTACCACGGACTTTAATTTCATAAGGAAAAATCTCTGAAATCATGTGATTTCAGTATTATTAATAGAACATTAGGTTCCTTTATCACACCACTTAAAAACTGGAACATGGCCTTAGGTTTTAATGCTTTACTACTTGGTTCAAGGCTTCTTCAGAATGAAGTCCATTTTTATAACTCCAATGCTTTGCAAAGTGTCTGACACCTAAGAAGTATGCAAATTTTTTTATTAAATTAGTCTATAGTGTTCATGATGCTTGCAGTGGTAGATTAGAGGTGGTGGAAACAAGAGAAAATCAAAAGTCTTCTAATCTGATGAAAAGAAAAAGACAAAGCTTACTTCCTTTAGAAACTGACATATTAAATTTATTTTCAACATGAATATCCACTAAACACAGCTGATTCCATGTCATTCCATTCTCATACCTACCTCTTTTCACATAAAATTTCCTATGCTCATATTTTCATCTCTCTTTGTCTTCAATCTCATTTTTTTCCCTTGGCCATCAACTTTATTTTCTTATTTTTCAATGTGATAAATCTCTATTCAACTGAGACTGACCTCATAGATTGGCTAATTATTACCAAACATGTTAACCTTTTTCCTTATTGCCTTTCAACTAGAGACTAGAAATTCTGGACTGGTTCTTCACAAATCCCCTTTCAGCTGAAGATGGCCAAGTGGCAGGATTCTTACAAGTGGAACATACAAATTGTCTCATAGTAGAAAAATATTGCTTTCTCTACTAAAGTAGCAGATTTTACTAGAGTTTACCATCTAGTTCTTTCCTGAATCTGAATATATTATCTGGAGCTGCAGTGTCATTTTTTTTTTTTTTCTTTTTAAGCATAAAAAGGGCAATTGAATCAAAGAGATACTGGATCTGACTTCATTGTTCAACAATGTGGTTTACTGACTGTCTCCATGTTTCTTATCATCCAGAGAAATAAATCTGTTTAAATATTCTCATATCAGCCAAGTAATAGTCATCATTTGTCCAAGACCAACCAAGATATTATCACCTCTGTGATGAATTTACAACCCTTCTGGACGAACTTGAATGTGCTCTTACCTGACATCTCTCCATTACTTGTGTATAGTGCTTCTTTAAATCAGAATTCTTCTTCTTTAATGGTATACCTGCTGTGGTGTTTTTCTCACTTGCTTCTAGATTGTGATCTTCATGAGGGCACAGGCTATATTTTATTTATTTTTGAACACTCACTCATTGGAAGAAAAGTTATGACCAACCTAGATAGCATATTAAAAAGCAGGGATATTAATTTGCCAACAAAGGTCCGTCTAGTCAAGGCTATGGTTTTTCCAGTGGTCATGTATGGATGTGAGAGTTGAACTGTGAAGAAAGCTGAGCACCAAAGAGTTGATGCTTTTGAACGGTGGTGTCGGAGAAGATTCTTGAGAGGTCCTTGGGCTGTAAGAAGATCCAACCAGTCCATTCTGAAGGAGACCAGTCCTGGGTGTTCATTGGAAGGACTGATACTGAGGCTGAAACTCCAGTACTTTGGCCACCTGATGAGAAGAGTTGACTCATTGGAAAAGACCCTGATGCTGGGAGGGTTTGGGGGCAGGAGGAGAAGGGGACAACAGAAGATGAGATGGCTGGATGTCATCAGTGACTCGATGCACATGAGTTTGGGTGAACTCTGGGAGTTGGTGATGGACAGGGAGGCCTGGTGTACTGCAACTCATGTGGTTGCAGAGTCAGACATGACTGAGCAACTGAACTGAACAAAATCTAGAACATGTCTTGGTCATACTGGTCATACAACCAGACAACCAGTGTATATTAAGCTGAAAACATTTTTATGGATTTGATATGAGGGTAAAACAATTACTTGACCTCTGAGAAACTTATTTTTAGCCACTGGCCCTTGGTAACAACAGCCAATATGGTAAAGAGACAAATACTCTTTAACACAAAAGTGAAATAGGTTCAAAGAGGGATTAAGAGAAGGACATTCGTCCCCAAATGTTGCAGGCCATGAGGTCCTTAGTAGAAGACAATACAATAAGTCTTACTGAGCCAGCTATGTATATCCATTCTTGAGGAAATTGCTCTTCCTTTATGGTAGAGATATTGAACCAGAACCAGTGGTACAACAGTTTATTCAAACCCCAAGAGAGCCAGAGTTAACCTGTGTTCAGTTTTAAAATCAGACACATCTGGACATTCACATCTCATCAAACCCTCAGGTTCTCACATGTACTTAACAAAAGAGGGAAGGACAGTTAAAGTTTCTTTCTTGTAAATACTTTTGAAACTGATACATTAAATTTAATAAGATATTAAGAAAACAGTTCAGACAGAGTAGAGGTATAGGTGGGCACTTCCAATTACCACTGAAATGATGAGCTTTCAAAAAGAATAAATGTGCTACTGAGTTCCTTCTGCTAAAAACTATGAGCAGGAGTATACCTTGGTTCTGTACAGTTTTCTGGGCTTCCTGGGTGGCTCAGCGGGTAAAGAATCCACCTGCAATGCAGGAGACATAAGAGATGCAGATTGGATTCCTGGGTCAGAAAGTTCCCTTGGAGAAGGAAATGGTAACTAACTCCAGTGTTTTTGTCTGAAAAGCCCCATGGACAGAGGAACTTTGTGGGCTACATGGGATAGTAAAAGAGTAAGACATGATTTATTGACTAAGCAAGAACAAATATATATTAAATATATCTCACTAATGATATTAAGTATACTTCATAGCATAAAGCTAACTTCTATACTTTCAGTTCAGTTCAGTCACTCAGTCGTGTCTGACTCTTTGCGACCCCATGAATTGTAGCACGCCAAGCCTCCCTGTCCATCATCAACTCCTGCAGTTCACTCAGACTCACGTTCATCGAGTCAGTGATGCCATCCAGCCACCTCATCCTCTGTCATCCCCTTCTCTTCCTGCCCCCAATCCCTCCCAGCATCAGAGTCTTTTCCAATGAGTCAACTCTTCACATGAGGTGGCCAAAGTACTGGAGTTTTAAAATCCCAGAGCTGATCTCCTTCAGAATGGACTGGTTGTATCTCCTTGCAGTCCAAGGGACTCTCAAGAGTCTTCTCCAATACCACAGTTCAAAAGCATCAATTCTTTGGTGCTCAGCCTTCTTCACAGTCCAACTCTCACATCCATACATGACCACAGGAAAAACCATAGCCTTGACTAGACGGACCTTAGTTGACAAAGTAATGTCTCTGCTTTTGAATATACTATCCAGGTTGGTCATAACTTTTCTTCCAAGGAGTAAGTGTCTTTTAATTTCATGGCTGCAGTCACCATCTGCAGTGATTTTGGAGCCCAAAAAAATAAAGTCTGACACTGTTTCCACTGTTTCCCCATCTATTCTATACTTTAGTTCCAATCAAATGTTTTTTCTATGTTTAATTGAAACTCTCCAGTATGTTTAGAATTACAGCTTCAATCTTAAAGGTATTATATTAACAGATAATTTATATTTGAAAAAGTAAGTACTTCTAAGTACATGTTATGATTATTTGTTTCTACTAGTCCTCACTTTAAAGTAAATGAAATTGATATGAGATGCTACTATTGAGCTATCTTTTATTTTACAATCAAGCTGTTATTTTTATATTAGAACACAAGGAGCATTTTTATAAGAAAATATAAAAATGAGTTAAAGCAATATTGACTCCTAACTCTTATTAACACAGGATTAACTTTTAAAGAATAGGATTGAATTAGCAAACATCTATTCATTTTAATTCAGAACAAAATTACCCTGTAAAATAGCAGTGCACCAAATGATAAATAAATGCATACTGAAAATTGACTTTTTAATTCAATGCACATAAAGCATGTAAAATTAAATCCAAGTAAAGGAGTAATTTAAATGTAATCAAAGGGGAATTTGAGTGGTTTAGATAGGAAAAAAAAGTACTTTTATTCTGTCCTTCCATTTATCTTCATGTACTTACAAAAATTCTTCCCTATTTACTTACATGTATCTTTATATTTCCAAATTTTAGAAAATAGAAGTTTGAAATGAAGTGAAGTCGCTCAGTCATGTCCGAGTCTTTGCGACCCCATGGACTGTAGCCTACCAGGCTCCTCCCTCCATGGGAT
This sequence comes from Oreotragus oreotragus, assembly GCA_006410675.1. Taxonomy (NCBI): domain Eukaryota; kingdom Metazoa; phylum Chordata; class Mammalia; order Artiodactyla; family Bovidae; genus Oreotragus; species Oreotragus oreotragus. The sequence continues at coordinate 354,895 of SJYX01003745.1, read as the reverse complement.
TCTCCAGGCAAGAGTACTGGAATGGGTTGCCATTTCCTTCTCCAGGGGATCTTCCTGACCCAGGGATCGAACCCGGGTCTCCAGCATTCCAGACAGATGCTTTAACCTCTGAGCCACCAGGGAAGCCTAGATGCCAGAAAATGTTGATTTTCCTCAATCCTTGGGTAACACAGATGTCTTAAAGGGGGGTGGATATTCTTCTTCCTTAAGCCCTTAAACTAGAAGTGCACTCTTACAGCCTTGAACTATTCAAAGGCCTTCTTGTGATTTCTGCTCTTCGCTTCTGCCTTAAGTTGTTCAGGTTTCTCACTATTTGATATCCTCAACTTACTTCATCAAACCCAGGTGACCTCTTAATATTTCTCAGTATATTTTCCAATGGCACACAGTACCATGCACTGTATAACTGTACTGAATATCGAGAGGGGTGAAAACTCCTATCATGAACCCAAGAGATTTCTGTTGTCTGCGGGACTTGCTCTCATTTTTTACTATCTGGAGCCGCTTGAGTTTCATTCGACAAACTTACGTAGGGGAGGAAAAAATAATTTTCTCTTTATCCTTCTGTGCTCTTAGCTGAGACCTCTGTAATAAAAAGATTAACAACAACAAAAAAAGTTTATTAACATGCATATCTCATGTTTATGTGTGAAATGCCCAAGGAAAAATGAGCAACTCCCAGAGATGGCTCAGAATTCAGGATTAAATACCCTCTTAATAGGGGGAGGGGTGAAGGGATAGAGCCCTCTTTGAGTAAATGATTTTTTTTTTTAGGAAAGAGGAATGTATCCTTAGAAGAAAAAGCGGTGTTGTCAAACCCTTGTTCAAGTTCTAGACATGCAGTGAGGACAGAGACACTGAAATATCAAAGTTTGGTGCAGAGAAAGGTTTATTTCAGTGGCCCAGCAAGGAGGACAGGGCTCAAGCTCAAAAAGACCCAAACTCTCTGATGGTTTTCTTGGAAGAGTTTTTATAGGTGAACCTCGGGGGAAGTCTGCAGGATGTGTGATCTTTCTCTGATTGGCTGATGGTGAAGGAAAAGGATGGTGTTCTAGGGATAGGGCTTCCCTGGTGGCTCAGCTGGTAAAGAATCCACCTGCCATGTGCAAGACCCCAGTTCCCCTGGGTTGGGAAGATATCCTGGGGAAGGGTTAGGCTCCTCACTCCAGCATTCATGGGCTTTCCTGGTGGCTCAGTTGGTTAAAAATCTGCCTGCAATGTGGGAAATCTGAGTTCGATCCCTGGGTTGGGAAGATCCCCTGGAGGAGGCCATGGCAATCCACTCTAGTATTCTCACCTGGAGAATTCCCGTGGACAGAGAAGCCTGGTGGGTTGCAATGCATGGTGTTGCAAAGAGCTGGAATCTGCCTTTGGTTTCAACTAGCCATGGGCTTATGCTCAGCCTGAAGTTACCATCCTGCACCTGGGTGGGGGCCTTAGTTCCTGTAGAACTGAGAGATATTCATCAGATTGTTATGTATCTTCCTTGAGGAGGAACCAGGCCCCATCACACACTATTATTTCTTTCTGGATTCCCTCAGTCCTCCAATTAATATGGGTACAAGTTCACCCTCTGGAACTGTAGGAAGGTCTAGGAGACTAAAAGCCTTTTCTCACAAACAAAAAATTGGAGATGTCAAACAACCTTTGTACCTGAGAGGGGTCCACAGAGTCCTGCTTTGATGTGATCCTCCCTTTTCTTTAATTCTCCTCAGTCTTGAGGGGAACAGGTGTTAGACAAGAAAGAGAATGACATTTTGGATAGAGAGATTACTTATAAACTGCAGAGAAACTGGGTTTTAGGGGGAACTTGGTTCCAATGGAAGGTTAGAAGCCAAATCCAGCCTCTGTACCTCAGCTTCTAATCAAGTCTCAGAGGCAGAGTTTTGCACCTCAAAAAAGAATAACTTTATTGCTTTGCTAAGTAAAGGGGGCCACACTGGGCTAATGCCTTCAAAATCATGTGTCCCAGACTGGAGAGGGTAGTGAGGAGTTTTACTGTGATGGTTCAAAGACGGTATGCTCAGCTTGTGGACAGTCTGGTTGGTTGGTGATCGGGTAAGTAGGAGTCAGCATCATCAACTTTCTGTTTCCACCAAGTTTTGGGGTCTCTGTGTTTGTTGCAGCATACAATTAATTTCTGACACCTGGTGTGGTTTTTAATACTTGCAAAACAGCTCAAAGATATGGTTATGTATCTCCCTTGAGGGGGGACTAGAAATTTGGTTCAAGGTTGCACTATTGTTTCTTGACAGTTCCTCCTTGTTTCTGTATCTCTTGCCTTCCCTAATTAGCATCTGTTCGAACCTGCCATATGGGCTTCCCAGGTGGCACCGGTGGCAAAGATCCTGCTTGCCAATGCAGGAGACATGAGAGACCCAGGTTCCACCCCTGGGTTGGGCAGATACCCTGGAGAAGGTCATGGCAACCCACTCCAGTATTCTTGCCTGGAAAATCCCCATGGACAGAGAATCCTGGTAGGCTACAGTCCATTGGGTCACAAGAGTCAGACTCGACTGAACCTGCCATGCATGCATGAACCTGCTGTAGGAATTCATGGAGGTTCTTGGAGGCTGAATGAAGCCTATTTCCTATAATCAAGAAATTGGCAACAGAGCAAGGCTTTTGTGCCCAGGAGCCCTACAGGGTCAGTCCTGTTCAATACCAGGGTGATGGTTTGAACAAAATCTGTCTAGGTGAAGTGTTGACTTTGTTTCCAAAATCGTGGCTCTCTGTGTACCAATGCTAAACAGAAATATGGCAACAGAGTTATGGAGGAGGAAGAAAGAGTGACTTTAGTATTCTACCAGGCAAAAGAGAAACACAGTAGCCTAGCACCTCAAGAGCTGTGATCTCCTCTCTGGTGAGTAGGGAGAAGCTATATAGTCAAGCAGCAGTAAGTGATAAGGACATTCCTTCTTCAGTAAAGCTTCACAAGGGTGGGGTTGCTGACAAGGTTAGGGTTTGTGCCGGGTCTCGGGTGCTTGGTCTCTGAATTTTTTTATTTTTTTTTCATTCTTTATGACCCTCTGTGGTCCCTTTAATGTTGCCTCAGATGGTTTCATTGCTGCTTCTCCTTTGATTAGCAACTGTTCTGCCTTTTGGACCTCAGAGAAGGTCGTAGAGGCTGGAGTCTTGCCTACAAGAAGTAGNCTGAATTTTTTTATTTTTTTTTCATTCTTTATGACCCTCTGTGGTCCCTTTAATGTTGCCTCAGATGGTTTCATTGCTGCTTCTCCTTTGATTAGCAACTGTTCTGCCTTTTGGACCTCAGAGAAGGTCGTAGAGGCTGGAGTCTTGCCTACAAGAAGTAGGGGACTAAAATGCCTCCATGGCCAGGAGCCCCACAGGGCCCTGCTTGGCATCAGCTTCTAGTCTTCTCTCTCCTTGCAAGAGTCAGTCATCCTTGGCTGGTGACATCCTTGGGAGAACATTTCTGACAATTGAGCTCCTTTTTGAATTTCTGTCTTTAGGCAGAGAAGGGGAGTTTAGAGAAAGTCCCTCCCTGCATTTGCTGTTTTGCAGGTACCTACTGATCAAAATGATCAATATCAAAGGCAACCATATTTTCAGGTAGTGTGTCCTGAACTACTGTAGTCATGGTTTGGATGTCATATTCTGCTAGCCATCACTTGCAAAGCTTATAAACTCACCATCTGCCTCTCTTTGCTGTAACTTCCTAGAAGTGTGGTTCTGTCTTTTACCCTTGCTGCTTTTCTTTCAGAATGTGGTGTTCTTGCCCCTATAATATGTTCGGGGTGTGTCTTTGGATAAGAGCTATCTGGAAAAACACTGGGTATAGTAGGCATATGTATCTTATTTAAATTACTTTTAAATTGTTATAAATGTTCTCCTTTTCCTGATTTAAAAAAAAAAACTAAGCCAGAGCTTTTTTTTTGGTGGGGGGGGGGGTTATATATCCACATTGCTATGTGTTTCTCTATCCCAGTTAGTAGGATTGTTGCATTGTATGCCAAAAGCTGCCTTGTCAGTCAAGAGCTACCTTGTCACATTTTATTTAATCATTTCTCTCTAATGAAAAATGACTATCTACATTTCCCCCAGCCCAAATAGTGCTTGAACTGATGTAGTTCCATGAAAGATTTCTCTGGGGTATATATATAGGAGTCAGAACACTTGTTCCAAGAATTTATGGTTACTTATTTTCCAAGTACTATCAGACTGCCCCCAAATGGCAGAATCTGGTTATTCTCCCAACAGAAAAGCACATCCTACTACATCCTTGTATTTCATCTTTTTCTACTCATTTTAGTCAATTTGAACTATTGCACTGTTGTTAAAATTTACATTTTTCTGAATACTAAAAATGATGAACTTATTTTCATAAACTTATAACCATTCTGTGGATTGCCTATGCAAATTTTCTCAATTTTTTCTTGAATTTATTTTCTTGTTAATTTTAGAGTTAATTGCATGATAAAACATTAGTTTTGGAGAGGTTTAGCTGCTGGAATCCCTTCTCCCAGTGTGGTAACATCTCTTTGCTAAATGCATCTGTGGTTCTTATTGCTGAGAAGAAATATTTACTGTTTAATTTGTGATGTTTAACTTTTAAATGTGTGAAAAAGAGTATATGGCTAAATAATTGCTTCATAATGAAAGAAATGATTATTTTTCATGGGAGAGGGAAAAACCTCAAATGAGTGAGAGAAAAGAAAAAAGCATCTTAATATTGAAAACAATTCTTATATCATTCAAACATGTATTTCATGAGTTTGCTTATAGGATAAGATTGGCAAATCACCTTTTTCTAAATTTGCAACAAATCAGGCAGGAGCAATGAACTCAATTAAAGTGTATGTTTTAATGACATATTAGATACTGAACTTAGCTTTCTCAAAAAAGTTGATAATAAATGTGTAACCTATCCGATATATTTATTGGCATTTACCATCCACCCTGGGTACTGTGGTGATATCACTGGACAGAAGTCAAAGCCAGAATATACACATTTACTCAAAAAGTATCAGGTAGCCAAATTAATAAATATTTAAAACATTGTGTAAAGTTAGTAGGGGCACTTGTAGAAAGTTCATTTACATAATACTATGTAAAGTATGATTTTTAAATTGCATCAAATGACTATTCTGTTGAATTAATTTGGCTCATTTTTATATAACAAGTTTGTATGTGTGTTTGCACTTCTGAGAAGTGTGGTGATAGCAGTTGATGTGTTAGATCCATTAGCAGAAGAGCTTTGCAAACAATTACATGATGCCAGTAAACCAGTGTCATCAGATGCCTCAACAGAAAGTCAGTTAATTCCAATAATGGGTCATTTATATATCCAATTTGTGAAATCAGAAAAAAAGTTTTGGAAGTTCACTGAATGATAATTGAAATTCAATTAAGAGGCTAGATTGTAAATACGAAATTGTTTTTTGTTTTAACAATATGAATTAAAAATTGAGAAGAACAAAATGTCTCAATATAAGTATTACTATTATGGACTGAAGAAACTTTTGAGCAAAAATGGTATTTAGAACTTTGAAATTTATATTTTTAAAAATTCTTGTAATTTATAATCATGTCCCAAGTGGAAATGTTTTACCAATGAAAATAGAAATGGTAGTACTAAAAGATAATTACTTTCATATTTGCACAGAATATTTTTAAGAGGATAATATGTGTGTGTGTGTATGCACACTAGTACTTATAAGGATATTTGTGTATATATAAGTACATTTTCTACTTTTATGCTTTTAAAGGAGCTTTTTACAATATCTAAACTTAAAAAAACCTTGGAAATTAACTTTTCTAGAATGATATTAAAATTTTTGTAAATACATTCTCTAAAATTTCAGATCTATTTTGTTCAAACTCAGCTGGAAATCATTACTCATATATTTACAAACAAAGACTAAGGAAAATTCAACTTTGAAGCTTTTCATAAGTTTTAATTATTGAAATTAAACTTAAAAAAAGAAGCACATTGAACAGTATTCCCTCAAAATCAAGGTAGTAAATTGTGTGATAAACTCTATGTTTTTTTTTTTTTTTTTTTTANACTTTATCATTTTGGGTTCGGGTTTATACACCCTTTTTGTTTCCTGTCTAGAGAATATCCTTTAGCATTTGTTGGAGAGCTGGTTTGGTGGTGCTGAATTCTCTCAGCTTTTGCTTGTCTGTAAAGCTTCTGATTTCTCCTTCGTATTTGAAAGAGATCCTTGCTGGGTACAGTAATCTGGGCTGTAGGTTTTTTTCATTCAACACTTTAAGTATGTTCAGAAGTTGTTTTGTGGAGTTTGCTCAGCCTTGAGATGTTCTTTTGATGAATCTGTGAGGGAGAAAGTGGTGTCCCCGTCCTATTCTTCCGCCATCTTGACCGGAACCCATATTTTTCTAAACTCTATGTTTTAAAGTATTTAATTTTAAAATTTATCTTTGTTCTCTAGAATATATATACTTATGCGATGAATTTTACTATGCTTCTCTTATTTTTAAAATAGATCTATATTCTACTTGAGTGTAATGGAGTTGAGTTTTATATTTCACTACATCTAAATTTGGTGAAGCATTCAAATAATCAAAATTATAGAAAATAATTCAGTTAATTGTATCTTTAAAAAATCCTTTTTGAAGAAAAGTCCCTTCAGGGAAGGCAGAAATGTATTTGCATAAATATTTCAGCTAAAATGTTTACACATTTTGATACAAAAAATTAATAATTTCAAGGTATATTTTTCTTTGAACTTACCAGCTCCCTTAGAATCTGTGAATAAATTATTTTTAATTTAAAAAATTATGAGCTATAGTGAGAACAATATTCAGTTCAGTTCAGTTCAGTCACTCAGTCGTGTCCGACTGTTTGCGACCCCATGAATCGCAGCACGCCGGGCCTCCCTGTCCATCACCATCTTCCGGAGTTCACTCAGACTCATGTCCATCGAGTCCATGATGCCATCCAGCCATCTCATCCTCGGTCGTCCCCTTCTCCTCCCGCCCCCAATCCCTCCCAGCATCAGAGTCTTTTCCAATGAGTCAACCCTTCGCATGAGATGGCCAAAGTACTGGAGTTTCAGCTT
>SJYX01003745.1:332159-345612 GCA_006410675.1 Oreotragus oreotragus | reverse complement strand
GATGTTGGCAATTTGATCTCTGGTTCCTCTGCCTGTTCTAAAACCAGCTTGAACATCAGGGAGTTCACGGTTCACATATTGCTGAAGCCTGGCTTGGAGAATTTTGAGCATTACTTTACTAGCGTGTGAGATGAGTGCAATTGTGCGGTCGTTTGAGCATTCTTTGGCATTGTCTTTCTTTGGAATTGGAATGAAAACTGACCTTTTCCAGTCCTGCGGCCACTGCTGAGTTTTCCAAATTTGCTGGCATATTGAGTGCAGCACTTTCACAGCATCATCTTCCAGGATTTGAAAGAGCTCAATGGGAATTCCATCACCTCCACTAGCTTTGTTCTTAGTGATGCTTTCTAAGGCCCACTTGACTTCACATTCCAAGATGTCTGACTCTTTATCGAGCCCATCTTTGCATGAAATATTCCCTTGGTATCTCCAATTCTCTTGAAGAGATCTCTAGTCTTTCCCATTCTGTTGTTTTCCTCTATCTCTTTGCATTGATTGCTGAAGAAGGCTTTCTTATCTCTTCTTGCTATTCTTTGGAACTCTGCATTCACCCAAGGCCAGGGGTGGTGACCCAGAGGAGCCACCCTGAGCCCGAGAAGAATATTAAAAATTTTAATAATTCCAAATGTATTACTATTAATATAATATATTTTTAGGAAATTTTATTAAAAATTAAGAATAACACACTACTGGAATCTTTGACACTTGTGGCTTTTGGGTGCTGTCCTTTCTTCTAACTCAGTGCTAGGCTTCTTTGTTTAGCTCTCTACTCAGCTTTTCTCTTGATGATTTGACTGCACTTAGCATTATTTTGGAGAAGGCATTGGCACCCCACTCCAGTACTCTTGCCTGGAAAATCCCATGGATGGTGGGGCCTGGTAATTGTGGTCCATGGGGTCGCTAAGAGTCGGATATGACTGAGCGACTTCACTTTCCCTTTTCACTTTCCTGCATTGGAGAAGGAAATGGCAACCCATTCCAGTGTTCTTGCCTGGAGAATCTCAGGGATGGGGGAGCCTGATGGGCTGCTGTCTATGGGGTCGTACAGAGTTGGACATGATTGAAGTGACGCAGCAGCAGCAGCATTATATTTAATTTCTAATTGTATTTCTTAGCATGTTGCATGCTCAGTCCCTGCTGTTGCATCCTACTCTTTGCAAACCTGTGGACTGTAGGCTGCACGCTTCTCCGTCCATGGGCTTCTCCAGGCAAGAATGCTGGAGTAGGTTGCCATGCCCTCCTCCAGGGATCTTCATGACCCAGGTTTTGAACCTGCATCTCCTGAATTGCAGGCAGACTCTTTACCCACTGAGCCACTTGAGAAGCATATTTAGCATTTATCATCAGAACCTAAACGGAATTTGTGTCAGTATGAAACAGAGGTAGTCTGTTTTGTCAAAGCCCTAATATATGACATTGATGTTTGAGAATATTTGTATTGAATCAAAGTCCTAATTAGAATATAATTGGTTGACCACACTCTACCAGGGCATTTTCTAGCTTGTTATGCTATTTCAAAATTGCATCTGAATAATATTTCTTTGGAATTGTCTCAAAAGAGAAAAGCATTCATATCCTATATAAGCCAAAACAACATATCCTCTAAAATAAGTGTAAGCTCTGTATTTCTAAGATTCATGAGTGTGTGCATTCAGTCGCTCAATCATGTCTTGACTCTTTACAACCCTATGGACTTAGCCCTCCAGACTCCTCTGTTCAGGGGATTCTCCAGGCAAGAATATTGGAGTGGCTTGCCATGCCTTCCTCCAGGGGATCTTCATGACCCAGGGATTGAATTCATGTCTTAAGTCTCCTGCATTGATTGGTAGGAGGGTTCTTTACCATTGGCGCCAACTTGGAATGACCCCATATATAAGGTATGGGGTCATTATTCAGATTGGCTTTGTTAGTGGGAAGTGGAACCATTGCCACATACTCTGATCAGCAACTCAAATGAAAAAAAAAACAATTTATTATATTCTGCACTGGGGTCTTCTGGTAGAGAAAGCTCTCTTAGTAGTGGACTCAATACTCACATGAGATGCATTTGCCTTTTCAGTTGTGCATTTGTTTTGTATTGTTTCTGATAGTTTTTGATAATAATACTTTACTCATTTGAGTCCTATATCAGATCACTCTCGTTTATTTATGCCATATACTTAGGAGATCAAGAAACTTATTTAGGCAATACTAACAAACTTGAGACAGTTTCTTTCCTAGTATATACACATACATTCCTGTATATTCTTAGTATATACCAATATTGAAATACGCTAATGAAGTTTAGGATTTCTTGTAATGGTAAAGCAATGAAGCTGTCACATAAATGCAAGTAGATGAATTTTTTAAATTAAGTAAAAACTATTAAAAGACAGAAATTTAAAGAACATTTTATCTCAAAAATTATAACAGGAAAGATTTTTGTTGTTGTTCAGTCACTCAGTCATGTCCAACACTTTTGTGATCCTATGGCCTGTAGCCCACCAGGCTACTCTGTCCATAGGATTTCCCAGGCAGCAATACTGGAGTGGATTGCTATTTTTTTCTCCAGGGGATCTTCCCAACCCAGGGACCATGTTTCCTGTTTGGCAGGCAGCTTCTTTACCACTGAACCACCTGGAAAGCCCAACAGGCAAGAGTAAGACTAAAACATGTACAATTTCTTAGATCAAGATGATAACCTAAACCTCTTTGGATTTAGCTAGAAAAAAATAGACACAAGTAAATGAGAGACCAGGAGAACAGAAACATTGTCATTTAAAGATACCAGCAGTTAGATTGCAGAGAAGGCAACGGCACCCCACTCCAGTGCTCTTGCCTGAAAAATCCCATGGACGGAGGAGCCTGGTGGGCTGCCATCTATGGGGTCGCACAGATTCGGACACGACTGAAGCGACTTAGCAGCAGCAGCAGCAGTTAGATTGAATTGGAATAATAGCTGGAAATATGAAGGGATATATATATTATGTTGAGCTGGAAAAACAAATGGAAATATGAAGGTAAAAGTCAGCATTCTGAAAATCATTGGAGTGACTTCTCAATATAAACTATAGATTTTTACACAGACATGTTTGACAACTAAACTGGCATGTATGAGAGAGACCCCTGTGGGAACAGCAGAAAACAAAAACTAGGCAAAAAATAAACAGGCAGAGAGAAAAAAAAAATCTATTTTTGAAAGATAAAGCAATGAACTTGAAGCTAGATCAGTAGAAATTATCCAATTTGAAGAAAAATATTTAAATGATTAATAATAAACAGAGTCTCAGTGACCTGAGGGACAATTTAAGCCAGTCCAACATATGGCCAAATAGATTTGCAGAAAAGTAGAAGAAAGCAAAAGGGAGAAAAAACATTTGAGGAAATATTAACTGAAAACTTCCCAAATCTGTGGAAAACATTAGTTTACAGATCCAAGACACTCACCAAACCTCAAGTAAGTAAAACACAAAGACTCTGTTTCCAGATACATCATAGTCAAATATTTGAACAGAGAAAGAGAAAAATCTCAAAAGCAAGCAAAGGAAAATGTAATGGTATGAATAACAAGAATAAAATAAATGGATGATTTGTTAGAAATGGATTAAACTATTCACACCAGAAATGAGGGAATGACATTTCAAAGGATGGAGGAAAAACAAAAAAGTATAATTAAGAATTCTATATCTTACTACACTATGCTTCAAAAATACAAGTAAATAAAGATGTTTTAAGAACAAAAAGTATCCTTTTTGTTCAAAAAATGTTTTTTGTTGGTTTGTTGCCAATAAATCAGGACTGCAATAAATGCTAATGAAAGTTCTTCAGTCTTAAAGCAAATATCATTAGGTGGCTGTTCAGGTCTGTAAATTGTGGAAGAAATTTTGGGGGAAGGAAATATTCTTAGAGTAATGATATATTTTATGGTCAGATAGATGGGGGGAAAAGTGAAAGCAATGACAGACTTTATTTTTTTAGTTTTCAAAATCACTGAGGATAGTAACTACAGCCATGAAGTTAAAAGATGCTTGTTCTTTGGAAGGAAAGCTATGACAAACTTAGGCAGCATATTAGAAAACAAAGACATTGCTTTGCTGACAGAAGTCCATTTAGTCAAAGCTATGGTTTTTCCAGCAGTTACGTATGGATATGAGATTTGGGTCATAAAGAAGGCTGAGCGCTGAAGAATTGATGTCTTCAAATTGTGGTGCTGGAGAAGACTCTTGAGAGTCCCTTGGACTGCAAGGAGATCAAACCAGTTGATCCAAAAGGAAATCAACCCTGAATATTCATTGGAAGGACTGATGATAAAGCTGAAGTTCCAATATTTTGGCCACCTGATGCAGAGAGCTGACTCATTGGAGAAGCCCCTAAGGCTGGGCAAGATTGATGGTGAAGGGAGAAATGGGTGGCAAAGGATGAGATGGTTACATTGTATCACCAAATCAATGGCCATGAATCTGAGTAAATTCCAGGAGACAGTGAAGGACAGGGAAGCCTGGCATGCTGCAATCCATGGGGTTGCAGAGTCAGACAGGACTTAGCAACTGAACAACAATAACAGATATGTAAATTGTGAAAAGACATTTGAGGGAAGGAAATATTTTTAGAGTGATGGATATATTTTATGGTCAGATTGTGGTAATTAAATATATTTACTTATCAAAATTCATCAATTTGCTTAATCTGTTATTGAATGTAAACTAAAAAAATACCTTAAAAAAGTAAGTAATCCAACAAGAAAGACCTTCAGATGAGTGCAACAGTGTAGAGTTCATGATTTGGTTCTTACTGTGAAGAAAATAATTTCACATTACTGTCTATCTACACCATCACACTTCTAATAACTCCTAACAGAGTTATTCAAGTTATTTCAAATAAAAATTTTATTGGAGCTTGGATCATAGTAAAAAATACCAATAATGAATGTTCAAAATCATTGTAAATAGAATAGGTTCAAGTAGTTGGTTAATTGACATTTCTTTAGGGTAAGATAATTCCAATTTAAAATACTTTTACATTGACTAAGATAAAATAGATAATCAGCTAATAGTACTGGAAGTAAAGTTTGTCAGCTTGTTTCTTATCAGATCAAAAAACAAAATGTAATGAACAGAATTCTCATTTTGGCTTTAATACAGAAATCTCAAACTTTTAGCTTTAAAACTTATTTAAAAAATTAATGACTTCTAATAAGAAAGGCCTTACAAATAGCTGTGAAAAGAAGAGAAGTGAAAAGCAAATGATAAAAGGAAAGATATACCCATTTGAATGCAGAGTTCCAAAGAATAGCAAGGAGAGATAAGAAAGCCTTCCTCAGCTATTAATGCAAAGAAATAGAGGAAAACAACAGAATGGGAAAGACTAAAGATCTCTTCAAGAAAATTAGAGATACCAAAGGACCATTTCATGCAGATGGGCTCGATAAGGACAGAAATGGTATGGACAAAACAGAAGCAGAAGATATTAAGAAGAGGCAGCAGGAATACACAGAAGAATTATACAAAAAAGATCTTCATGACTCAGATAACCCTGATGGTGTGATCACTCACCTAGAGCCAGACATCCTAGAATGTGAAGTCAAATGGGCCTTAGAAAGCATCACTACGAATAAAGCTAGTGGAGGTGAAGGAATTCCAGTTGAGCTATTTCAAATCCTGAAAGATGATGCTGTNATGGTGTGATCACTCACCTAGAGCCAGACATCCTAGAATGTGAAGTCAAATGGGCCTTAGAAAGCATCACTACGAATAAAGCTAGTGGAGGTGAAGGAATTCCAGTTGAGCTATTTCAAATCCTGAAAGATAATGCTGTAAAAGTGCTGCACTCAATATGGAAATTTGAAAACTCAGCAGTGGCCACAGGACTGGAAAAGGTCAGTTTTCATTCCAGTCCCTGCCAGGAGCCAGCACAGGAGGTCGCACCCATGGCAAAGGTCATGAGGAAGAGACCTGATGGGCAAAAGCAAGATCAGGCCTCGAGGGACCCCCCTGAACCTTCTCGAGCATTTACCCCAAAACCAGAATCTGTTTTACTATATCATGCCTATCATCAACACCCCTGACATTAATGGGGAGCTATCCCTGACCATCTTTCTCTAAGGAAATTCAACTTAGAGCTCTGGTTAATAAGTCTCTTGGGCATAATAGAGTGTTCCAATCCAAACCCCTATGATGACTTTCTAGCCTGCCTGACAGGTTTGTTCAGACTCCTGCAGCTACGCATGTGATTGTTTACAGCCTCCCACCATGAGAGGCATGGGAAGCCTGAAACATTCTAAAAATATAGAATCTTTCAGGGAGTTAAGAAATTATTAGAATAGCACTGGTAGAGGGTTTCATTGTTGAGTTCCTGCCTGACAGGTTTGTTCAGACTCCTGCAGCTACGCATGTGATTGTTTACAGCCTCCCACCGTGAGAGGCATGGGAAGCCTGAAACATTCTAAAAATATAGAATCTTTCAGGGAGTTAAGAAATTATTAGAATAGCACTGGTAGAGGGTTTCATTGTTGAGTCAATATTTGCTGCTAAAGTTTCCATATCCCTTACCCATTATGTCTTTAAGGAAAATAATTAGTAGCCTTTGATTTAACCACATTAGACCTTGAGTTAATAAATTCTTCCTATGCTATAGCCCATTTCACCTTTACCGTATAGGAATGCAACCTTATCTAGTGCTTTCTGAGGGTGGCGCCTGACTTTTGAAAAAACACCTTTGGAGAAAATGAGTTTTCTGGCTGACTAATCATTATCAGGAATGGTCATAAAATGTTAGCAGGCCCCCTGGCCAGAAGATGATGTAAATCACCCAAGATCTTTGTATATCAGAAGGAAAGCAGGGAGAACGCTTGGTCCCAATAAGGGTCAGGACTGCTGACTCTGCATGACTATGCATCTTCCATTGTTTTCAATGTACAACTCAAGGTATATAAGCTCCCCTGGAAAATAAAGTTTGGGCCTTGCCTCATCATAGCTTGGCTCCCCCGTGTCTTCCTTTGTTTCTTTCTTTATCTTCTTTTCAGGCTGACTCCCTGGGGCGTAGAGGTTCTCTGTGTTCACTTTCCTGCCGGGGCTTCTAAGCCTCACCTGAGAGGGAGCCCTAGGTGGGGCATTCTCCACTATTCAAGCAGGTGCCTGTGGCCTACGTGAAAGGAGCAAGTCTCTTGTCTGAGACTTTATTGGCTTTCTGCCTAAACCAAGGAATATCAGCCTCTTTCTCTCCTATATTTTCCTAACTGCTATATTCCTTCTTTATCTCTTTCTATATCTCTAAATAAATCATTCATCTAGGTTGCTGATGCTGTCCCCCTGAGGCTACCCTGGATCCAACTGGGGCTGGACCCCAGTAAATCCCAAAGAAAGGCAATGCCAAAGAATGCTCAAACTACCACACAATTGCCCTCATCTCATATGCTAATAAAGTAATGCTCAAAATTAAACAAGTCAGGCTTTAGCAATACGAGAACTGTGAAATTCCAGATGTTCAAGCTGGTTTTAGAAAAGGCAGAGGAATCAGAGATCAAGTTGCCAACATCTGCTGGATCATTGGAAAAGCAAGAGAGTTCCAGAAAAACATCTATTTCTGCTTTGTGATTCCGCCAAAGCCTTTGACTGTGTGGATCACAATAAACTGTGGACAATTCTGAAAGAGATGGGAATACCAGACCACCTGACCTGCCTCTTGAGAAACCTATATGCAGGTCAGGAAGCAACAGTTAGAACTGGACATGGACCAACAGACTGGTTCCAAATAGGAAAAGGAGTATGTCAAGGCTGTATATTGTCACCCTGCTTATTTAACATATATGCAGAGTACATCATGATAAGCACTGCACTGGAAGAAGCAAAAGCTGAATTCAAGATTGCTGGGAGAAGTATCAGTAACCTCAGATATGCAGATGAGACCACCCTATGGCAGAAAGTGAAGAGAAACTAAAAAGCCTCTTGATGAAAATTAAAGAGGAGAGTGAAAAATTTGGCTTAAATCTCAACATTCAGAAAACTAAGATCACGGCATCTGGTCCCATCACTGGATGGGAAATAGATGGGGAAACAGTAGAAACAGTGTCAGACTTTATTTTGTGGGGCTCCAAAATCACTGCTCCAAATAGGAAAAGGAGTATGTCAAGGCTGTATATTGTCACCCTGCTTATTTTACTTATATGCAGAGTAGGCACTTTTACTATGCTAACTGGCACTCAGTATGCAACTTTGTAGGTAAAGAAACAAGTTTAGGATGGTTAGGTAAACTCCCCAAGGTCACTGTTAATAAACAGCAAGTTCAGGATGGTTAGGTAAACTGCCCAAGTCTATTGTTTTTTGCTCAATAAACAGCAAAACTAGGATTTAAACATAAACCTTTCTAATCCCAAATTCTATGCTTTCACCAGTATATTACACAGCTACAAAATGGCCTCAAGAAGTAAAGCTATGCTTCCCTGATGGCTTAGTAGTGAAGAATCTGCCTGCCGATGCAGGAGACACAGGTTAGATCCCTGGTCCAGGAAGATCCAATATGCTGCAGAGCAACTAAGCCTGTGAGTCACAACAACTGAGTGTGTGCTCGAGAGCCCAGGAACCTCAACAACTGAAGCCCACACACTGCAACCACTGAAGCCTTTGCACCCTAAAGTCTGTGTTCTGCAACAAAAGAAGCCGCTGCAATGAGAAGCCCACACCCCACAATTACAGAGGAGCCTCTGCTTGCCCCAACTAGACAAAATCCTGCTCAGCACCAAAGACCCAGCACAGTGAAAACTGAAAAATAAAGAAGCAAAATTAGTATGCTCTTACTTCTGTGTGCTGTCTAGAAAAGTAAAATACAAGAAGCAGAGAACAGAATGGTGGTTACCAGGGGTGGTGAGGTAATGGAAATGGGAAGATGCTGGTAAAAGGGTACAAAGTTGCTACACAGGATGAATTAAGTCTAGAGGTCAAATGAATAGCATGATGACTATAGTCAATATAACTGTACCAAATACTAATAATTTGCCAAGAGAGTAGATGTCAGGTACTTTCACCAGACATGAACGCACACACACATACCACACAAGTGCACTATATGAACAGTTGAATGTGAGCTTGACTGGAACCATTTCATTCTGTATGCCTGCATGCTGAGTAGTGTCCAGCTCTTTGTGACTCCATGGACTGTGGTCCGCTAGGGTCTTCTGTCCATGGAATTTCTCAGGCAAGAATACTGGAGTAGGTTGCCATTTCCTCCTCCAGGGGATCTTCCTGACTCAGGGATCGAACTATCATCTCTTGCATTGGTTGGTAGATTTTCTACCACTGAGCCACTAGAAAAGCCCCTTCATTCTGTATCTATAAATCAAAATATCATGTTGTACACAGCTGTGTTAAATATTCTTATACACAAATAAATTTACTTTTTAAAGTAAAAATTATATGTATTTAAGGTGTACAATGTGATGCTTTGATTTACATATACAGAATATGTATTATTCTGTTCATATACAGAATGAAAATCAAAATATCACATTGTACATCTTAAATACATACAATTTTTACTTAAAAAAAGTAAATTTAGTATATAAAAATATTTAACTTAGCTCTTCCTACCAAATGACTAAACTACAAATCTGTCTCTCTCTTTCTCACACACAACATTTTGAAATGCAACATATTACTATGACAATTATTCTCTATTCCATAATGAGTAACTATTAAAAAATGGAAACCTGACTCATCAGTTCTTCTATTTCAAAACCCTTCAGGCTTCCCCAGTGAACCAAGGATAAAATGCAAACTCTTAAACAGTTTAAAAGGCTCCGGACAGTATTCTTCTCTTCATATTCAACGTTACAGTCATTCTTTAATATCTTAATAAGTTATGCTCACTTTTCTTTCCAGGCCTTTGCATATACTATTTTGTCTACAAGGAGAATCCCCCTGACTTTCCCTCTCCATTCCAGTTTAGACTGATGGCTACTAATCATCCTTTAAATGAGTAAGACATTGCAGTGTGGGACTTTCCTGGTGGCTCAGTGGTACAGAATCCACCTGTCAATGCAGGAGACGTGGGTTCGATCCCTGATTTGGGAAGATCCCACATGCTGCAGAGCAACTAAGTCCATGTGCCACAGATATAGAGCCTATGCTCAATGGAGCCCTGGCCTACTGAAGCCCAGGCGCTCTAGAGCCTGTGTTCCATAGCAAGGAAAGCCACTGCAGTGAGAAGCCCAAGCACCGGAACAAGAGAATAGCTCCCTTTCTTCACATCCAGAGCAAAGTCTTTGAAGCAACTAAGATCCAGCATGCTCAATAAAGAAAGACACTACAGTGTGGATATCTTTTCTCCTGGGAAGCTAACTGCTGTGAATCCCAATCCCTCGAATCTGGGGTTAATTCCTCTTCAGTGTGCTCCTACAGTACTTTTTAAAAAAAATATAGCACTCTATGGGAAGTGCCTGTTGTGCACTAGTTTGCAAGGCTAGTGACTACACGCACACACACACCCTGGTCACCAGCATAGTACAAATGCCCTGTTGTTCAGTCCATAAGCTGTGTCTGAGTGTTTTCGACCCCTTGGACTGCAGCAGGCCAGGCTCCTCTGTCTACCACTAACTCCCAGAGTTTGCTCAGATTCATGTCCATTGAGTTGGTGAAGCTATCTATCTTATCCTCTATGGTCCCCTTGTCCTTTTGCCTTCAGTCTTTCCCAGCATCAGGGTCTTTTCCAATGAGTTGGCTGCAAATGCCTTGCACCTTGTGTGTGTGCTAAGTTGCTTCAGTCATGTCCAACTCTTTGCGACCCTATGGACTGTAGTCTGCCAGGCCCCTCTGTCCAAAGGATTCTCCAGGCAAGAATACTGGAGTGGGTTGCCATGCCCTCCTCCAGGGGATTTTCCCAACCCAGGNATGAGTTGGCTGCAAATGCCTTGCACCTTGTGTGTGTGCTAAGTTGCTTCAGTCATGTCCAACTCTTTGCGACCCTATGGACTGTAGTCTGCCAGGCCCCTCTGTCCAAAGGATTCTCCAGGCAAGAATACTGGAGTGGGTTGCCATGCCCTCCTCCAGGGGATTTTCCCAACCCAGGGACCAAACCCTCATCTCTAATGTCTCCAGCATTGGCAGGCAGGTTCTTTACCACTAGTGCCGCCTGGGAAGACCCCTTGCACCTTAATATATACTTAATAAATATTTATAAAACCAGTAAGCTGCCTAGAAAAGTTAATCTGATTCTCATGTGAAATTTCTGAAAATTATTTTCATGACTATAAAAAAGTAAACATTAGCAGATGTCTATACAAAAACACTAAACATTATTATTAATAATAGCAGTGATAATAATAGTCCCTTGGACTACAAGAAAGTCAGCACTAAAGGAAATCAACCCTGAATATTCACTGAAAGCTGGGAAGTTCCAAAATTTTGGCCACCTGATGCAAAGAGCCAACTCATTGGAAGAGACACTGATACTGGGAAAAGATAAAAGGAGAAGGGGGCAGAAGACGAGATAGTCAGAATTATCGATTCAATGGACATGAATTTGAGCAAACTCCAGGAGATAGTGAAGGACAGGGGAGCCTCGTGTACTGCTGTCCCTGGGGTCACAAAGAGTTGGATGTGACTTCGCAGCTGAACAACACTGCTGCTAAGTCGCTTCAGTCATGTCCGACTCTGTGCGACCCCATAGACGGCAGCCCACCAGGCTCCCCCGTCCCTGGGATTCTCCAGGCAAGAGTACTGGAGTGGGTTGCCATTGCCTTCTCCTAGCATGTGTCATAAATCAAGCACTCTGCTAAGGCTCCTACCAAGAGCATTTCTTATCTTTCACACTATTTCTTGAAAGTAAGAGTGAAAGTGTTAGTCACTGAGTCGTGTCTGACTCTGTGACCACATGGACACCAGGCTTCTCTGTCCATGGAATTCTCNTCCTAGCATGTGTCATAAATCAAGCACTCTGCTAAGGCTCCTACCAAGAGCATTTCTTATCTTTCACACTATTTCTTGAAAGTAAGAGTGAAAGTGTTAGTCACTGAGTCGTGTCTGACTCTGTGACCACATGGACACCAGGCTTCTCTGTCCATGGAATTCTCCAGGCAAGAATGCTGGAGTCGGCTGCCATTTCTTTCTCCAAGGAAGCATCCCCAGGGATTGAATCTCTTGTGCTGCAGACAGACTCTTTACCAACTGAGCCACCATGGAGACCAAGGCTCTTACCGAGAGCCTTTCTTATCTTTCAGATTGTGCTTTAACTCTGCCAATTCTGCCTTATCTCTATAAGCCCTCAGAGCAACCCCACAAAGAAGACATTAAAATTGTCTCAGTTTCACACATGAGGGAACACTCAACGTTACACAGCAAACATCAAACCTCTCAAATCCAGAACATTCTCATCTCAAGGCCATGTTCACTCATTTAGAGGTCTCTGGACTGGTGTGAGAAAACAGACATACTATTAATACAATTAAAAGGCATCTTCTAACTGTTCTACAAATGATGCGAATTCACAAGAGGAAATCACATAAGAGATAAACATATTTCCTATCTTGATAGTTGGGGAGAGATAAGAGAAGAATAGTTTTAGAATTCTTCTTTTTGGCTGCAATCTGTGGCATAGAGGATCTTAGTTCCCTGACCAGGGATGGAACCCATGCTCCCTGCATTATTAGTGTGGAGTCTTAACCACTGGACTACCAAGGAAGTCCTAGTTTTAGTTTTAGAATTCACCTCCAAATGATAATTTTCTCAAATTTCATGCAAGAACCCGAGTATACACAGATCGACAGTAAGAAGCTTAAACTATGCAATGATGATGGCAGAAAAAGGTAAAATTTGCTGCCGTTATCCAAAGTAGATCAGCTGTTTAATCGCTGTCTATAATTTGATGTTAAGAGTCTTGGTTACTAAAAATGCTATGTGAAAGAAATAAAATTTATATGTTACTGCCTGCTTGCTACAGAGTAACCCACAAAGTTAGTTAATATGTAGTTTCACAACCTCTCTGAACAATAGAATATCAGAAGTAACCACACAGACTCTTAGGAAGAAAGGAAAGAAATCATGTGTACCTGATCTATGAGTCGCTTTATTAGGGGTAGTCCTTCTAGGGCTGAACTGTCACATCCACTGGTTAATACTCGTTCAAATCCCAAAGTTAAGAGGGTCTCTAGAGCTGCCACTGGATCATGAACCATGTCAAAGGCTGAAATAAATAAAACTGACTTGAATTTTGAACAGATCTCTCTAATACAGTGCTTTCCAAAATGTAGTATACCCACAGTGGTATGCTAGATCTAGCTTGTCCTGGCTTACAAAAGTCAACTGCTAAATATTCATGAATTTTGCAACCATGATTATTAACCCATTGCCAGCTTGAAATCAATCAAGGTGGAAGTATTTAAACCACAGAAATCAACAAATGTTATAAATCAAGGCTCTTTTTTCCAGAGAAACAGTTTACCAGTACACCACAGTCAGCATGCCACTAGTGGTACCAGGATCATTTT
>SJYX01003745.1:287346-313293 GCA_006410675.1 Oreotragus oreotragus | reverse complement strand
CCATTCTGTTCTTTTCCTCTATTTCTTTGCATTGATTGTTGAAGAAGGCTTTCTTATCTCTTCTTGCTATTCTCTAGAACTCTGCATTCAGCTGCTTATATCTTTCCTTTTCTCCTTTGCTTTTTGCCTCTCTTCTTTTCACAGCTATTTGTAAGGCCTCCCCAGACAGCCATTTTGCTTTTTTGCATTTCTTTTCCATGAGGATGGTCTTGATCCCTGTCTCCTGAAATTATAATTAAAGTCCCGAGAAAGACAGCACATTGACTTATATATTCCAACAGCATCACTGAATGAAAGAAGGAAACAGGAAAGGTTTTCAAAGATTTGAAGCAAAAGAGAAATACAAGTGGTTATAACTAGTCATTACAAGGAAAAGTGACAAATTTTACTCTTCCACTTATGAAATAACCATTTATCTTCCTTGTATTTGTTTTCCAAGGCACATAAATGGTAGAAACCAAGAATGAAAACTAGGATAATGGCTATATGTATGTATGGTGATAGAGGGATAGGAATTTGGGGCAGAGGACTAGAAGGAATTGGTAATTTGTTGTGATTCTTGTGGTCTGGTAGATAAATCAAATAAAAATAGGTATAAAAATGGACATAGGAAAAATAACTATAAATACATGACTTAAATAGCTACACATAACTATCGATACAATAAAAATTAATAGGTATACTTCCAGTTAAACATGGTGGAGTGATGAAATGTTTGTCCTCTACTCTCTCCTAAAAGTATACTTGTATATGTATTCTCAATCCCTCATTTGTGTCTGTCTCTTTGCGATCTCATGGACTGTAGCTTTCCAGGCTCGTCTGCCCATTGAATTTTCCAGGCAAGAAAACTGGAGTGGGTTGCTACTTCCTTCTCCAAAAATATGTATTCAAATAAACTTAAATGAATAACAGTGGACAAAAAGAGAATTAAAAGGAAGACAACATTGGATGAGAGGTGTCAACATAATTATGGAGGGTGAAAGTAAATCAGAAAGTGGTCACTTACTGAAAGCTGAGGATGCTGAAATTTAAGTGTGGCAAAGGGGAAGACAACAAGAAGATGATTATTTGCCTCCCCCACCCACAATGATCAGGATTCTAGGGCCTGGATACTTCCAGGGAGTGGGTGCTCAAAAGAAATGGACTAAAAAACTGAAAGGATTTGTGGAAAATCATAGATAGCTTCCTCCATTGCAGTGGCCAAACAGCTGCAATTCTCTCACTATGAAAAGACAAAGAAAACTGAAAAGGAGATTCTACAGTCAAAGAGTCTAGGCATAGCAAAGGACAATGGATGGGGCGCGTTACTGAAAACAGAGGAATATTAATCAGTGTCTACATTCATGGTAAAGAACTGCGGACCCTCTTCTTCTACTCATCTCCCAGAAGCTGTTAATGGGACTTTGGCCTTTATTGAAGAGAGAAGACTCCTTCATGGGGAAATTAAATTGTATAAAGAATTTAGCTCATGGAATTAGTTGTCTGCAAAGGAATAGGTGAGGCATTTTGTCTTATCATAATACAGTGATGTGCCCCCCACTAAAACCTCAGAGTTAGCCAACCATACTATTCACTCAAGATTTTCACTCTCAAATATAAATGAAGAGCCATGGACCTGTAGATATCCCAGACAGCATCTTATATCAAAGAAAAATGAATAAAACCAGCTAAAAATTTTTAAAAAATATTAAAACTTGCAAAAATACAATATCCCTAGAGATAGAAGATAATATACCTTTATACAATAAAAATTATATAGAAAGGAACACTCAGAAAATGAGGAAATGTTCTTGGAATGACAATATGAGATCAGAAGAAAAGAAGTGGAAAAAGTATGGAATATCCAAAGAGTAAGCTTAAAAATGCAGAAAGATGAAAAAATGTTGTGAAAAATAAGAATTTAGAGAATCAGTCTACATAAGTTTGTATCTGAGAAATTATCCAGAAACAATATGAAGAAACAAAATGGAGAGAATATAATAATTGAAGATATACTAAAGACTGTCACTTTCAACAATACATAGGATTAAATGTTCTACAAGTATTTCTGCTAGGAGACAATTTAAGATACAGGGTGATATGTGAATCATATCTCAAGCTGTTATAATTTTGTAGTGTTTGAAAACATTTTTTTAAAAACTACAAAGCTGAATCAAGAAAGTAAGCAAACTCCCATCCAGGCAGGAATGGTCCAGGAGCATGAATCCAGTTTAGTCTGTGTGTTGAGATGCCCTGAGGGCACTTGCCTCAGGAACTTGAGTTTTAATGGTTGCAGTGAGGAAAAGAAGGAAGACAGTGTTTGTGTAAGGTAGAGAATCACAATAATAGCCTTACACAGAGATTAATGAAGGTCTACAATCTCAGTGTCAGAGAAACTAAAAATAATCCATTCTCTAAAGGCAGTTGTTTGACACATTTGCCACAGCTTTGGCACTTGTTTGTAGAATGAAAAGTCACCCCAGAGAATTCATAACTGTAAGTCACCCTCATGCAAGACTGCTTTAAATTCCCACTACACAGGTGGTATCAAAAACATCCAACCTTGGAAATTAATTTGATGAGACCCCAAGTTAGGAGCACCTTGAACAATCACAGATATTCTCTAGAGGATTGCACCTTCACAGCAAGGCTCATAGAATTCATTCAGATAAATCAGTGCACATGTGCTCACAATTTAAAAAAAATCACAAAATGCTAGAGTAAAACAGCAGTCTACCTTCCTTTTCCCCAGAGATAATCACTTTTAAGCCTTCAGTCTTTTCTTCTGTTATTTAACTTCCATATTTACAAAGGATATAAATAAGCAACATATTTATTCTGCAGTTTATTTTTTATAGATGAGACTATATTATCTTATTACTATGTAAGAAGAGCATTTTAATTTTTTGTCTGCCTCCCTGCCCATGAGTATTTGTTCGCACACTTATAACAAATGAACATTCACTAGTCCCAGTCACATAATACAGTACAAGAATTTTAAAATCAATTTTAGAGTTCTTGAGTTTTGATTATTTTGAAAAAAAGGCAGTTTACATTTGAGCCACAGGAACTATATTTGTAATCAAAGTATAGCTTTTTTCCCCTACTGAAGTAAAGTTTTACCTCATATTTTCATTAGCTCTTTTTTATGTCCTATGAATCTATCTTTAACTTCCTCCCACAGGTACAAAACTCCTTCAGTGCTGAAGTACCTCAGGTCATAAAACAACCTGCATTTCTAGAGAAACCCTCCCTTAGCGCCCTCAGTTCCCCTGTCTGCTTCACTTGCTTTCTAGCTCTGCTGCCCACTTACAAGCCTGGATTTTATTTCAGCGATATGCTGAGCACCTTCTTTGCCACCTGCCTGAGTAAGATTCCATGATCCTTGGTCCCCCTGCATTTCTGTTATTACTTTTTAATTTATTCATTTAGTTTTGGTTACTCAGTCCTCCAATAGCATACTAAGGAAAGTGTGCATTGGATTCTATGTTTATAATGTTTGCATGTCTAAAAACATCTTTAATTCTGGGGAGCTAATCAAAGAAAAAAAGACTAGAATGACTATCATGCATAGAAGGAGGTTTTTGGTCTCATCAGCAATTCAGAGAATCATGTCACAGGTAATATGTGAGAAATTCTGTGGGCTGGGAATAGAGATATTACAGGATAGTGGATGGTTTAGGGAGTGCTTAGGAACATGCATCAGTGATCCATCTAGTTTCAATAACATTCAGATCCAGTGTGTGTTGGTTTTCATTCTGATGGATTACACCTTTAAAAATATTTCGTTTTGAGCATTGCCAAGTACAAAGAGTTATGCTACCCATTGCCGTGTCATTTCCTGTGTGTTAAGCAAAAGGGATAATCTCCTCCTCTTTACCATCACCCAAGGATAAATTTAGACTTTTCATAGTAGTGAAAGGTAGTGTAATTGTTTTTATGGAAAAGAATTTTAATTAGAAAAAAAGTACAAGTAACTCAACTTGGATTAGACTCATTATTATAGTTATATGCCAATTAAAACAACATATTTGAAGTATTAATGTATCAAAAATATTCAACTGTAGAAAATTCATGTATTTTATACGTGTAGGTATAAATGTATAAGAGGAAATATTTCTGGTTTCAAGGATTTTACACGCTATAAGTAAAGAAGGACTCACTTACAAAGAAGACGTTAGAAGTTAAAAGGTGATGAGGACTCTAATAAGGAGACATGTTGGTATTTGGTAATAGGAATTACTGCTAGTTGAAAAGCTTCATGGTTAGGACCTTGATGAGTAAGATATTAACCATATTTAACATATGGATATCTGAAGTAAATAGTTTACAAAGATTCACAGTGTTTCAAAACCCCAGAGAACACTCTGAGAGCTTGAAATAGCTGAAATAGAAGAGAAAATGTCCAACCTGTACTTCAGGGCTATTCAAATGGTTTCTAATGTTGACTAGCTTTGCTGACCATCTTCTAAGAAACAATTTATAATATTTAATTCTCCATATGTTTTTCATGTTCAGAGTAGGTAAGCTGACATAGTTCAATAGAATAAGCACATTTTATATTAACTGCATGTGCAATTATGTAATTTTACTTAAAAGTTATTTTATCGGAAAATATAAAGGTTACTTGCAAATTTATTTGACCTAGTGTATGAAAGCAGCTTCTCTGGTGGTTCAGTGGTAAAGAAACAAAAAGAGTAAAGTGAAAGTGTTAGTTGCTCAGTCGTGTCTGACTCTTTGTGACCCCATGGACTGTAGCCTGCCAGGCTCCTCTGGTCCATGGAATTCTCCAGGCAAGAGTACTGGAGTGGGTAGCCATTTCTTTCTCCAGGGGATCATCCCAACCCAGGGACTAAACCTGGTTCTTGTGCATTGTGGGCAAAATCTTTACCATCTGAGCCACCAGGGAAGGCTGGAACCCGTCTCCAATATAGAAGACACAGGTTTGATCCCTGAGTCAGGAAGATCCTCTAGAGAAGGAAGTGGCAACCTCCTGCAGTATTCTTGCCTTGGAAATCTCAGGCTCAGAGAAGCCTGTCAGGCTAGACTCCATGGGGTTACAAAAGAGTTGGACGTGATTTAGTGACTAAACAAGAAACGATATTTATAAAAGTGAATAGTTTAATTTTAGTCCCTACTAGTGTTTTATTTTATTAAATCAGTTTTGTTTAAAACCACAATAAAATGGTTATACTGGTGATTTATGAGTGACTGGAATTATTTCATAAGGTTAGAAATGTATTACTTTTTACTGTCATTTTTTTTTTTCCATCTTGAGGAGTTTGTACATGAAGTGGCAATTGCAATTCTTGAGATGAAACTTGCCTTTCAAAGGCCACAGTCATGTATGTGAGAACTTTGTAAAGATGCCACTTGAGTATTTGAGCTGCTGATTGCATCTCAAATGAGAAAAGGAGGATTATAAGGGTACTTCTTGATGCTTGTATTTTCTAACTCACAACTTTCATATTCAAATGATATTTTACAGGTCATTTAGTTCTCATCTAGAAAAATTTTATAGTTATGGGAGTTTTAAGGTTCTGATTACAGGGGAAAGACATGCTTATGGCATCCATGCGAATATTCTTTCTGGTCCATTGACCAACTTGCAGTGATGCTATCCATTTGTTCTGCCCTAAGATTTTTTCAAATCACTTTCTACTCCTTTTTTTCTTTAGATTTGTTCTATTGATTATATTTTATTTTCATTTAATTGATTTGGATTTAATCCAGAAATGATGAAAAGATCAGGGGCTCCAAATTCAGTGAAATATGTGTTCAAAACCCAGGTCTGCTATTTATCAGCTATGTCTCTTTAAGCAATTTATTCTGCTTTACTTTTCTTAAAAAAAGGGATAAAATGTCATTGAGTTTATTAACAATTAGATGAAATGCCTCATGCAAAATGGCTAACATAGTGTCTGGCTTTTTAAGAAGTATTCAATAATCCTATCCTCTTCCTTCTTAAATAAAGCTACTATTTCAGCTTTTCATTATACATGCTAAAACCTTAAATTGAGCTGCACCACCTTTGGTGACTTAGATTCCTGTTAATTAGTCATGTCCATTGTTTTTTAAATGTGTGAGGTTACAGTTGATTGGTTGGTAACAGTAATAAAACATTTGGAGTTTTTTTTTTTTTTTTTTTGGACTGAATAAAAAACTTCTACCTCTCTCCTGGGTCAGGAAGATCCACTGGAGAAGGGATAGGCTAATCCTTAACGTGAACATGAAGTCGCTCAGTTGTGTCCAACTCTTTGCGACCCCATGGACTGTAGCCTATCAGGCTCCTCTGTCCATGGGATTTTCCAGGCAATAGTACTGGAGTGGATTGCCATTTCCTTCTCCAAGGGATCTTCCCAACCCAGGGATTGAACCTGGGTCTCCTGCATCTTAGACAGACACTTTACCATCTGAGCCACCAGGGAAGTCCTTAACAGCATTAATTAGCTCACCACTCCTAAAATGATCATGACTTATTATGTTGAACCATAAGAATTAGTTCAAACTAATACATTCAAAAAGAAATAATAACATTTGAGACAAGTTTAATAAGTATAGATTTTACATTATGATGGGCTTTGCATCAGTTCTTTATTCCTATGTACAACATGCATATATGTGTGAGAAAAACCGTGACATGATAGATGAACCCTGGTTTCTTAAGAGAAAATGAGTCTTGCAGAAAGAGGTTATGTAAGTAGTAATTTGGGGAGGGAGGAAGGGAAGTCTATTGTTAGATTAAGAGGTAAATTTTGATTTGTCACCAGTTTCTCTAATTTAAATAATTAACTTGAGATGTTTCTTTTTGAATAAATGCCAGATCCTAATGGATTTTTAAGGCAGTTTTTACGAAATAAAGATCAGCTTTAAGAGAATGCTTTGCTTTTCCTCCTTAACAACCTCAGCATTAACAGATAAGTTGAAATTCAAATATAATCCTGACAAACCTGAACAATTTGCAGATCCATAAATAGAGCATTGAGGGAGTTCATCAGTGCATTGTGTGCATCTTCACTTCAGCTAAGAAAATCATCTTTCCAGATAAAAATAATTCTTTTCCTAAAACATCTCCACACATTTTCAACAGTCACTCAGCAAATTATCATTTCAGTTCTTTATATAAGATGATAATACCGCTGGCTAAGATAATGACAGTCAATTTCCCACTTAAATTTTTTTAATTGTATTCATTTTTCTTATAATGTCTAATCCTACTCAGCGTGAAATATGCAAGAAAATCCCTGGATTAATGTCTTAATTACAGTGTTGGTTAATGTTGCTAGGTAGATGATTCTTCAGTGTTGAATATTTTTAAAAAGAGGCTTATTTTTTTTTCAACTCTCTGAGAAGATAAGCTAATTTTAAATGAATGATCTAGTTTTATGCACCCCTAATTCTGGCAGATGAACTATTTAGGGGCAGGGATAGAAAGAAGTTCTGTATGACCTTAACAATTTGGACTTCTCTCACCAGAGTTACTGCCGTGCTGAGCCTTGCTGACTTCCCCTCTTGCCAACATTAAAACCCAGTGCTGAGGTCCTTGCATAGCACCATATATTAGGGGCTCAGATTGATTTCATTTCACCTCTTCCATCAAGGAAAGGGCATTGTAAGACATCTGTATTTTGCACACAGGTTTGCCTTCATGCTCACAACTTGTCTTCCAGTAACATCACTAGTGAACTTTTATAAAGCCTTAACAATGTTGTGCTGGCAAATATTTAACAACCAGTTATCTAAGAATAAGTACACATGTATATTCATACATATACATATTAAGAATTATATAGTAATTTAGTGTATATATGATACACATGTAATATTATAATGTATGAAAATTTATTGTGAGTTATATGTAACCAGTTGACTCTTACAAAATGAGTTTGATTTATGCTGACTTCTATCTGCAACCAGCTATTGCTGCAACTAATGAATTAATAATATTTAAACATGAAGGATAATTGATATTTTCCTTTATGTTGATAAGACCCAAGTGAAATAATAAAGATATACGTAAGAGTTTTACTCATCTGTTCTGATGTATGTGATTTTTTTTTTGTTACATTGGATAATAGTTCTTGAATACTAAAGGGAAGTTTTTCTCTGTCTTTTTTTAAATTCACAATGTGATAGCTGCAGACATGACCTATTTTAATGAGAAATGTCTGTTATTAACATTTTCTCCATTATTTTCTTAAATCTAGACAATCAACACTAAAGTTATGAGGATACTGTTTTCCAGTTTTCAGGCTGAAAACATTCCCGCTATGGTCAGTGTGTCTTCCACTAAACCTGGACCTGGACTAATATCAGTAGCTTACTTAGTATTTCCACCATTTGGACAAAATAGGTGGACATAATTCAAGACTATATAAGACAGTAAAATATAGTAAAATAATTAAGAAGTGATAAAATCTGTATGTATTGCTTTTACTTTTAATACATCTTGTTTAATTGTGTTAGATTTTTGGTATTCATCTTTATTAATTTCACCTTGAATGCTCACACATGAAGAGTTCTAGATCAGAGACAAATATCTTATTACTTAAATAGTAAAGCTCATCAGATGCCCCACTTTGCCCCTGGCTGTAGCCCTGGAATGACATGATAAAAACTAGGTCAAATATGCCAGTTTGGTAGCTGAACTGTATTTAAACATAAAATGAAGAACAATGGATTTTCTCCATTTTTCTATAGAAGAGAGACAGTCATGCTCCTTCTCTCTCAAATAAGAGAGAGAATGAAAAAAAAACAAAGCAAAACAAACACACACAGAAACCAACTTTTGTTTCTTCGGGGCAGCTGGAAAGAGTCCTATGTTCTCCCATTCTGGTATCTTACTCTGATCTTTGGAATGTAAATGCGTCCTTCCAAGGGTCAGATAAATCCCAGGTGACTGTCTTTTCTGACCTAGATATTTCTGCAAAGTTTTGGCTTCAAACCTTGCAAAACCAAAGGTGTTTCTGACACCTTAGGAGCTTAACCCAAGAAACTTGTCTCGGCTATTAATATTTGGCTCTCTTAGGGAGGTAAGAGAAGTTTTATTTTCCCACAGTAAGTTTAAATAATTTATATTTTCATAATGGCTGTGCTTAATAACCAATTTGTGAAGTTTTAAGCAATTTTACAAATTTGTTAAAATTTCACCAGTTTTCTCTCAGGAGTCAATATGATCAGTCCAGGATCCTGGTGCACTATTCATCAACATGGTACACATGTAAGTTTCCACTAGACAAATGATTTGCTGTAAGGCAAAATATATGCAGGGACAGGCTCTCCCCTGTGGAATTCCTTCAAAGTATCACAAGCCTACTCATGGTGAAATAGCTTCCCATAGATTCATTCAGCGCTCCATCTGAGAGGCACACTTTGTGATGCTGGATTATTGTTCTATAGAACACAATTTATCCCTTAAAACAGGTTGATCTATAGGGTTACTTCCTCCACTGACAAAATATGAGTGGGGGAAGTAAGGGGGTCTAAGTCAATGAGACCTCTTTCATATTATACTCAAGAATCTTCAGAAAATTTTTGCTTCTCTTGTCTGCAGCTTTAGATTTTAGACTCATAGATTTGCAGGTCCCAGTGCCTAAGACAACATTAAGCTAAAACTGTTGAGAAACATTTTTTGACTCCTGACACTAATAAGTCAACAGGTACAAAAGGTACTCTACTGTCAGGTATTTGTTTCAAATTACCAAGAAAAAATTGGGTGGCTGCTACATTATGAAAATAAAGAGGATTGTGGTAGATTGAGAAATGATCCCCCCAAAATGTTCCTTATATCTGGGATGTGTGAATTATGCAAAGGAACTCTGCAGTTGTGATTAAAGGGTATTGAGATGGGGAGAGTATGTTGAACTATCTAACTGGGCCCAATGATATAATCACAAAGATCCTTACAAAGACAGAAGGTAGAAACAGAGGGACAGAGTCAGAGATTTGAGGACAGAGTGAAAGAGCTTACAGAAAGAATGTCCTATAAACCCATTTTAGACTTCTGATCACCAGAACTATAACATAAGAGGATGATAAGTTTGTGATAATTTATTACAACAGCAGTTATAATACAAAGGTTATAATAATAATTATTATTATATTATTATAATTAATAATTATAATACAAAGGCTATGTCCAGAAACCTGAGGATTCATTGGGGAAGTTCTTAATAACAGAAGTCAGTGGGAAACTGACAACCTAACAAATACAAGATAACTTGTAACCAGTGCGTATTATAATTGGGATTACCTACCAGTTAAAAGCGCTCAACATGATCAGTCCAGCAGTGAGTAGCTGCAAGAATACAAAATAAGGGGTGAAAGCAAGAAACTATGATTTTCAGCTTAGGCCTCATGGTCAGCAACGAGAGTGGAGACTATAGCAGACATGTTATAGAGAACATAGGGTACATACAGTATCGTGTGGCCAACTAGCCATGACTCTGGTAATATTTGTCTATTCTATTAGGAGACAGTCATATCCATTTCTTAGTTATGAAATTCTGTTTTAGTTCCACACCTTTGATATGCTAGGAAAAATATTTGTTTTCTCTGCCAAATTCTGACCTTTTAAAGTATTTCCTCTAAATGTAGGACTTGTATTAAAAGCTTATACCCAACTTAAAAAAAAAAAAAAAAAGTAGAATATCCCATGAGGATGCCTATTTCCATAATGTTCACTTTGGCTCCTTTACAGTGAAGCTATAAAGGAGAAATGCTGCCCCGAATCTGTGCATGTACATGTAAGCTGAGGTAGTAGCTTAGATATTTAAAGTTCCTTCTAGTCGGACAAGTAAATAGACTCTTCTTGTTTATCAAGTATGACACATTATATTAGTATCTAAAAGGGATTTGGGGAATAGGAGAAATTTATACCTCAGAGCAAATGAGATATAATTAAGGAGTATTGTGGAATAAGTCATCTTCTGAGTGACTATAATCAAGTCGATAATATACTCAATTAGATTTTCTTAGGACTGTTCAGGCAAGAAATACTCCTTGTGACAAACCCTTACCTTACTTGTAAAGCACTGAGCCTACCACTTCAGTTAACCACTCCAGGACACATCATCACATTGTAATTCATACATGTCTCATACCATCTCTATGGAACTCTTGGAGATGCATGCTGAATTCCTAATCGATGGGCTACTGACTTTCTCTCAGGTGGACTTAGGTTCCTGCATCTCTAGCCCCTTAATAGTATTTACCATGGCTCTCACGGACTTAAGTTTTTATAAATTGGAAAATCTCATTTTAATTTATTTTATAAATGAGCAAAATTAAATATTAGAAATATCTAGGCTTTTAACACACAAGTTGATTTTGGAGACTGTGATTGTTTTTAGTTAAACAGGATGTGAAGTGAAAGTTGCTTAGTCGTGTAGGACTCTTTGCGACCCCATGGACTATATAGTCCATGAAATTCTCTGGGCCAGAATACTGGAGTGGGTAGCCTTTTCCTTCTCCAGGGGATCTTCCCAACGCAGGGATGGAACCCAGGTCTCCCACATTGCAGGTAGATTCTTTACCAGGTGAGCCACCAGGGAAGCCCAAGAAGACTGGAGTGGGTAGCCTATCCCCTCTCCAGGTGAGCTTCCCAAGCCAGGAATCAAGCCAGGGTCTTCTCCATTGCAGGTGGATTCTTTACCAGCTGAGCTTCCAGGGAAGCCCTAAACAGGATGCTGCTAAGTCGCTTCAGTCGTGTCCGACTCTGTGTGACCCCATAGACGGCAGCCCACCAGGCTCCCCCGTCCCTGGGATTCTCCAGGCAAGAACACTGGAGTGGGTTGCCATTTCCTTCTCCAAAGCATGAAAGTGAAAAGTGAAAGTGAAGTCGCTCAGTCATGTCTGACCCTCAGTGACCCAATGGACTGCAGCCTTCCAGGCTCCTCCACCCATGGGATTTTCCAGACAAGAGTACTGCAGTGGAGTGCCATTGCCTTCTCTGCTAAACAGGATGGCATGATATCAATTCCCATTATCTTCCTCACCATTCACTTGAGGGTTGAGATATATTTTCTGTAAAAAGCTGCTGTTCTGTGGACTGAAAACAGTAATAACATATGTAATTGTAAATACGGTTTTCCAAATTAGTACTGTATATAGGTTGGGCTTCCCATGGGGCACTAGTGATAAAGAACCCACTACCAATTCAGAAGTTAAGAGACATGGGTTCAAATCCTGGGTTGAGAAGATTCCCTGGAGGAGGAAATGGGAACCCACTCTCGTATTGCCTGAAACATCCCATGGACAGAGGAGTCTGGCAGGCTACTGTCCATAGGGTCACAGAGAGTCAGACATGACTGAAGCGACTTAGTACTAGCACTAGTAGGTTACTAGCAGTTTCTCCATTCTCTCAAGAAAAGTGAAAAGAACAGTGTGAGATTGAAACTGCTATTGTTGCTTGGAAAGGGGAGCAGTTCCCCTTTACAATGATTTTGCCAGCTGGACAGGCAAAGAATATTGATAACCTTTCTTATCTTGCCATCATAAAAATAATTGACCTTCCTGTGTCTTTGTCCTCTCTACCTTTGTTTCTCTAACAGAAGCATCTTTGCTCCTATCAAGGCCATGCCCTCAAAGTCTGGGCTGTATTTCATCATCAGTTCTCAAATGTTGATCGTTTAATTCCACCCTCCACTCTACATTATTGAATGATCCTTGTCTCCACTGAATTGGTATCAGTGTTCAAACATATTCTTGATGTTCAGTCTTTTGTTTTGTTTTGTTTTGTTTTTAATGGTTCTTAACCAAAGATCTTCTTCAGCTTCTAAGCTTCTTCTTGTCTTCCATTCACTTCTTGGTAGAATGTTCTTTTATCTGATGGTTTGTGGATTTTCTCATCTCCCGTTCTTCCCTCAGCTTTCCAATCTTGGTATTTTTAATCTATCAATTCAGTGAGAATAACTATGAAGGTCATCAAGGACTTCCTTTTTACTAAATAAAAAGGTAATTGTTCTTCTCTCTCTCTCTTTTTTTCCTAATTAAGTTATCAGCAGTCTCTGAGACTGTTGTCTGTCCACTTACTTGAAATTTTTTCTTCTCATTGCTTTGAGATAAAAGCACTCTTATTTTTCTATCTCCTTGACTGTTGTCCCTTTCAATTTTCTTTCTGTTCTTTCCCTCCTTTGAAACTCAATGTTATAGTGTCACATTTTTCTGACTTGACACCCCTTCTCTTTTATTTGCATTTATTCTTATTACATAACTTATTATTATTATTATTTGTTGCATTGAGTATTCACTGTGATGAGCGGGCTTCTCCAGCTGTGGTGCATAGGCTCAGTAGTTGCAACACACAAGCTTAGTTGCCCCAAGGCATGTAGGATCTTAGTTCCCTGACCAGGGATCAAACCCACATCCCCTGCATTGGAAGGTGGATTCTTTACCACTGGACCACCAAAGAAATCCCATTACATGGTTTGTTTTAAAGTCAGAATTTTAAATACTGTGTACTGAAGACTCCGAACTCTGTATACCCATTCCTGCCTTCTTCCACAGTTCCAGACTCCTTCCACCAATTCCAACTGTTACATCTCTAAATGGATGACCACTTGGCACCTCAGATTCAATATATTCAAAAAGAACTGTGAACTGCTCTCCTTCACTGCACTCTGCTGCTTCTTAATCTTCTACAGCTCCATAAGTGTTTGTGCTCAGTTGTTAGACCCTAAAATCTAGCATTTACACTTCATTTCCTTTTGCTTCTCACTCCCACATCATCCCATCCTATAAAACATATCTCAGAACTATCCTTTTCTCTCCATTTTCCACTAATAACCACTTTTGCCCAAGTTCCTGTCCTTTCTTGTCTGGTTTCTTTTCATATATTCATAATTTCCCTCTCTGTTGTCTCCTAAAATCTTCCCACACAGCCAGTAAAGTGATAGTCAATATGGTAATTAGAAAGTGTTGTTTTCTGACTAAAACCCTTCAAAAGCCTTCTGTCACTACATACTTATGACTCACTACTTATTAACGGATTTGGAATCAGAATGTACTCTACTCAGAATGTACTCTACTCAGGATGTACTCTGTTCTATTTTACCATGCCACTCAAAATCACTCTTGGAATTTTCCTCTCCATTTCTGGTTGTTTTTCACGAACTAAATTCTGTAATTTTTCTTGTTACATACAGGTATTGATTGGCAACCTTATTTTCTGGTATTAGACATACCAGATCAGTGAAATATCAAAATTATTCACTCTATCAAACAATTTAAAGTATCTCCCTCTAACAGCTTAGGCCCAGTCCAGATTTTTGAGTCTATAGCAGGAAAGAGAAACATGCTTTGTAGTGTCTCTTTTCCTGTCTTCTTCAACTCCCTGACTTGATAGTTTCTATTCCTGGATCCTCCAGAATCTGAGATAGAGGAAATAAGAATTTATAAGAAA
Organism: Oreotragus oreotragus; assembly: GCA_006410675.1. Taxonomy (NCBI): domain Eukaryota; kingdom Metazoa; phylum Chordata; class Mammalia; order Artiodactyla; family Bovidae; genus Oreotragus; species Oreotragus oreotragus. The sequence goes on along the minus strand of SJYX01003745.1, from coordinate 298,913 downwards.
TGGCAGCCTTACATGACTTGTGCTGTTTTACCTGTTGTTGTATCCTTTTATGAAACAGCATAAAAGCAAGTTTGTGTGTTTGGGTTTTTGTTTCTTTTGTTTTGAGATCCATCATTCTGTTGATACCTCCAACTCTGTCTTTTTCTGGTATGGATCATATTCTAGCATTTGATCACTTACAAACTCACCTCTCAGCTCTTCCGTCTGACACCATTTCTGATGTGAGTTATTTCTGATACCATCATATCACAGGGACAGACAGACCTCTTTGGTGAGGTCCTACCATCTACTTCCTGTACTATGTTGAAGCCAAAAGATGTGATAGAGGTAATGGATGAAGGGAAACAGACACTTGATAAACAATGTCTTTCTTTTAGTCTGTCAACAAATTCTTCCACTGCTTTAATGTGATCTAGAGGTTTTTGATGAAGAAAGAGTTTCAATATGGGTTTGATCCACCTCTTTGGTAGCTTTGTTGTAGGTCAAGCACATTGTGGTTGTTGCTGTTGTTTTTCAGTTACTTGGTCCTGTCTGACTCTTTGTACCTCCATGGTCTGCAGCACACCAGGCTTCCCTGTCCTTCACCATCTCCCAGAGCTCATTCAAACTCATGTCCATTGAGTTGGAGATACCATCCAACCATCTCATCCCCTGTTGTCTTCTTCTCTTCCTGCCTTCAATCTTTCCCAGAATCAGGGTCTTTTCTAACTTAGCATCAGATGGCCCATGTATTGAAGCTTCAACATCAGTTCTTCTGATGAACATTCAGGATTTATTTCCTTTAGGGTTGACTGGTTTGATCTTGCAAGCCAAGAGACTCTCAAGAGTTTTCTCCAATACCACCATTCAAAAGTATCAATTCCTTGGTGCTCAGCCATCTTTATAGTCCAACTCTCACATCCATACATGACTACTGGAAAAACCATAGCTTTCATTAGATGGACCTTTGTTGGCAAAGTAGTGTCTCTGCTTTTTAATATGCTGTCTAGGTTTGACATAGCTTCTCTTCCAAGGAGCAAGCCTCTTTTAATTTCAAGCAATTAAAGGGCCAGGAACTCTCAAGCATCTTCTCTTAACACCACACTTTTAAGTCATCAATTCTTTAGCGTTCAGCCTTGCCTTATTTATTGTCCAGTTCTCACATCCGTACATGACTACTGGAAAAATCATAGCTTTGACTAGATGGCCCCTTGTTGGTAAAGTAATGTCTCTGCTTTTTAATATGCTGTCGAGGTTTGTCATACCTTTTCTCCCAAGGAGCAAGCCTCTTTTAATTTCATGGCTGCAGTTACTATCTACAGTGATTTAAGGAGCCCAAGAAAATAAAGTCTGTCACTGTTTCCATTGTTTTCCCATCTATTTGCCATGAAGTGGTAGGACCAGATGTCATGATCTTTGCTTTTTGAGTGTTGAGTTTTAAGCCTGCTTCATCACTCTCCTTTTTCACTTTGAAAAATCTCTTTATTTCCTCTTCTTTTTCTTCCATAAGAGTGGTGTCAACTGCATATCTGAGCCTATTGATATTTCTCCCAGAAATCTTGATTCCATCTTGTGGTTCTTGCCTCTTATTGTTTCCAGCTTGTAGGAAATATATAAAATCACACACACCAGAAATCATCTCCTTAATGGGTGATTGCATGTATTATAAACCTAGTTTTTTTCATCTTGTTCACATAATTTAACAGGATTTGGCTCTTGCCTATCTCTCCTACCACATCTTACAGCATCCTCTCCATCACACTCATGCTCAAACAGCACTGGCTTTACATCAGAGTCTTAAACAGAAGCTTGCTCTTACATTAAGATGTTTTGTTTGCTATTCCTTCTTTTTGGAATAATCTTTCTCATGCTATTTCCGTGGAAGAATCCTTTTTGTTTAGTGCTTTGGTTAAATACACATTTCTCAGGGAAGCATTCCTTGACCTTCCTATCTGTAGTAGCAACGAAGCTACTGTTACAACAAACCTACCACATTTCTGTAGAATATGTCCTTCCCCTTTCTCTCAGGCAACCATTCCACTCCTGTCATTCTATCTACAAATACCTAACACTTCATTCTTTTTCTCTTATTTTATGTCTTTGGTTCTTATCTCTGTGAGAAACAAGAAACATTAGTAAGGCTAATCTAATACAGCATCTTCCTATCACAGCATCTTTCATCTAGTTCCTTCTATCCTTTGGTATTTGGTAGCAAGGGATGAAGGGCTTCCCTGGTGGCTTAGTGGTAAAGAATTTGCCTGTGATGCAGGAGTCTCACAGGAGAATCAGTTTCTATCCCTGGGTTGGGAAGATCCCCTGGAGAAGGAAATCACAACCTGCTCCAGCAGTCTTGCCTGGGAAATCTCCATGGACAGAGGAGCCTAGCGAGCTACAGTCCATGGGGTTGCAAAAGAGTCAGATACAAATGAGCATAACAGTGACAACAAAACATAGCGAGGGGATTAGGAATGAGAGAAGTTACTCTCTCCATTCACTACCTGTCTTTTATATTGTGTCTTCAGCAAGTACATACCAATTTTCATGTTCTCTAGGATTGCTGCAAATCATCAGTCAAGAGTTGCATAATGATACACACATACACACACACCTGTAATTAAAAACTAAGTATAATTTGAATCATCTATTTTCCCCCATACCTTCATTATTATGTTAGTGAGTCTTATTGGGTCTTATCTGAAATGTATCTTGTCTGTAAATCTGACCTTTTTTTTTTTTTTTTCCTCACTTCCAGTGCCACCACTAAAATCTGTAGTATTTACCACATATTATTACCTGATAATCTTTCTTTCATTCTTTTTCTCTTTTCCCCTACCTGCTTCTCATCACTAATGTACAAACCTCATGGGAGCACAGACATAGCTTGATTTGTTTAGTGCTAAATCCTCAATTCTTATAACATTGCCTTTCATGCTATTGGTACATTGTAACTCTGTATTGAATAAGCAATTGATCTTCTCCTTTCTCAGAATGACTACAGGAAACACAGTAGTTATTGCTATTGATGAGTTTCATCATCAGATCTCATTAATACTCATTGACATTTTGAGAGATATTTGGTTCTTCATGTGAGTTTAGTAGAGCCCCTCATTATTCCTCACACTTATCCTCAAGGTAGCTTTTTTACACAAGACTTTGTCAACCTGTAATTTTGCTGAGCACATGAACTTTATAATGTCTTTGTTCCTCTTACCCTGTTCACTTGATAAACTTGATCTCTGTGCTTTCAGTGTGGTTGTCTTGCACAAGATCTTTAAACATATTGCATTGACAAAAGTCATTCCATGAAGTGAAAATATATTGAATAATGTTTTACCAGACTGTTCAGTACATTCTTAGTTTTGAGACAAAGTAATAATCATGGTTAATAAAAAGACAACAAGAAGGAGCAAAAGCAATATGTTTGGAAAAAGTGTATTGTGGCTAATTTATACCATGAATCATCTTGTCTATTTAAATTAATGATTTATATTTCATATGATCCCAGCCAATTAAATTCCCATAGGCAGGGCTTTATGATTTACCCTAAGGGCTCCTAACAACAGTTATAAAAACAAGTGAGTATATTTAGTTTACTTATCCACTGAGACTCTGAATTGTATTTTAAGAAATTATGACCAGCCAACTCAATTTAAAGTCCCCTTTGAGGGAAGATGGATCATCCATAAAAACTTCCTATCAGGTGGGCATTTTACCCATCTGACCCAGGAATAGGGAATTGAAAACATCTAAGGGCAGCAGTTAAAAAATGCAACTGAAGCAGTATGCCATGAGACTGAGTAAGGCTTGAAGAGGTCTTAATTAGGCTATTGCAAATTGCAGATAGGAAGGAATAGAGACTATTGTAACTTGTTCTTTTTTTTTCCTTTGTATCTGCTCCATGACTGGAGTCTGCTATCTAAAGAGATACATATTTTTGGAGTTCCTTAGTGGTTCAATGGTTAGCACTCAGCACTTTCACTGCTATGGCCACAGGTTCAACCCCTGGTCAGGGAACTAAGATCTTGAAAGCCATGTGGCATGGCACCTCCCCCAACAAATAAGCAAGAGGTAAGTTCCTCTTGTTAACTCCCTTTTATAGTCAAATATGAAATTGGATCTATATTTTGCACTGTTGTATTCCATCCATCTCATAAGAATGTCTTCCCTTGATGGTCCTCTGCAATACCGATTTTTATTTAATCTGATCACAAATTCTACAAATTTCAAATTATGCTTACTCAAGGCAAAACTTATGTGTTATCATGCCACTTGTCAATTTCTTTCTTCTTAGCTCTACATTCACCCTTCAGTATAAATGGACTCCCTTTAAGCATTTTTGCTGCAACATGAGCATAATGTTATGTTTCCTCGTTAGAGAGCGCTGGAGGTGTTTACAGGAGGAAGGGCTTCTTCTGTAATTTGCTTGTGTCAGGATGATGGGCATGTGGACACCTTGTGGAGCTCTGGCCCAGTCATACTCATAAATCGCATGACCCCTCAGTGACATTGCAGCCTCAGCCCTAGCAGTACCCAACCTGTGGGAGAGCCCTCAGGCCTTCTGCATGCTGCCTGTGGTTGCTGATCTCTTGTTTCCCATCTGTATGCCTGAGAGTCACTGCCTGGCCCAGTCACCACGACCCAGGGTGCTGGCCTGGGCCAAGCAGTGGACTCTGCTATCTTGATTTTCTGCTGTCCTCCTTCAAGGAGGTCTGAACTCCAGCCTGGCAGAGGGATGTTTAACAATTTGTCCTTTCTAAGATATTCTCTGAGGCTTCCCTGGTGAGTCCGTAGTAAAAGAACCTGCCTGCTAGTGCAGGAGACACAGGCTTGATTCCTGAGTCGAGAAGATCCCCTGGGGAAGTAAATGGCAACCCACTCCAGTATTCTTGCCTGGGAAATCCCATGGACAGAGGAGGCTGGTGGGCTGCAGTCCATGGGGTTGCAAGAGAGTTGGACACGACTTAGTGACTAAACAACAGCAATGAGAAAATATATATCATATCTAGTCACATCTAGAGTCATCTTACATCTTAGGGCTATTCTCTTACACAGTTGAATAATTCTTTATATTAAGCTATGTGGTTGCAATAGCCTGACTGGACTCTAGCACCTAGAACTTAATGTGCCAAATTTAATTCAAGTAAATAATATTGTGTCCAACTTCGACAATACCCCAACTTTTCTTCTCATCATCTACTAGGCTACTCTCATGGCCTCATTTCTGGTGAGTAGGAACATTTACTTCCTGGGTTTCTATGGCATTTTCACCTATTTACCAATTAACTATACTTATGATTTTACTAAGTTTCCTTAATAACCAATTTCTCTTTCATATTTAAATTAATGAAAGTTAGGACCATCATGCCTTTTGTTTGATTTTTAAATGGTTAATAGCTATTAGATCCTCGGGTTAGGATTCCTTAACTAGGCTTAAATATTAAGGCATCAATAATTCTCTGATTGTATTAAACTTAACAGACATTTAGATTATGAAGCAAGTGAATTTTACCCTTTGGCATTAACTTATTTGATAAAGAACTTTCAGTTCAGATCAGTTCAGTTCAGTTGCTCAGTTGTGTCTGACTCTTTGAGACCCCATGAATTGCAGCAAGCCAGGCCTCCCTGTTCCTCACCAATTTCCCAGAGTTCAATCAGACTCACGTCCATTGAGTTAGTGATGCCATCCAGCCACCTTGCCCTCTGTTGTCCCCTTCTCCTCCTGCCCGCAATCCCTCCCAGCATCAAAGTCTTTTCCAATGAGTCATCTCTTTGCATGAGGTGGCCAAAGTACTGGAGTTTCAGCTTTAGCATCATTCCTTCCAAAGAAATCCCAGGGCTGATCTCCTTCAGAATGGACTGGTTGGATCTCCTTACAGTCCAAGGGACTCTCAACAGTCTTCTCCAACACCACAGTTGAAAAGCATCAATTCTTCAGTGCTCCCAGAATACTAGAAATAAAAGAAAAAATAAATGGGACATAATTAAAATTAAAAGCTTCTGCACAACAAAGGAAACTATAAACAAGGTGAAAAGACAACCTTCAGAATGGGAAAAAATAATAGTAAATGAAGCAACTGACAAACAACTAATCTCAAAAATATACAAGCAACTTATGCAGCTCAATTCCAGAAAAATAAATGACCCAATCAAAAAATAGGCCAAAGAATTAAATAGAAATTTCTCCAAAGACATACAGATGGCTAACAAACACATGAAAAGATGCTCAACATCATTCATTATCAGAGAAATGCAAATCAAAACCATAGTGAGGTACCATTTAACACCAGTCAGAATGGCTGCAATCCAAAAATCTATAAGCAATAAATGCTGAAGAGGGTGTGGAGAAAAGAGAACCCTCTTACACTGTTGGTGAGAATGCAAACTAGTACAGCCACTATGAAGAACAGTGTGGAGATTCCTTAAAAAACTGGAAATAGAACTGCCTTATGACCCAGCAATCCCACTGCTGGGCATATACACCAAGGAAACCAAAACTGAAAGAGACACATGTACCCCAATATTCATCACAGCACTGTTTATAATAGCCAGGACATGGAAGCAACCTAGATGTCCATCAGCAGATGAATGGATAAGAAAGCTGTGATACATATACACAATGGAATATTACTCAGCCATTAAAAAGAATACATTTGAATCAGTTCTAATGAGGTGGATGAAACTGGAGCCGATTATACAGAGTGAAGTAAGCCAGAAAGAAAAATACCAATACAGTATGCTGCTGCTGCTGCTAAGTCACTTCAGTCGTGTCTGACTCTGTGTGACCCCATAGATGGCAGCCCACCAGGCTCCCCCATCCCTGGGATTCTCCAGGAAAGAATACTGGAGTGGGTTGCCATTTCCTTCTCCAATGCATGAAAGAGAAAAGTGAAAGTGAAGTCGCTCAGTCTGTCCAACTGTTAGCGACCCCATGGACTGCAGCCCACCAGGGTTCTCCGTCCATTGGATTTTCCAGGCAAGAGTACTGGGGTGGGGTGCCATTGCCTTCCCCGCCAATACAGTATACTAACACATATATATGGAATTTAGAAAGATGATAATGATAACCTTGTATGCGAGACAGCAAAAGAGACACAGATGTATAGAACAGTCTTTTGGACTCTGTGGGAGAGGAAGAGGGTGGGATGATTTGGGAGAACGGCACTGAAATGTGTATAATATCATATATAAGAAATGAATAGCCAGTCTCGGTTCAATGCAGGATACAGGATGCTTGGGGCTGGTGCACTTGGATGACCCAGAGGGATGGTATGGGGAGGGTGGTGGGAGGGGAGTTCAGGATTGGGAACACGTGTACACCTGTGGCAGATTCATGTTAATGTATGGCAACACCAATACAGTATTGTAAAGTTAAATTTTAAAAAATTATAATAAGTATATTAAAAAAAAATTCTTCAGTGCTCAGCTTTCTTCACATTCCAACTCTCACATCCATACATGACTACTGGAAAAACCATAGCCTTGACTAGACAGAACTTTGTTAGCAAAGTAATGTCTCTGCTTTTGAATATGCTATCTAGGTTGGTCATAACTTTCCTTCCAAGAAGTAAACGTCTTTTAATTTCATGGTGGTAATTAAACACAAATCAGTTCTGTTGATATCTAAATGATTTTTTACATATGGCCAAATTTGTGAAATTGCTTAACAAACAATTATACTTTTCTGTCATTTTTTAATCAAATAAATGATTCAGTTTTATATGTTGGATGAAACTTCAGAATATGTTTTGAGATATTTTGAGACTAATTATTGGGGTGAAGTGTTTTACTGGAAACTAGAAATGGCTTTTATCTATCATGTTTCAAGAAATATCATTAAAATGTTTTAAGTATAAAATATTGAATAAATGAGAATAATGAAAATATGCTATAAATACAAAAAAAATAAATAAAAATAAATAAAATTAATTTCAAAACAAAAAAAATAAATAAAATTATATATATTAGCTGAAATTAAGAAAAATTTTGGAATGAAGTCACGATTTCCAATGTCACGAACACATTTATTTCAAACTTTTTAGAAAACATGTACCTAAAATATTATCCTTAGTATTCTAGGTATAAGATGAGTGAGATAAAATTTTGCCTTCAAGAGAGAATAAGGTGATACAGACATATTACAAATTAGTAGCTCATGAGGCTATGGAAAATGTTGAGTGTGAGCTAAAGATAAAAATAAACAAAAACTCTTGGAACTGATAAGTGATTGCAGCAACAATGTAGATTATAAGGTTAACATAAAAAAACCAAGTGCTTTATATATACCAGCAATAAACAAGTAGATTTTTTCAATGGATTTTATAGGCTTTATTCAATGGTTCATGAATGGGGTGCAATCCCATCTAGCAAATTGAAAGGTGCTTGGATGAGCTGTGCAAAATGCAAGACCTTTAAAGGCAGACAGGGTGGAATGAGGGAGTTAATAATAAAGAGTGGACTGTATGTGACAAGGTCACCTTACATTAGGGATGCCAGGGGTCTATCAGTCAGACTGTCAGTCTGATGTTGACCAGGTAATTTTTTAAGACTCCTCTCCTGGGAGAGGTTAAAACAATAATTAAGCTAGATATAAAGTCTTGATTTGGTAACATGGTTCAGTTCAGTCACTCAGTCATGTCCAACTCTTTGCTACCCCACGGACTGCAGCACACCAGGCCAACTCCCAGAGTTTACCCAAATTCATGTCCATTAAGTTGGTGATACCATCCAACCATCTCATCCTCTGCTGTCCCCTTCTCTCTTGCCCTCAATCTTTCCCAGCATCAAGGTCTTTACAAATGAGTCAGCTCTTCCCATCAGGTGGCCAAAGTATTGGAATTTCAGCTTCAACATCAGACCTTCCAGTGAACAACAAGGACTTATCTCCTTTAGGATGGAGATGGATCTAGGAGACTTCTAGGAGATGGATGGATCTCCTAGAAGTCCAAGGGACTCTCAAGAGTCTTCTCCAAAACCACAGTTCAAAAGCATCATTCTTCAATGCTCAGCTTTCTTTATAGTCCAACTTTCACATGCATACATGACTACTGGTAAAATCATAGCCTTGACTAGATGGGCCATTGTTGGCAAAGTAACTTTTCTGCTTTTTTTAATATGCTGTCTAGGTTGGTCACAACTTTTCTTCCAAGGAGTAAACATCTTTCAGTTTCATGGCTGTAATCACCATCTGCAGTGATTTTGGAGCCCAAAGAAATAAAGTCTGTCACTGTCTCCACTGTATCCCCATCTATTTGCCATAAAGTGATGGGACCAGATGCCATGATCTTAGTTTTCTGAACGCTGAACGTTAAGCCAACGTGTTCACTCCCCTCTTTCACTTTTATCAAGAGGTTCTTTAGTTCTTCTTCACTTTCTGCCATAAGGGTAGTGTCATCTGCATATTTGAGGTAATTAATATTTCTCCCAGCAATCTTGATTCCAGTTTGTGCTTCATCCAGCCCAGTATTTCTCATGATGTACTCTGTGTATAAATTAAATAAATAAACAGGGTGACAATATACAGCCTTTACATACTCCTTTTCTTATTTGAAACCAGTCTGTTTTTCCATGTCCAGTTCTAACTGTTGCTTCCTGACCTGCATATAGGTTTCTCAACAATCAGGTGAGGAGGTCTGATATTCCCATCACTTGAAGAATTTTCCACAGATTATTGTGATCCACACAGTCAAAGGCTTTGGCATAGTCAATAAAACAGAAATAGATGTTTTTCTGGAACTCTCTTGCTTTTTCCATGATCTAGCGGATATTGGCAATTTGATCTCTGGTTCCTCTGCCTTTTCTAAAACCAGCTTGAACATCAGGAAGTTCACGGTTCATGTATTGCTGAAGCCTGGCTTGGAGAATTTTGAGCATTACTTTACTAGTATGTGAGATGAGTGCAATTGTGCGGTAGTTTGAGCATTCTTTGGCATTGCCTTTCTTTGGGATTGGAATGAAAACTGACCTTTTCCAGTCCTGTGGCCACTGCTGAGTTTTCCAAATTTGCTGGCATATTGAGTGCAGCACTTTCACAGCATCATCTTTCAGGATTTGAAATAGCTCAACTGGAATTCCATCACCTCCACTAGCTTTGTTCATAGTGATGCTTTCTAAGGCCCACTTGACTTCACATTCCAGGATATCTGGCTCTACGTGAGTGATCACACCATTGTGATTATCTAGGTCATGAAAATCTTTTTTGTACAGTTCTTCTGTGTATTCTTGCCACCTTTTCTTAATATCTTCTGCTTCTGTTAGGTCCATACCATTTCTGTCCTTTATTGAGACCATCTTTGTGTGAAATGTTCCCTTGGTATCTAATTTTCTTGAAGAGATCTCTAGTCTTTCCCATTCTACTGTTTTCCTCTATTTCTTTGTACTGATCACTGAATAATGCTTTCTTATCTCTCCTTACTATTCTTTGGAAGTCTGCTTTCAGATGGGTATATCTTTCCTTTTCTCCTCTGCTTTGGCTTCTTTTCTTTTCACTTCTATTTGTAAGGCCTCCCCAGACAGCCATTTTTCATTTTGGCATGTCTTTTCCATGGGGAGGGTTTTGATCCCTGTCTCCTCTACAATGTCATGAGCCTCTGTCCATAGTTTATCAAGCACTCTGTCTATAAGATCTAGTCCCTTAAATCTATTTCTCACTTCCATTGTGTAATCATAAGGGATTTGATCTAGGTCATACCTGAATGGTCTTGTGGTTTTCTCCACTTTCTTCAATTTAAGTCTGAATTTGGGAATCCCTGGTGGCTCAGATGATAAAGCCCCTCCCTGCAGTGAGGGAGACCCAGGTTGATGCCTGGGTCAGGAAGATCCCCTAGAGAAGAAAATGGCAATCCACTCCAGTACTCTTGCCTGGAAAATTCCATAGACTGTGGAGCCTGGTCGGCTATAGTCCATGGGGGTTGCAAAGAGTTGGACATGACTGAATGACTTCACTTGGTGACATAGGCATAACACAGAAGTCATTCTGTGTTGAATCTGTTGTTTCTTTTTTTAAAGGTTTCCCCCAATCAGACTCTCAGCTTAGGTGTGAGATGTTATCAAAATCGAAGGCAATACAGAATGCAGTGTATATACATCAATGCTACTTTCTCAATTTGTCTCAGCCTCTCCTTCCCCAGTCATGTCCACAGGTCCATTCTCTAAGTCTATGTCTCTAATCCTGCCCTGCAGATAGGTTCACCCTTACCATTTTTCTAGATGCCATATATTGGTTTTTGTTGCTTTCTAGTCACCAAATTGGACTGTAGTCACCACATGGACTGTAGCCTTCCAGCATCCTCCATTCTTGGGATTTCCCAGGTAAGAATGCCAGAGTGGGTTGACATTTCTTTCTTCAATATATGCATCAATATACAATGTTTATGTTTTTCTTTCTGTTTTACTTCACTTGTATAGCAGGCTCTAGATTGATCCACCTCAATTGAACAGACTCATATTCATTCCTTTTTATGACTCAGTAATTGCCATTGTATATATGTACCACAACTTCTTTATTCATTCATCATTCAATGGATATTTAGGATAGCTATTAGGAAGCTGCTATATAACACAGGTAGCCCAGACCAGCAGTTTATGATGAC
>SJYX01003745.1:260059-274045 GCA_006410675.1 Oreotragus oreotragus | reverse complement strand
CTTTACAGCATCGGACCTTGCTTCTATCACCAGTCACATCCCCAGCTATGTATTGTTATTGCTTTGGTTCCCTTCATTCTTTCTGGAATTATTTCTCCACTGATCTCCAGTAGCATATTGGGCCCCTACTGACCTGGGGAGTACCTCTTTCAGTATCCTCTCATTTTGCCTTTTCATACTGTTCATGAGGTTCTCAAGGCAAGCATACTGAAGTGGTTTGTCATTCCCTTCTCCAGTGGACCACATTCTGTCAGACCTCTCCACCATGACCCACCCATCCTGGGTTGCCCCATGGGCATGGCTTAGTTTCATTGAGTTAGACAAGGCTGTGGTCCTAGTGTGATTAGATTGATTAGATTTCTGTGAGTATGGTTTCAGTGTGTCTGCCCTCTGATGCCCTATTGCAACACCTACCATTTTACTTGGTTTTCTCTTACCTTGGGTGTGTGTATCTCTTCACGGCTGCTCCAGGAGCCATATACCATCTCATAAGGACTAAGACCAAACTGTTCCTTATATGGGCAATATGGGTGTGGAGGAGAGCTATTGGCAAAGGCTGTTTCCATCCCAGGGAGGTCTCCTGCATTATCTTTTTTTTTTTTTTTTTGCTGATTTTAAAAACTGATTGGTTCTTTCTACCTTTCCTGAAGACTGAGGCCTCCAGGCACAATGGAGATAATAAGTAATGCCCAATGCTTTAGAGACCCCTTGGGTGGCCTTAGAAGTAAATGATGTCCCATTGTCACTTTGTAATGACTTGGGCAGACCAAATCTCAGAAAGATTTCATGGAGCAGTATTTTACCACCTCCTCAGCCTTCTCAGTCCAGGTGGGAAAGCCTTCAATCCATCCTGTGTATGTATCTATCATGACTAATAGGTATTTATACCCTTGAGAAACCGGCATCTGGATGAGGTCCATTTGCCATTCCTCTCTCAGGTAGGTCCCACGTCATTGGACTGACTAGACAAGCTGGGTCTTTGAGCTCCTTAACGGTTTTTTAATTGGCAAGTGGGACACTGCCTTAGAGTCATTTGGAGGCCTGTTTTTCTGAAGGACCTTTCTAGTAATATTTGGAAGGTCTTTTCCCCTAAATGAGTGGTGGCATGTAAGGAATTAACCAACATCCATTGGAAGTTCCCAGGAAGAAGAACGAGTACCTCCTTGTGGAACCACCCCATATGATCTTCTTGAAAGCCCTCACTCTTAGCTTTAATGGTCTCACCTTCAGTATATGAAGGAGTTTTTGGCAAATTAGTCTGTGGAACTCAGGTGGCAGCCCTTATCAGGTCATTGTTCTGTAATGCTGCTCTTTTAGCTGCCTGATCGGCTGCTTGCTTCGCTCATGCCACTTCTGTGCTCCCTTTTTGATGTCCTTTACAATGGAAGATTGAAACCTCAGTGGGCAGATGGAATGCTTCCAAGAGCCTAAGGATTTGATCACCATATTTGATTGGGGACCCTCGGATGATCAAGTGGCCTCTTTCTTTCCAGATAGCAGCATGTGCATGTACCACCAGAAAGGCATACTTGGAGTCAGTGTGAGTGGCTATGTTTCTTCCTTTTCCCAGTTCTAAAGCTCAAGTCAAGCTTATGAACTCAGCGAACTGGGCTGGGGTACCTGGTGGCAAAGGTTTAGCCCCTATGGTCTCAAAATTGGAGACTACTGCATATCCAGCTCTTCTTTTTCCATCCAAGACAAAGATGCTTCCATCAGTGAACCAGATTTCATCAGGATTGAGGAACATCGTCAGGTCAGAGGATCTTCTGACAATACCTCTTGAGGTTTTGTCCAGTGGTCCAAGGTTTCTAGGTCAAGAGTGAAAGGGGAGAGAGCACTTAGAGGTAGGCAGGAGGGTGGCTGGGTTAAGAACCTCACAAGGGGATATGGTCATGCCTGTTTTTTCCATCATCGCTATTTGATATCTGAAGATCTTTGATCAGACATCCATAAATCGCTTCTCCCATTCAGGAATTGTTTCACCTGGTGGCTGGTAAAAAATAGTTAGTTTGCCCCCAACAGAGAGTTTTAAAGCATGTTCTAAGAGGATTGCAATAACTGCAAAATTTCAAAGGAAGGGAAAGATCTCTTCCCAATAAGGGAGTAGGACACTCAGGAACCAACAGAAACTGGTGGGAAAATATGTGTCCATCCCAGCAACAAAGAAGTGCTCAGGTGAATCTTTTTGTAATTCTTTTTCCTGTAGCACCCACAATTGTACAGGTTTGGGAGGAGAAGTCTACAGAGTAGGAGGTCAGGACAGAGAAGGTAGTCCCTGTATCTACCAAAAAATTCTCAGTCCTACCTGCTACATCCAGCTGCACACTTGGCTACACTTGAGATTGGAATGAAAACTGACCTTTTCCAGTCCTGTGGCTACTGCTGAGTTTTCCAAATTTTCTGGCATGTAGAGTGCAGCACTTACACAGCATCATCTTTTAGGATTTGAAATAGCTCAACTGGAATTCTATCGCCTCCACTAGCTTTATTCTTAGTGACAGAATGTGGCTCACTGGAGAAGGGAATGGCAAACCACTTCAGTATTCTTGCCTTGAGAACCCCATGAACAGTGTGAAAAGGCAAAATGATAGGATACTGAAAGAGGTACTCCCTAGGTTGGAGGTGCCCAATATGCTACTGGAGATCAGTGGAGAAATACTCCAGAAAGAATGAAGGGATGGAGCCAAAGCAAAAACAATACCCAGTTGTGGATGTGACTGGTGATAGAAGCAAGGCCCGATGCTGTAAAGAGCAATATTGCATAGGAACCTGGAATGTCAGGTCCATGAATCAAGGCAAATTGGAAGTGGCCAAACAGGAGATGGCAAGAGTGAACGTCGACATTCTAGGAATCAGCGAACTAAAATGGACTGGAATGGGTGAATTTAACTCAGATGACCATTATATCTACTACTGTGGGTAAGAATCTCTTTGAAGAAATGGAGTAGCCATCATGGTCAGCAAAAGAGTCCAAAGTGCAGTACTTAGATGCAATCTCAAAAATGACAGAATAATCTCTGTTCGTTTCCACAGCAAGCCATTCGATATCACAGTGATCCAAGCCTATGGCCCAACTAGTAATTCTGAAGAAGCTGAAGTTGAACGGTTCTATGAAGACCTACAAGACCTTTAGAACTAACACCCAAAAAAGATGTCCTTTTCATTATAGGGGACTAGAATGCAAAAGTAGAAAGTCAAGAAACACCAGGGGTAATAGGTAAATTTGGCTTTGGAATACGGAATGAAGTAGGGCAAAGACTAATTGAGTTTTGCCAAGAGAACACATTGATCATAGCAAACATCCTCTTCCAACAATACAAGAGAAGACTCTATACATGGACATCACCAGATGGTCAACACTGAAATCAGATTGGTTATATTCTTTGCAGCCGAACATGGAGAAGCTCTATACAGTCTGACTGTGGCTTAGATCATGAACTCCTTATTGTCAAATTCAGACTTAATTGAAGAAAGTAGGGAAAACCACTAGGCCATTCAGGTATGTCCTAAATGAAATCCCTTATGATTATACAGTGGAAGTGAGAAATACATTTAAGGGCCTAGATCTGATACACAGAGTGCCTGATGAACTATGGATGGAGTTTCATGACATTGTACAGTAGACAGGGATCAAGACCATTCCCATGGGAAAAAAAATGCAAAAAAAGCAAAATGGTTTTCTGGGGAGGCCTTACAAATAGCTGTGAAATGAAGAGAATCAAAAAGCAAAGGAGATAAGAAGAGATATTCCCATTTGAATGCAGAGTTCCAAAGAATAGCAAGGAGAGATAAAAAAGCCTTCTTCAGGGATCAGTGCAAAGAAATAGAGGAAAACAACAGAATGGGAAAGACTAGAGATCTCTTCAAGAAAATTAGAGATACCAAGGAAACGTTTCTGCAAAGATGGGCTCAATAATGGACAGAAATGGTGTGGACCTAACCGAATCAGAAGAGATCAAGAAGGTGGCAAGAATACACAGAAGAACTGTACAAAAAAGATCATGATCCAGATAATAAATATTAAGGTCCTCTTATTTGCTGATTACTTACATAGATCTAAGTGTTACAGTCCTTGAAATTAGGGACTTAATGGTCTTGTGGAAAGGTAATATAAACAACATTTTTAATAGTGCAATATTTGCTATATTTTGATTACGTGAAGCTTATAGTGAGAACACAGATTGGTCACTTAATTACATATACAGTGACAAAGTACCAGTCAAAACATGCAAGCTGAAATATGAAGTGAGATGTAGTTGAGTAGAGACTGTTAAGGCTAGACACCCAAGCAAAAGAAGAACACTGTATAAAGTTTTTAGAGAATTTATCCAAGGACTTACGGAAAAAATGTAATGTGTCTAGAGCATTGAACAAATTGGTGTTTTTTTTTTTTTCTTTTTTTTTTTCTAAAGCATGTTGCAAGTTTAAGCTTACGTCTTTGAAAAATAAGATATTCTCCTGCTACATTCTTAGTATATTCCAGTTTTTACTGTAAAGCAAATTATTTACAGATTTTTTTCTTTCCGGATAGGTTTTTATGGAAACTTTTCCCTGAGTGGTACTTGAATTTCAAAGAAATTTTTCTTCAGATGCTTAGGACTCTTCTGGCAACTGTAACTTAAAACATTTTGTCAGCTGCATTGCTAGTTTTGAAGTGAATTAGCACT
This sequence comes from Oreotragus oreotragus, assembly GCA_006410675.1. Classification (NCBI taxonomy): domain Eukaryota; kingdom Metazoa; phylum Chordata; class Mammalia; order Artiodactyla; family Bovidae; genus Oreotragus; species Oreotragus oreotragus. Next base: position 269,378 of record SJYX01003745.1, on the reverse strand, counting down.
TGTTTATAATTTATAAGTCATGAATATATAACCCTAACTTTTAGTTAGATCCATAAGGTTCATAAAATAGCTGACAAAAGTGTAGGAAATAAATAATGGTTGTTATCTAAATTTATAGACTGTCAAGCTCAGAGCTTACAAAAATGTTATTAGCTCTGATAAATTATACTTGAAGTAAAATGTCATTGTGTATTTGGAAACTCTCCATTTAATAAATCATTATATGCCAGAGATGAATTCATACTGTAAGAATATCAAGTATTAACGTGGTAGAATTTAAATTTCTCTTTTACTCTAACTGAATTCTTTTTGTGAGACATCTGAGTTAGCCAATAAAGAACACATAAAGGAATTTATGTATTTTTCTCCCTAGTGTTGGACAGAATTAGATCCTCAGAAATTTGCAGCCAGACTCTTTAATCTTCTAACACATAATCCTGGCAGCTTTCTGTAACTCTCAATTTAGTTAGACTTCCAAAAATGATTTCTATTTGACATATGTACAAGTTTCTGTTCTAAAGTAATGATCCTCCTATAGAACACATAGCATTTCAAGTTTGAAAATATTTCATAATTAAACTTTGAGGCTTTAATGAATAAACTAGCACCTGACTGTGCCAATTATATCAGTTGAAAATGTGAATTCTGTAACTCTCAATTTAGTTAGACTTCCAAAAATGATTTCTATTTGACATATGTACAAGTTTCTGTTCTAAAGTAATGATCCTCCTATAGAACACATAGCATTTCAAGTTTGAAAATATTTCATAATTAAACTTTGAGGCTTTAATGAATAAACTAGCACCTGACTGTGCCAATTATATCAGTTGAAAATGTGATTTAATTTTTTATAAAATGATAGGTACTGGTGGACTCTCTTTATTCCTGAAGAGGTGCATGAATCAAAAGACAAATAAAAAACAAAAGCAAAAGTACAGCAGTTTTCACTGCCTTTCAAAAGTTTGAATGTGATGAAATGACCAGAAAAACAAACTATGTATAGCAATTTGTACTTAGTGGAATTTTCAGATGTGTAGTTTTCTTTGACTGTCTGACTACATCCTATAATTTTCTTTAGTTTCACTTTTATAATTTAGGTTTAAACTTTGTAATTTATTTTCTGAAGTCTTTCTATGCAATAATGTACAATCTCATGTCTTAAAGCTACTTTATTTCATTTTGATTTTGATAAACTTTTTTTTTTCCTAGTAATCATTCAGTAGCTCATAGTTTCATTTAGTTAGACAAGGCTGTGGTCCATGTGATCAGTTTGATTAGTTTTCTGTGATTGTGGTTTTCATTCTGTCTGTCCTCTGACAGATAAGGATAAGAGGCTTCAATCTCAAGGAAAGGCAGTGCCAAAGAATGTTCAAACATGATTTGAACGATGAGCACATTTGCACTCATCTTATATGCTAGTAAAGTAATGCTCAAATTTCTCCAAGCCAGGCTTCAACAGTACATGAACTGTGAACTTCCAGATATTCAAGCTGGATATAGAAAATGCAGAGGAAGCAGAGATCAAGTTGCCAACATCCGTTGGGTCATCAAAAAAGCAAGAGAATACCAGAAAAACATCTACTTCTGCTTTATTGATTATGCCAAAGGTTTTGAATGTGTAGATCACAACAAACTGTGGAAAATTCTTCAAAAGATGGGAATACCTGACCACCTGGCCTGCCCCTGAGAAACCTGTATGCAGGTCAAGAAGCAACAGTTAGAACTGGACATGGAAAAACAGACTGATTCTGAATTGGGAAAGGAGTTCATCAAGACTGTATATTGTCACCTTGCTTATTTAACTTATAGGCAGAGTACCTCATGCAAAATTTGGGGCTGGATGAAGCACAAGCTGGAATCAAGACTGCTAGGAGAAATATCAATAACCTCATATATGCAGAGGATACCACCTTTATGGCAGAAAGCAAAGAACTAAAGAGCCTCTTGTTGAAAGTGAAAGAACTGAAAAAGCTGGTTTAAAACTCAACATTCAAAAAATGAAGGTCATGGCATCCAGTCCCATCACTTCATGGCAAATAGATGAGGAAACAATGCAAATGTGACAGACTTTATTTTGGGGGGCTCCAAAATCACTGCAGATGGTGGCTGCAGCTGTGAAAATAAAAGATGCTTGCTGCTTAGAAGAAAAGCTATGACCAACCTAGACAGCATACTAAAAAGCAGAGACATTACTTTGCTAAAAAAAGCTCTGTCTAGTTAAAGCAATGGTTTTTCCAGTAGTCATGTATGGATGTGAAAGTTGGACTGTAAAGAAAACTGAGTGCCAAAGAATGATACTTTTAAACTGTGGTGTTGGAGAAGACTCTTGAGAGTCCCTTGGACTGCAAGGAGATCAAATCAGTCAATCCTAAAGGAAATCAGTCCTGAATATTCATTGGAAGGACTGATACTGAAGCTCCAATGCTTTGACCACCTGATGTGAAGAACTGACTCCTTGGAAAGACTCTGATGCTTGGAAAGACTGGAGGCAGGAGGAGAAGGGGACTGCAGAGGATGAGATGGATGTGAGTTTGAGCAAGCTCTGGGAGTTGGTGATGGACAGGGAAGCCTGGAGTGCTGCAGTCCATGGGATCACAGTCAGACATGACTGAGTGACTGAAGTGACTGAAGTGACTGAATCATTCAGTGAATGTAAGTCATAGTACATTACAAAATTTATGTCCAGTCTGTTTGAAAGTGATTGTTCTTTGAGAATCAAACTTTGTGAAGTAATTATTTTGTCTAAACTCATTCAGAAACTTAGAAAGAAAAAAAAATATATAAAATTTATGGAACCGTTTGATATAATGTGAAAATTATTCTGAAATAAACAAAGTGGTTGAAAATCCTTTGAAATGCCTCACAATTGGAACTACAAAAGTCACATACAAGCCACACATCTTAACCTAATTTTTAGTCTTTAAACAAATAAAACCCTCTTTATGAGCAGGGGTTATCTCTGTGAATATTTATAGAATCATGCTCCCTATATAGGTGTAATATTTACCTCTATGCCAATCAGAATTGAAACAAAGTTTGGAAATAGTTAGGTTATTATACCAGTATAAACCTATTTCTATATGGATGGTATGTGTATGTTTACAACCTCCCTGATATAGTATTTTTGACATTTAAAGGTAAGAAAATTTGTGTGGACTTAAAAATCACACAAAAAAAGTGATGTCAAGAATCCTTAATGAATATATTTACCTAAATTGCACATGAAGAATAAGATACTTATAATGGAAGTAATCTTGGAAACAATTAAATTCATAATTTAATTTGCAAATTACTTTTACTTTAGTACCAGGAATGGGCTTTCCAGGTGGCACCAGTGGCAAAGAATCTGCCTGAGAATTCAGGAGTTGCAAGAGATAGGCTTTCTATCCCTGAGTCTAACCCAGGGGTTCTATCCCTTTGATGAGGAAATGGCAACCCACTCCAATACTCTTGCCTGGAAAATTCCATGGACAGAGGAACCTGACAGGCTACAGTCCATGGAATTCGCAAAGTTACAAAGAATCAGATACAACTGGGCACAAATTTACAGTATTTACAAGGAATAGAANAGGCTTTCTATCCCTGAGTCTAACCCAGGGGTTCTATCCCTTTGATGAGGAAATGGCAACCCACTCCAATACTCTTGCCTGGAAAATTCCATGGACAGAGGAACCTGACAGGCTACAGTCCATGGAATTCGCAAAGTTACAAAGAATCAGATACAACTGGGCACAAATTTACAGTATTTACAAGGAATAGAAAGGGACCATCCATCACTACTCTATATAGATGATTCCTGTGGTTTCCAAATTTAGAATACTTGAAGAATGATTGACACAGATAGTTACCTTTTCTTAAAAATAGGTGTAAATATAGTAGAATATGTGAATTTGTAAAAGAATTCAGCATATGTCTTTATTATAGATATACTATAGTATTAATTTTCTGTGGCCACTGTAAAAAATTACTATAGACCGGATGACTTAAAACAACAAAAATTGATTCTCTTACTGTTCTGGAAGCCAGAACCCTAAAATAAATGTCACACTGCCTGTAATCAAGCTTTCAGTCAGGCTGTTCTCCCTCTGGAGATTCTAGGAGGTAATCTCTTCCTTCGGAGAAGGCGATGGCACCCCACTCCAGTACTCTTGCCTGGAAAATCCCATGGACGGAGGAGCCTGGTGGGCTGCAGTCCATGGGGTCGGTGAGAGTTGGACACGACTCAGTCAGTGACTTCACTTTCACTTTTCACTTTCATGCACTGAAGAAGGAAATGGCAACCCACTCCAGTGTTCTTGCCTGGAGAATCCCAGGGATGGTGGAGCCTGGTGGGCTGTCGTCTATGGGGTCGCACAGAGTCGGACACGACTGAAGCAACTTAGCAGCAGCAGCAGCAATCTCGTCCTTGTCTTCAGCTCTGAAGGCCACTGGCATTGCTTGGCTTAGCACATAATTCCAGTCTCTATCCCTGTGATCATGTTGCCTTCAGTTTGTGTCAACTATCCCTCTACTTTCCTTTTATAAAGACTCTGTTATTATCAGGGCACACCCAGAAAATCCAGGATAATCTCAAGATCCTTAACTCAATGATACCAGCAAAGACGCTTTTTCCTTTTAAGGTAAAACTTACAGGTTCTCATGTCTAGGGCTGGTGTCTTAGTGTGGCTGTTATTCAGCCAACAATGGTCATGGCAACTGTAAAATCCGTATGATTGTTGGCCCAGAAATGTTCACTGAACTAGTAGTTCATGGATTTTGAAACGTGTTCATTGCCAGTCTTTCAATTTCTCAGGGAGACCTTGGCCTTTTTGTTACTATCAAAGACCAAGGAGATCTAGAAGGAGAAAACTGCCCAAATATTTATAATCCCTGACTATCTCACCCTCACAAATAAACCCCACTCTCTTACAGGACAGAGTCAATCCCAACTGGAATTACAAACTAACAGAGCAGGAGAAACCAAAGTCTGTGAAACAAAGTTTATTTGACTCCAGGGAAAGCCAGTGGGAGGGACATAGGATTCAAAGATGCCAGCCTGCAAATTCAAAGCCAGTTTTCTGATTTACAAGGCAAATTCTTTAGATTTTACGCTAACATTCACCCCCTACTTTCTATGCTCTTTCTTTAGGTAATATAATAAATATTTTATGTCCTATAACAAACATAATGGGAAGCAAAGAATAAAATATTTGCAGAACAAAGGGAAAATTAGTAGCCTAATCCAGTTAAATAAACTGTTAATAATAATTGAATCCTAATCCCCAAATTTTATTAGTAATGTTTAAGTGTGAAGGAACGCTTTTGCAAAATACTAGGGGCAACTGTTTAAATTATAGCAGTAAAAAGTGATAAAACAGTGAATCTGGAGAAAATAGCTAAATGATTTTGTTACTATATTTTACATTTTTCTTCCAGATAGTGAAAAAGAAACAATAAAGCAAAAACCCTATCATTGTATTCATTATCTGCAAAAGCCTCTGACTTTAAATATACAAAAGCTTTATTTAAGAGTGATGATAGGAAAATAAAGGAAAGGATGCTATGAAGAGATAATTGTTTTGCCTTGGAGCAAGCTTAAAAATTTATAACATATGCTTCACTGAAATGTTTAAGAATTTCTAAAAGCAGACTGAATTAAAAAAAAAAATAAACTTCACTTTCCAAGATAAGATATAATGAAAACTAATTAATTTATCTGTTTTAAAATGTAAAGCTAATGATAAGAACAGTGTGTGGTATTTGAGACACTGTGTATCCTTGTAGCAAACCAGAACATTTCCATAAGCAAAATTTTTCTCTTTTGTGGCAGTTAGGACTATAATCCAGACCCAGTGAGTTATACTTTTAATTGCATTAAGAGTCATTCCAAGTAAACTAAGGTACCAGTTTCAAAATTTGATTTTAGATAATCTGAGAAGGATATATTTTAATATATGCCTATTTTCTTTGTGTACCACAACAATGTCCACTATGGCAGTATGTATGTGAACTAGTTTCCATGGTACATTGAAATGATCCAAAGCTTTAGATACAGACATATTTAGACATATTTTATTACATCTTGGTTTTATCCCAAGTAACTGGGGGTTTTAAATTAATTCCTTATTCCTTATACTTCATTGCTTCATCATTTCTTTACCAAGATGCAAGAAGTAACAAACATTTACAGTTAGCAGAAAATCCAACTTCAATTATTTAAGTAATAACAAAATTTATAAACTCACATTTTAAAAATTCCAAATTGTGATGGATCCAAAATTGATAAACTCAATGGCTCAAAGACATTGTCAGTTAACCACATTGTTTAAATTTTTATACTTTGCTACCTTTTCATTTTTGTTTCTGAAACAATTATTGGTTCAGGTTGGCTGTAGTTACTTCAGGGCATATGATCAGACAATATTGAACGGTAAAAGAGGTCGTTGCTTTCAATATCCATCTCTATTTGTCTGTCTGTCTGTCTCATTTTCTCCCTCCTTTATCCATTTCAAAAAGCATCCTAGCAGATCTTGATTTAAGTCTTATTGCTCAGTATTTAATAACATAACTTTTGCTAAACTTCTCTCTAGTAAAGTGAATGAAATTGCCACAGTTGGTTTAAATTAATCATCTATGGCTGTTTGGATAACAGATTCCAAGGAGTAAGCGTCTTCTAATTTCATGGCTGTAGTCACCATCTGCAGTGATTTTGGAGCCCAAAACCTGATGGCCTTTTGAAAAGCTGGTTCATTGTTATTTTACCTCGCATTCTCCTCAATGTAGAACTCTTGCCAGCATTGTCTTTTCAAGTAGGAAGGCAAAGTAAAACTTATCTGACATATCTTGTTCATAATATTTTTATGGCCAAGCAACTAGAAAACCAATGTAACCGACTGTAATTTTATTGAACTTTTGGTTTGGAACTTTCTATCACAAATTAACACACAAAATTCTATTGCATTATGCCAAGACCTATCTAGTTTTTCACCTGCAGTTACCAGGATAAACAATAAATATATATTAGGTATTGAGAAAAAAGCATTTTTTTTTAGTTTACATTCTTCATAATACATCACTGCTGTGCATATTTATAATTATTTATAGTGTTTGGTTTATGTGAAAAATTAGCTCATGCCTACAATTCCAATTATGCCAAGACTTACCTAGTTTTTCACCTGCAGTTACCAGGATAAATAATAAATATATATTAGGTATTGAGAAAAAAGCATTTTTTTTTTAGTTTACATTCTTCATAATACATCACTGCTGTGCATATTTATAATTATTTATAGTGTTTGGTTTATGTGAAAAATTAGCTCATGCCTACAATTCCATTGGGTAGAGAATTCTAATACAGTCAAGAAGGTGTCAGATCCAACTATTTGTGGGACTAAAGACAATTCTTGCAAATTGATTGAGAAATGATTTTTGGATTAATGTCCCTTCATAACTGATGTCAGTATTGCTTTATCTTATTACAGTGCATTTTAGGATATTCATATCAGGATACTTTGTTTCTGCTATGCGCTGCTGAAACACATCCTGATATAAATAAAAATGAGCAGGTAACTAGAAGTAAGTTCTAAAAAATCATTGCTATCTGACATTATTTTATATACCTTACTTTTTTATTTTGGTAAAATTATTTCTTAAAATGGATGAAAATGAAAAGAGAAAATCTTTAGCTGAAATACAGGAAAATAAAAATCTAATCTACAGCATTGCTGTTTTCTTAACAAATTATGACATTACAATGCTCATTCTGCATTATATGAATAAACATAAAATATATAAAAATACTCAAGGGAAAAAATAAAGTAGTTTTACTGAGTATCTATGGTGTTGGAGAAGACTCTTGAGAGTCTCTTGGACTGGAAGGAGATCCAACCAGTCCACCCTAAAGGAAATCAGTCCTGAATATTCATTGGAAGTATTGATGCTGAAGTTGAAACTCCAGTACTTTGACCACTTGATGTGAAGAACTAACTCATCTGAAAAGACCCTCACACTGGGAAAGATTGAAAGCAGGAGGAGATGGTTGGATGGCATTACTGACTCAATGGGCATGAATTTGAGTAAGTTCTGGGAGTTGATGATGGACAGGGAAGCCTGGCGTGCTGTAATCCATCAACTGAGTCAGACATGACTGAGCAATATAAGAGCTTTCATGTTGGTTCATATTTTGTTTGACCAGTATAGCAGTTGAGAAGCCCAGTGTGAAGAGCTATATATATTATGTGATAGTCATTCAGTCATGTCAGACTTCTGCGGCCCCATGAACTGTAGCCTGCCAGGCTCCTCTGTCCATGGGATTTCCCAGGCAAGAATACTGGAGTGGGTTGCCATTTCCTTCTCCAAAGGATTGTCCCAAACTAGGGATCCAAGCCAGGTCTCCTACATTGTAGGCAGACTCTTTACTGTCTGAGCCACCAGGAGATAGGGACTATATATATTAGACTATCTTCCAAATGAAAGATGTGCAGTTTTTTAAATCTCTTGCCTCATAGAAATCCTTTCTTTCTATAGTATGTGAGATAATCTTGTGTACAACCTCCTTGACTGGTCCATGAGTGGAATTTAAAAATTATATATATCTTGTGAATTGTATTTATTAGTGTATTTTCATATTTATGTGCATCAAAGGAGCAAAATATAGACTGACAACATGACTTTCAATATTAACAATGGAGACCAGAAAACAGTGGAATGCTATTTTTAATGTGCTAAAGAAAGAAAGAAAGAAAGAAAACAACCAAAAGTCAAAACTTTTCACAACTTAAGGTTAAACAAAAATAGTTTCAGAATAAAATCATTTGCCACAAACAGAGTCCCACTAAAGAAATTCTAAAGCACATGCTGGTGCTATAAACACATCCACTGAGCTGTAAGATGCAAGAAGGAAAGAAGAGCAAAGAAAGTTGTACATATGATATATATATATATATATATACACACACATATATATAACCAAATACTGACTGTGTAAAATATTATTTATAATAATCATATAGAGTTTGGGTTGAAATAAATGAAGTAACATTAAAATCACAATAATGGATAAGCCTGACAATTAATGAATATATATAATGTTAAATATTTTCAGTCACTTGAATTGTCTAGAAAAAAGAAAAAAATATTTCATAACTTTAAATTCATATAAATTGAACATGCAAATTATAATTTTTTGGATAATCTCAGAAACACTTTTTAAAAAGAACATTGGTGAATGACTTTTCTTCTGTTATTGTTTGATTTCCAATCTCTTTCTTGTCCATATCTTGTTCTATTAAGTATTGCATGGCAGATGATACCTGTAGACTCCTTTGGCATTTTCCAAGTT
>SJYX01003745.1:236578-253373 GCA_006410675.1 Oreotragus oreotragus | reverse complement strand
GGTGGTGGGAAAATACCTTTTCTACACTGGGATTTAAATAAGCACTCATCTCAAAATAATGATAGATTTCATTTTATCCATGGATGATTTTTCATGTGTACAAGAAACAAACTACATTTACCTAACTAATAAATTAGTAAAATTAAGGAAATCTATGGAAACATATCAGTCAAGGGGACAAGTTAGGCCAAAGCACACAGAAGCCCAGGGCAGCTATCAGAAGCATAACGACATTTGAGACCTACAGACCATATTAAGGGGGCCAGGGTAGCCATTTAATGAGGCTGCCAAGGAACCAGCTGCTACTGTGGGGGCACTGAGGGTCCCAGCTTGGCATCTGGGACAGCATTGGCCATATGAAGGGAAAAATGAGGATTTTAATGTGGTAGAGCAAATGGCACCTTTCCATCACTGCATAGTCACTTTGAAAAGATGATTTTTGAAAGGCTGCTTGCCATCTGTGTGAAAAGAGGTGCTAACAAAATTATGTCAGTGCTTCAGAAAATATTTCTACAGATAAAAAATCAGAATGAATTACAATATTGGGTTGACCAAAAAGTTTTTTCAGACTTTTTCTGTAAGATGTTATAGGAAAAAACCCAAACAATATTTTTATTAGTGACGTTTTAAAAAGCCCTCGATATTTGTTTTAGTCCATAGGATGTGTGTGTGTGTGCATGTGTGTGTGCGTGTGTATGTAGAAAGAGATGAGAAGTTTAAATCCATTCATAACACTAAAGCAAATTTCTAAGTACTGTGAAAGTTACCATCATCAGTTCAATTCAGTTCAGTTCAGTTACTCAGTTGAGACCAGCTCTTTGAGACCCCGTGGACTGCAGCACACCAGGCTTCCCTGTCCATCAACAACTCCTGGAACTTGCTCAAACTCATTTCCATCAAATTGATAGTGCAATCAACCATCCAATCCTCTGTTGTCCCCTTCTCCTCCTGCCTTCAATCTTTCCCAGCATCAGGGTCTTTTCCAGTGAGTCAGTTCTTTGTATCAGGTGACCAAAATATTGGAGCTTTAGCTTCAGCATCAGTCCTTCTAATGAATATTCAGGACTGATTTCCTTTAAGATTGCCTGATTTGGTCTTCTTGCAGTCCAAGTTATCATCATGGTCACTATCAAATATAATCTGATTTTAATGTTGTCCTTGGTTAAGCCAAATGTATTTCCTGTATTTTGAACAAGGAAATGCAAATTAGAATGGAAATAAAAAATCTTGCATATTTTTCTGATTCAGTATCTCATACTGATTATTCAACCTCTGATACTTAATTTCATATTTCTTAAAACTGGAATAAAATGGCAAGCTATTCCTACTTCATAAACATCCATCAGGTGCTTAGGAAAGTACCTGTATCAGTTCAGTTCAGTCACTCAGTTGTGTCAGACTCTTTGCAACCCCATGAATCACAGCATGCCAGGCCTCTTTGTCCATCACCAACTCAGACTCAAGTCCATCCAGTTAGTGATGCAATCCAGCCATCTCATCCTCTGTCGTCCCCTTCTCCTCCTGCCCCTAATCCCTCCCAGCATCAGGGTCTTTTCCAATGAGTCAACTCTTCTCATGAGGTAGCCAAAGTATTGGAGTTTCAGCTTCAGCATCAGTCTTTCCAATGAACACCCGTGACTATTCTCCTTTAGGATGGACTGGTTGGACCTCCTTGCAGTCCAAGGGACTCTCAAGAGTCTTCTCCAACACTGCAATTCAAAAATCAAGTACCTGTATATCACTTACCTAATACGAAGGAAATTATTCTTAGTTAATCCTCACAATTGGCTTAGGATGTAGACAGATCAATATATGTTCATCATTTTCAGGCCTAAGCCTAGAAAGCTTACTTGCCTTGTTTAATATTATATATTAATCATTGGGTCACTGCTCCTTTCCTTGGTTCCTAATGTGTACAAGATTTTGTTTGTGCCCTCCAAGGGTCTCTGTTTCCCCCAGTCCTGTGGGAGTTCTGTAGTCAAATCCCACTCTTCTTCAAAGGTGAAGTCTAAAGAGGAGAATGAAAAAAAAAACTGTCTTAAAACTCAGCATTCAAAAAAACTAAGATCATGGCATTTGGTCCCATTACTTCATGACAAATAGGTGGAGAAAAAGTGTAAACAGTGAGAGATTTTATTCTCTTGGGCTCCAAAATCACTGTGGATGGTGATTGCAGCCACAAATTTAAAAATGCTTGCTCCTGGAAAGAAAAGCTATGTCAAACATAGGCAGGATATTAAAAAGCAGAAACATCACTTTCCGACAAAGGTCCATATAGTCAAAGCTATGGTTTTTCCAATAGTCATGTATGGATATGAGATTTGGAACAAAAAGAAGGCTGAGTACTGAAGAACTGATGCTTTTGAATTGTGGTACTGGAGAGGACTCTTGAAAGTCCCTTAGTGATCAAGATGATCAAACCAGTCAATCCTAAAGGAAATCAATCCTGAATATTCATTGGAAGGGCTGATGCTGAGGCTAAAGCTACAATACTTTGGCCATCTGATGTGAAGAGCTGATTCATTGGGAAAAGAACCTGACCCTGGTAGAAATTGAGGTCAGGAGGAGAAGCGGGCAACAGAGGATAAGATGGTTGGATGGCATCTCTGACTCAATGGACATGAGTTTGAGCAAACTCTAAGAGATAATGAAAGACAGAGAAGCAAGTCTTGCTGCAGTCCATGGAGCTCACAAGGAGTCGAACATGACTTAGTGACTGAATAACAACAAGAAGAGATGAATAGCAAGATCAGCAACTCTGTAGAATTAGGATAGACAATGTTCTGAACTAGAGACATGAGAAGGACCGTTGATTCTAAAAGTGAGTTATGTTGTCAAGTTCAGGGAGGTCACTTAAAACAAAGGAAGCAAGCATACAAGAGACATGTAAATAGTTGAGGGGACACATTTATGGATCAAGCATCTAGAGTCGAGATCCTAGATTGAGCAGTACATATAAGATATTTCAGCATTCCATGAAGGACAGCTGGACAAAAGGAGTGTTAATCTATAAACATACTTGAAATAATGATTCCCATTCAAAGCTGGAACAATTTCAGCAACATATTTAAATAAAAAGTGTTTGCTTTTTCTCTTTATATGAAAACCAACCAAAAAATTGACCATGCCATTTATGATACACTTGTGAAATCTGCATGAAAAGCTCTATTATGTGCTTTACTTCTAATAAGCCACCTACACATTTCTGTAGTTAATGTAGAAATAGTGCCATAATGCATGAGTCACTCATTAGAGTGCTAAACAAGTCATATCCAGTATGCGTTTCCTGGAAACAAAAATCCAAACTGTTTTCATTTGAAATGTGTTAAAGAAAAGAAAACCTGAAATATCACAATGCAGAACTTATATTCTAGGTAGTGAAAATATATCAAGAGATTTCTCAGAAGTTATATTCCAAATCAGAATATGAATTTAATGTGTCCATTTCTAAATAAGTGGAAGAAACATATTAAATAAGAAGCACAAATGTTAGGAAAGAAAAGTAAATTGGATTAAGCTGTCTTTCATATTCAGCATTTCCTTACTCCATTTCTGAAAATCAGTAATACAGAAACTCAAACATGTATGTGCAAAGTTATGCATTCAAATTTATGACTACAACACTATAAATATAGAGAAAAATAAAATGCAGTGTGGTATTTAAATTATATGTGTAAATGCATAGTACATATATACTATATATGTGGTGGGCCATGTATCTCACTGTTATACTTCATAAAGGTTACCCAGAAGTACTGCTATTATATGGAAAGAAAGCACATGTGATAGGGAGATCACAAGATTTTGACCTAGTCACTNGGTATTTAAATTATATGTGTAAATGCATAGTACATATATACTATATATGTGGTGGGCCATGTATCTCACTGTTATACTTCATAAAGGTTACCCAGAAGTACTGCTATTATATGGAAAGAAAGCACATGTGATAGGGAGATCACAAGATTTTGACCTAGTCACTTGTTGAGCCTCAATGTGTATAAAAGAACAGCTATTTAGGGCCCATTGGTTAGCTCAGGTATCTGATCCTTCCTCATGTAGACTTTTAGTGAGTCTATCTCAGCTCACTGATTTCAGCTATGATCATCTCAGGCATTGTAATAAATGTTCTAAGAACTGTAGGAAAACGATTATGAGTCTCAGTTTTGTTCTCTCTCAGGTATCTGCTTGATGCCAAATTTTGTTTTTTAAATTGATATAAAGTTTCCTTACCTCTTCAAGTAGAAGGTATCTGGATGTGCCAGCCTTAGTTGGGCCAAAAACTTGTCTTGTTATAGACACATAAAAGGAAACATAATTGGCAAATATATTGATTGACATTCTGATCCTNTCTGTCTCTTATACACATCTAGATGTGTATAAGAGACAGCCCCATACCATCCCTCTGGCAAATTTTCTAAATTAATTTTACCTTTAGAAAAATACAACGATTGTTTTCTATATCCAAGTTGAATTGAAACTAACAAAATTAAGATATTAGAATGATAAAAAATAATTAAATGGCATTTCTTTTTTAAAAAATTTATTTATTTTAATTGGAGGTTAATTACTTTACAATATTGTATTGGTTTTGCCATACATCAACATGAATCCCTCTCCCTCTCCCACAGAGTCCAAAAGACTGTTCTATACATTTGTGTCTCTTTTGCTGTCTCACATACAGGGTTATTGTTACCATCTTTCTAAGTTCTATATATATGTGTTAGTTTACTGTATTGGTGTTTTTATTTCTGGCTTACTTCACTCTGTATAATCAGCTCCAGTTTCATCCACCTAATTATAACTGATTCAAATGTATTCTTTTTAATGGCTGAGTAGTACTCCATTGTGTATATGTACCACAGCTTTCTTATCCATTCATTTGCTGATAGACATCTAGGTTGCTTCCATGTCCTGGCTATTATAAACAGTGCTGCGATGAACATTGGGGTCTGTTCAATAATTGATAAATAGTTCTAGCTAATAATATGATTTATGCAATTAAAATTATATATAATTATATAAATTCTGGACAAATATTTAATAAAATTATGGTATGGTCGAACACCAAAAAATAGACAGAAACTGAAGTACATTTTGCCTTTGAAAGAATAAAAGCACACAAAGTAAGATTTACCTCTGGGCTGCTTTTTCCTGAGAGCACACCTGAGTCTGAACAACATGGGTAAGGCAGTCTTGAAGAGGCAGAGTTTAGGGCTATGAAATCAGCTAGAAATTAAGGGAAGAAATCCTGCAAAAGATTTCCAGCAGGGGGACCCACCAAATATTTGTTTAAATTCCTTTCAAGTTGTTGGTTGAACACTGAGTTGCATATGTGTTCAGGGAGATACCAATGCATCCAGAAGAAAAGGACAGATGGAAAGCTGAAAAGACAGATCAGAGATTTCAGTCGTTGAAAGTGAAGGTGAAATAGAGGTTGACTTTTGAGCCAAATAAGTTATATGGACAGCACTTAATGGGCATGAGTTTGAGCAAACTCCTGGAGATAGTGAAGGACAGGGAAGTCTGGCGTGTTGCAGTCCATGGGGTCACAGAGTCAGACATTCCTTAGCAATGAACAAGAACATAAACATCCCAGCATTATACAAATAGGCTCTAACAAATGTAATATCAAACCTCCACAGGGTCTACGTGATCAGCCAATAATTTGACTGTTTGCTATGTCAAGAGTGAATGCTAATAAATGACTGGTACCATACTCCAAAGTCTTTGTAACATGCATTCCTCAATATTCCATATACAATTTAAAAGTTACTTGATTTACAGGCAAGAGCTATAGATTATACCAAATGAGAATTTTGTTTCATCCTTTGGTGAAAGTATTTCTCCTTCAGCAATCAGGACGTGAAACTCTATAGGGTCATTTTTACTTCTTCCCCTTGGTTTGCAAACTTATGTGTTTTTCCAATTGGAAATACTACCATAGAAAGTTCTTTGGCTCAATGTGTATATTACTTCCGGGCAATGATATCACAACTGAATTGGTGCTTCAGCTTTCTTTAATAGGCTATTCCAATGCTCTACTAGGACAACAGATTTAAGGTGAAGTGACAGAATATCCTATGCTCATTGGCTCACTTCATACCTCCTTCATGTTCCTATTATAGGTCCCTCAGTTGCACGAGAGGACTCTCATGATGGCTCAGATGGTAAAGAATCCACCTGCAATACAGGAGACATGAGTTTGATCCTTGAGTCAGGAAGATCCCCTGGAGAAGGGAATGGCTCCTCACTCCAATAATCTTGCCTTGAGAATTCCATGGACAGAGGAGCCTGGCAGACTACAGTCCAGGTTAGATGTGAGGTATGTGACGTTATATGAGACCCCATACAATCTGAGCAAACACATTAAATTTGCAGAGTCATGCTGGTTGAGGCTTTGTAGACAAAAAAGGCAAACCCATACTATTTCCTTAAGAAAAAAATTCTGTTCAGTCTCATATCCTTACCCCAAATCACTTCACTTTGATCTTCTGAACTTTTCTTTCTTAGGTCCCTGACCACCTGCAAAGCCATTTGCTACCACACAGGATGCCATGTATAATTTAACTCGGGATATTTTCCCTCTAAACCTAGTAGATAGCCATTGGAAAGGTACATTTGTCAGTTTGTTATTAGATACTTTAGAGCCATATGATGAATGTTTTGGTAAGTTTACCTGTTTTTTCTTTCTTTATTTTTATTCTAAATGTTATGAATTCTCAGACACTTTAGTAAGTGATTTAACAGGAAAAGGAAAATGCCAACAGATAAATTTGGTAGTCCCTCTTTTCCTATGGTTAAGAATTGAGTTCCCTTCTCAAAGAAAGGTTTGAGCTGATCATTATTATTACATATAAGTTACATAAATTATATTTCTTTTTAGTTTGAAAATTGGTGGTGGGAAAATACCTTTTCTACACTGGGATTTAAATAAGCACTCATCTCAAAATAATGATAGATTTCATTTTATCCATGGATGATTTTTCATGTGTACAAGAAACAAACTACATTTACCTAACTAATAAATTAGTAAAATTAAGGAAATCTATGGAAACATATCAGTCAAGGGGACAAGTTAGGCCAAAGCACACAGAAGCCCAGGGCAGCTATCAGAAGCATAACGACATTTGAGACCTACAGACCGTATTAAGGGGGCCAGGGTAGCCATTTAATGAGGCTGCCAAGGAACCAGCTGCTACTGTGGGGGCACTGAGGGTCCCAGCTTGGCATCTGGGACAGCATTGGCCATATGAAGGGAAAAATGAGGATTTTAATGTGGTAGAGCAAATGGCACCTTTCCATCACTGCATAGTCACTTTGAAAAGATGATTTTTGAAAGGCTGCTTGCCATCTGTGTGAAAAGAGGTGCTAACAAAATTATGTCAGTGCTTCAGAAAATATTTCTACAGATAAAAAATCAGAATGAATTACAATATTGGGTTGACCAAAAAGTTTTTTCAGACTTTTTCTGTAAGATGTTATAGGAAAAAACCCAAACAATATTTTTATTAGTGACGTTTTAAAAAGCCCTCGATATTTGTTTTAGTCCATAGGATGTGTGTGTGTGTGCATGTGTGTGTGCGTGTGTATGTAGAAAGAGATGAGAAGTTTAAATCCATTCATAACACTAAAGCAAATTTCTAAGTACTGTGAAAGTTACCATCATCAGTTCAATTCAGTTCAGTTCAGTTACTCAGTTGAGACCAGCTCTTTGAGACCCCGTGGACTGCAGCACACCAGGCTTCCCTGTCCATCAACAACTCCTGGAACTTGCTCAAACTCATTTCCATCAAATTGATAGTGCAATCAACCATCCAATCCTCTGTTGTCCCCTTCTCCTCCTGCCTTCAATCTTTCCCAGCATCAGGGTCTTTTCCAGTGAGTCAGTTCTTTGTATCAGGTGACCAAAATATTGGAGCTTTAGCTTCAGCATCAGTCCTTCTAATGAATATTCAGGACTGATTTCCTTTAAGATTGCCTGATTTGGTCTTCTTGCAGTCCAAGTTATCATCATGGTCACTATCAAATATAATCTGATTTTAATGTTGTCCTTGGTTAAGCCAAATGTATTTCCTGTATTTTGAACAAGGAAATGCAAATTAGAATGGAAATAAAAAATCTTGCATATTTTTCTGATTCAGTATCTCATACTGATTATTCAACCTCTGATACTTAATTTCATATTTCTTAAAACTGGAATAAAATGGCAAGCTATTCCTACTTCATAAACATCCATCAGGTGCTTAGGAAAGTACCTGTATCAGTTCAGTTCAGTCACTCAGTTGTGTCAGACTCTTTGCAACCCCATGAATCACAGCATGCCAGGCCTCTTTGTCCATCACCAACTCAGACTCAAGTCCATCCAGTTAGTGATGCAATCCAGCCATCTCATCCTCTGTCGTCCCCTTCTCCTCCTGCCCCTAATCCCTCCCAGCATCAGGGTCTTTTCCAATGAGTCAACTCTTCTCATGAGGTAGCCAAAGTATTGGAGTTTCAGCTTCAGCATCAGTCTTTCCAATGAACACCCGTGACTATTCTCCTTTAGGATGGACTGGTTGGACCTCCTTGCAGTCCAAGGGACTCTCAAGAGTCTTCTCCAACACTGCAATTCAAAAATCAAGTACCTGTATATCACTTACCTAATACGAAGGAAATTATTCTTAGTTAATCCTCACAATTGGCTTAGGATGTAGACAGATCAATATATGTTCATCATTTTCAGGCCTAAGCCTAGAAAGCTTACTTGCCTTGTTTAATATTATATATTAATCATTGGGTCACTGCTCCTTTCCTTGGTTCCTAATGTGTACAAGATTTTGTTTGTGCCCTCCAAGGGTCTCTGTTTCCCCCAGTCCTGTGGGAGTTCTGTAGTCAAATCCCACTCTTCTTCAAAGGTGAAGTCTAAAGAGGAGAATGAAAAAAAAAACTGTCTTAAAACTCAGCATTCAAAAAAACTAAGATCATGGCATTTGGTCCCATTACTTCATGACAAATAGGTGGAGAAAAAGTGTAAACAGTGAGAGATTTTATTCTCTTGGGCTCCAAAATCACTGTGGATGGTGATTGCAGCCACAAATTTAAAAATGCTTGCTCCTGGAAAGAAAAGCTATGTCAAACATAGGCAGGATATTAAAAAGCAGAAACATCACTTTCCGACAAAGGTCCATATAGTCAAAGCTATGGTTTTTCCAATAGTCATGTATGGATATGAGATTTGGAACAAAAAGAAGGCTGAGTACTGAAGAACTGATGCTTTTGAATTGTGGTACTGGAGAGGACTCTTGAAAGTCCCTTAGTGATCAAGATGATCAAACCAGTCAATCCTAAAGGAAATCAATCCTGAATATTCATTGGAAGGGCTGATGCTGAGGCTAAAGCTACAATACTTTGGCCATCTGATGTGAAGAGCTGATTCATTGGGAAAAGAACCTGACCCTGGTAGAAATTGAGGTCAGGAGGAGAAGCGGGCAACAGAGGATAAGATGGTTGGATGGCATCTCTGACTCAATGGACATGAGTTTGAGCAAACTCTAAGAGATAATGAAAGACAGAGAAGCAAGTCTTGCTGCAGTCCATGGAGCTCACAAGGAGTCGAACATGACTTAGTGACTGAATAACAACAAGAAGAGATGAATAGCAAGATCAGCAACTCTGTAGAATTAGGATAGACAATGTTCTGAACTAGAGACATGAGAAGGACCGTTGATTCTAAAAGTGAGTTATGTTGTCAAGTTCAGGGAGGTCACTTAAAACAAAGGAAGCAAGCATACAAGAGACATATAAATAGTTGAGGGGACACATTTATGGATCAAGCATCTAGAGTCGAGATCCTAGATTGAGCAGTACATATAAGATATTTCAGCATTCCATGAAGGACAGCTGGACAAAAGGAGTGTTAATCTATAAACATACTTGAAATAATGATTCCCATTCAAAGCTGGAACAATTTCAGCAACATATTTAAATAAAAAGTGTTTGCTTTTTCTCTTTATATGAAAACCAACCAAAAAATTGACCATGCCATTTATGATACACTTGTGAAATCTGCATGAAAAGCTCTATTATGTGCTTTACTTCTAATAAGCCACCTACACATTTCTGTAGTTAATGTAGAAATAGTGCCATAATGCATGAGTCACTCATTAGAGTGCTAAACAAGTCATATCCAGTATGCGTTTCCTGGAAACAAAAATCCAAACTGTTTTCATTTGAAATGTGTTAAAGAAAAGAAAACCTGAAATATCACAATGCAGAACTTATATTCTAGGTAGTGAAAATATATCAAGAGATTTCTCAGAAGTTATATTCCAAATCAGAATATGAATTTAATGTGTCCATTTCTAAATAAGTGGAAGACAGATATTAAATAAGAAGCACAAATGTTAGGAAAGAAAAGTAAATTGGATTAAGCTGTCTTTCATATTCAGCATTTCCTTACTCCATTTCTGAAAATCAGTAATACAGAAACTCAAACATGTATGTGCAAAGTTATGCATTCAGATTTATGACTACAACACTATAAATATAGAGAAAAATAAAATGCAGTATAGTATTTAAATTATATGTGTAAATGCATAGTACATATATACTATATATGTGGTGGGCCATGTATCTCACTGTTATACTTCATAAAGGTTACCCAGAAGTACTGCTATTATATGGAAAGAAAGCACATGTGATAGGGAGATCACAAGATTTTGACCTAGTCACTTGTTGAGTCTCAATGTGTATAAAAGAACAGCTATTTAGGGCCCATTGGTTAGCTCAGGTATCTGATCCTTCCTCATGTAGACTTTTAGTGAGTCTATCTCAGCTCACTGATTTCAGCTATGATCATCTCAGGCATTGTAATAAATGTTCTAAGAACTGTAGGAAAACGATTATGAGTCTCAGTTTTGTTCTCTCTCAGGTATCTGCTTGATGCCAAATTTTGTTTTTTAAATTGATATAAAGTTTCCTTACCTCTTCAAGTAGAAGGTATCTGGATGTGCCAGCCTTAGTTGGGCCAAAAACTTGTCTTGTTATAGACACATAAAAGGAAACATAATTGGCAAATATATTGATTGACATTCTGATCCTCAAACTTATTAGGAACATATTTTTTTCCTATTGTGGAACTTGAATAATAATCAGAAATATGAGAGATACCTTGTGGACAGAAAAGAGTGTCCCACTTTATTTTTTTTTAATAATAAGTTTCCAGTAAGCACGCTAAAACTTATTTTATATTATTTAAAACTAAGATTAAGTTAATTTATTATTCAATTTTTCTTCTAAGTGATATTGATAATGATGCTTTATAATGATGGACAAAAAAGATTTGAAAAAGAAAGTTGAACTAATATGTAATCTATAGATATAAAGGAAGTTAATACTTTAATTTCAGCTTAACTATACATCATGGTTTAATTAATATAAATTTTTTACATTCACTCTGCATTTTACATCTGTTATTGAGCCATTCAAAGTGTTGGTAGACTCTGGAGTAGGAGAGAGATCATTCAGAACCAATTATCTCATATACTGTTAAACATGGATTATTTCCAAATAATGTAAGCTCAGTTAAAAGGAAAAAAAAATCATTTTGATTAGGTCAAATGTTTGATATTGTATCATTTAGAAAAAATGAGCGTCACTGAACTATAAATATCAAGACCCTTACCATCAGTGAAACATGAAGAAACAAAGATGTATATTTTTTAAAAATAGTGTTTATTATTTATATACACAAATTTTGGAGAAAGAAATCTATTCAGTGACATAGTATCATTATTAGAATTTTATATAGATGTCTTTTTAGAAAATTGTTTTTTAATAGGAGGCATGTTTACATATGCAACTGATGAAAAGTGTTTCATTCATTAAAATTAATAATAATAAATATCCTCATTTACTCATTGAAAGTTAATCAGGTTGATTAATGCTATAAATTAGTTTACAAAATTAGGAGTTTGTGGTGATGTCAGATGTAAGTAAATGAATGAATGGATAGGACTGATCAATTTCACTGTGGTATATTGCTTGAGGAAAAGAATAATTTCAGTTTTGCAGAGAATATCTCAGATTTGTGCCAAGCAATGTATTCTGTCTTTGATCATATTATACATAAAAGATAAAAATTCATATTTGAATTTTTGAAATCATACATTTTCAGGTAAATTAGTTAAGAATTATTTATTTACCTTGCAAAATTTCAGATTTGATATAAGAAAAATACCAAAAAGTAAATTTAAAAATGGGGGGGAAATAAAACATAAGATTTAATTCTCATAGGTTAGAATGAGTGGTTAAGCTAACAGGAGACTAAGACAAATCCTTACAAACTAGAAACCGTGGAAAAACATGAATCCAGAGGGCTAGGAACAGAGCACATCTGTCAGTCTCTGGTGGCTTAGAATTTGTGATTTTATTAATATGCTTTGCAAGAAGCTATTTCATGAAGCTGGAACTTAATGAAGGCAACACATTCATTGGAAAAATCTAGATAAAACACACTTAGAGAAGGTATTTAGATTCTTGCCTGCTGCAGTTGTGAAGCAGAAGTAGGTGGGGGTGGGGGTATGAAAACTTCCTGAGAATTGTTACCATAATGCTGCCTTCCACAGAGAAGCTGAATCACCATCTATGTGGTATAAAAAGGCTGTTAAAAAACTTAGAAAGCAATGAAATTGGATCATTTGTGGAGACATGGATGGATCTAGAGATGTGGATGGATCTAGTTTGTCATATAGAGTGAAATAAGTTAGAAAGAGAAAAACAAATATAGTATATTAGTGCATATATGTGGAATCTTTAAAAAAAAAAAAAAAAAAAAACCTTNAAAAACTTAGAAAGCAATGAAATTGGATCATTTGTGGAGACATGGATGGATCTAGAGATGTGGATGGATCTAGTTTGTCATATAGAGTGAAATAAGTTAGAAAGAGAAAAACAAATATAGTATATTAGTGCATATATGTGGAATCTTTAAAAAAAAAAAAAAAACCAACGGTACAGAGGAACCTATTTGCAGAGCAGGAACAGAGACACAGATGCAGAAAATAGATGTGTGGACATAGTGAGAGAAGGGAAGGGTGGAACAAATTGGGAGAGAAAGATTGACATATATACACTGCTGCTGCTGCTAAGTCGCTTCAGTTGTGTCCGACTCTGTGCAACCCCATAGACAGCAGCCCACCAGGCTCCCCCGTCCCTGGGATTCTCCAGGCAAGAACACTGGAGTGGGTTGCCATTTCCTTCTCCAGTGCACGAAAATGAAATGTGAAAGTGAAGTCTCTCAGCCGTGTCCGACTCTTCATGACCCCATGGACTACAGCCCACCAGGCTCCTCTGTCCATGGGATTTTCCAGGAAAGAGTTCTGGAGTGGGGTGCCATTGCCTTCTCTAATACACTACCATGTATAAAATAGCTAATGGGAGCCTGTTGTTTAGGACAGGGAGTTCAGCTTGGCGTTCTATGATGAAGGGTGGGATGGGGTTGTGGTGGGAGGAATGTTCAAGAGGGAGGGGATATATATATATATATATGTATATACATATATATATACATACAGCTGATTTACTTCCTTGTATAGCAATAACTACTGCAACATTATAAAGCAATTAAACTCCAATAAAACAGACAAATAAAAAACTTAAGGTAAAGTGTTCTAAGAATTTTAGCACTCTTCACCACATGGCCAAAGGACAGGGAAAAGCTCTTGGATGAATTGTTTTAAAATATGAAATCAAATAATTCCCATGATATAGTTACAAGAGATATGAATTCACATTTTTAGAAAATGGAAACACATGTCTCCATGAATAAGTATATTTTTTAAAGCCACAACAAAGAATTTTGAATTTGTATTTACATTACACCAAGTATATAATATGAATATGTTTAATACATTTATATAAGCAAAAGAAGGAATTGAAAAGTTGAATAAGTTTTCAACAAACTTATAACTGACCACAATTCAATAAATTTATAAAAACACTATAGTAAAAAATAAATTTAATAAATGGGCCAGACAATTAGAAAATTGAGAATGAAAAGACACAGAATGGAGCAGACAGATAAAGAATAAGACACTATATAAGAGGTTCAGATATATGAAGGAGAGATTTAAAACATCAATATGCATATAATTAATTATTAGAATCAGCTTTTTAAGAAAAAGAAAGATCAGGTTGATGGAATAAAGATTAAGAGTATTGTAGAACTGATAAAGACATCAAACCTTACATTTATGAGGCCAGTAAGCCTTACCATTATATAAATGACACATACTCAGAAAAACACATTTTGACACATCACTGAAAAGTCAAAACCAACCTCCTCCTCCCAAAAAGTCTTAAAAGCATTAATAGCTTTTACAGGAATAAAAATGAAAGCCTGACATTATTAACGATTCAGTGGAAGATCATATCACTGTTTACAAGTCTTGCCAAGAATGGGGCTTCCCTGGTGACTCAGTGGTAAAGAACCTGCCTGCCAATGCAGGAGAAGCAGGTTCCATCCCTGGGTTGGAAAGAGCCCCTGGAGCAGGAAATGGCAACCCACTCCAGTACTTTTGCCTGGGAAATCCCATGGACAGAGTAGCCTGGTAGGCTACAGCCCATGAGGTCACTAAAGCGTTGGACATGACTCAGCGACCAAACAGCAACTTGCCAATAATATCTACTATGTATCTGATTCAGTCATAAAATTATAGTTAACACAGAAGACAGAGGGATATATTAAGCTATAATAGTGATACAAGGGGAAAAAAATAAACTTAAAACTACTGGCTTTCATTAACAGAGTTTGACTTCTACTGACATTATAATAATGTAAATAAATTTTAATTATAAATTTCTTAATGTATTAAGCTAGAATGTAAAGACTATATATAATCCTGCCTTGTTTTATTGCTCTTAACTTTTTTGTGCTTCACAGATACTGTGCTTTTTAAAAATTGAAGATTTGTGGCAACCCTCATCAGGCAAGACTATTGGCACCATTTTCCCAACAGTATTATATTTAAATTAAGGTAAGAACATTGTTCTTTTAAACATAATACTATTGTACATTTCACAGACTATAGTGTAAACCTAACTTTTATAGGCACTAGGTAATCAAAAAACTCATATGATGTACTTTATTGCAATAATTGTGGTGATCTGAAACAAAACATGCAATATCTTTGAAGTATGACTGTACCCAGAACAAGATTTGAAGGCAGTAAATAATTTAGTTATTAATAAATACTCATTGATCACCTATGTTCAATATGTATGCTAAGTACTGGAATTAAAAAGATGAGTAAGTCATGGACCTTTTTCATAGTTATCTCCCACCCTGATAGGAGATCCATATGACTGAAACAGGATATGAAAAATTCTGTAAGATGTAGTCTTGGTGCAATCGAGAGACCAATTGACTCTCAGTCGAGAATTTTTGTAAGGGAAATAAATCAGGGTGATCGTCTTGAATCTAAATATCAGCAGATAATTGTAAACCTTTCCAGAAAATGACTGAGGTTAGTGTCTGCCAGGTAGAAAGGTAAAAATATGT
This sequence comes from Oreotragus oreotragus, assembly GCA_006410675.1. Taxonomy (NCBI): domain Eukaryota; kingdom Metazoa; phylum Chordata; class Mammalia; order Artiodactyla; family Bovidae; genus Oreotragus; species Oreotragus oreotragus. Next base: position 237,832 of record SJYX01003745.1, on the reverse strand, counting down.
TCAAGGCACAAGAAGTGAAACATTGAGTTATGTGGGGGGGTCTGTTTGGTGAGTGGCATGATGTTCATCCAGTAAACATTCAGGAATACATGCTGGTATTGAAACAGTGTGTACTCAGATCAAGTTAGATATTAATAGTATTTCTAGACTATGGAAAGAGTTTGAACACAATTTCTTCAACTTGTAACCAATGATGCAGAACTAGATTTACCTCTGAGATCTAAAGTTCTGTGTCTTGCATCACTTCCTGGAATTCAAAGTAATTTCTGACCTGTGACCAGNACTCAGATCAAGTTAGATATTAATAGTATTTCTAGACTATGGAAAGAGTTTGAACACAATTTCTTCAACTTGTAACCAATGATGCAGAACTAGATTTACCTCTGAGATCTAAAGTTCTGTGTCTTGCATCACTTCCTGGAATTCAAAGTAATTTCTGACCTGTGACCAGAGTGAGCAACCCTTTCATGTTATCTAAGTAAGGTCCCCCGAGTCTCACTTCTGCTAATTGGACCCATGGTCCAGGAGGCCCTTTCTGTGCTTCATGGGCAGGAAAACAGGAATCCAACTCATCAGAGTCTCTCTCCCTTACTTCTGGGGCTTTTCTTCATTTAAAAGTTCCGGCTTTGGAACTGAGCACGTGATGCCATTGCAAAACTTTCAAATATCATATAATGTGATGAATCCCTCAGACCTGATCGCTGTGCTTGCTTTCTGGTATTCTTGTTTGAACTCCTATCTTCTTGATCTCAATACTCAAATACCATATATATGTGTTAATACACTATGATTGCTTTTCCCTTTCTGACTTACTTTGCTATGTATGGAATCTAGAAAAATGATATGATGAACCTATTTGTGGGGTAGAAATAGAGGCATAGATATAGAGAATGGACTTGTGGATGCAGGGTGGGGAAGGAGAGGGAGGGGCTGAATTGAGAGAGTAGCAATGACATATATAATACCATGTATTATTAATAAATATCTAGTGGAAAGCTGCTATATAGCACTGGGGGCTCAGCTCAGTGCTCTGTGATGGGGTGGAATGGGAGGGTGGGAAGGAGGCTCAAGAAGAAGGGGAGATATATATATATATATCCATATATCCATATATATCCATATATATAGCTAATTCATGGAGAAGGAAATGGCAACCCACTCCAGTGTTCTTGCCTGGAGAACCCAGGGACGGGGGAGCCTGGTGGGCTGCCGTCTATGGGGTCGCACAGAGGTGGACACAACTGAAGCGACTTA
>SJYX01003745.1:200376-234551 GCA_006410675.1 Oreotragus oreotragus | reverse complement strand
AGTTAAACTACTTCATTTCCTATTTCTTTTTCAGAGGAAAATTGCTTTTGATTAGAATACTATCAGGTGTGGAAATAGGTAACATTGCCATCAACATGCCTCTTTAACATAATTTAATAACATTTAAATATGATCAGAGAATTGCATCACAATTTTTATATTACTGTTACTCATATTTCACTTTTGACTTGTGAAAGAGCCAGAGACGGATAGTAGGCTGATTTGTGCATTATGACAATTGTTACCGGATATAACAGCTAAAGCATTTTTAGCTTAGAAATTAAAATTCCTGGAAGATTACAAAGCTTTCTTTTCTAAGCATTAGAATTACCTTTCCATTTCAAATAAGGAAAATGACTTTGACCCCATTCTAACACTTATTACCAAGAACATTTCAGAAAACAGATTAGTCAAAATACACATTTTGTCTTCATTAGCATTCTCCTGTATCATGGACTAACTAATTATTTCTATTACTCATCATCATTACTAAATAGATCATATTTGGAAGCTTCATGACAGTTTTTAGGCATTGTTTTGCTTTAATTGCTGTGGAGAAAAGAAAATTTTATTATATAATGATACTATCTTTCAGTCAGCAAAATAAATTGGATACCCACTGTGTGAATAAAACAGGGCAGACATGTTTGGGAGGATACAAAGGAAGAAAATGGCATTTTCCTTCTCTTTCCTGAAGTTCATAAGATATTTGGAAAGGCAGAGTATAGTTAAGTGAAATAGACTTCTGAATCCCTAAAGAGATTGCAAAGAATTACCCTGCAGCATATACAGCTTCTTATGGAAAGAGAGTATTTTCTTTTTTTATTGAAGGGTAATTGCTTTATAGAATTTTGTTTTCTGTCAAATCACTACCTGAATCAGACATAGGTATACATATATCCCCTCCTTTTTGAACTTCCCTCCCATCGCCCTCCCCATCCCACCCCTCTAGGTTGATACAGAGCCTCTGTTTGAGTTTCTCAGCCATATAGCAAATTCCGGTTAGGAATCTATTTTACATATCATAATGTAAGCTTCCATGTTACTCTTTCCATACATCTCAACCTATCCTCCCCTCCCCATGTCCACAANTTGAACTTCCCTCCCATCGCCCTCCCCATCCCACCCCTCTAGGTTGATACAGAGCCTCTGTTTGAGTTTCTCAGCCATATAGCAAATTCCGGTTAGGAATCTATTTTACATATCATAATGTAAGCTTCCATGTTACTCTTTCCATACATCTCAACCTATCCTCCCCTCCCCATGTCCACAAGTCTGTTCTCTATGTCATGTTTCTCCATTGCTCCCCTGAAAAATAAATTCCTTAGTACCATTTTTCTAGATTCTGTATATATGCATTCAATTCAGTTCAGATCAGTCGCTCAGTCGTGTCCGACTCTTTGCGACCCCATGAATCATAGCACGCCAGGCCTCCCTGTCCATCACCAACTCCCAGATTTTATTCAAACTCATGTCCGTTGAGTCAGTGATGCCATCCAGCCATCCATCTCATCCTCTGTCGTCCCCTTCTCCTCCTGCCCCCAATCCCCCCTAGCATCAGGGTCTTTTCCAATGAGTCAACTCTTTGCATGAGGTGGCCAAAGTATTGGAGTTTCAGCATCAGCATTAGTCCTTCTAACAAACAACCAGCACTGATCTCCTTTAGAATGGACTGGTTGGATCTCCTTTAGAATGGCCTGGTTGGATCTCCTTGCAGTCCAAGGGACTCTCGAGTCTTCTCCAACACCAGAGTTCTAAAACATTAATTCTTCGGCACTAACATTAGTCCTTCTAACAAACAACCAGCACTGATCTCCTTTAGAATGGACTGGTTGGATCTCCTTTAGAATGGCCTGGTTGGATCTCCTTGCAGTCCAAGGGACTCTCGAGTCTTCTCCAACACCAGAGTTCTAAAACATTAATTCTTCGGCACTAAGCTTTCTTCAGAGTCCAACTCTCACATCCATACATGACCACTGGAAAAACAAGAGCCTTGACTACATGGACATTTATTGGCAAAGTAATGTCTGTGCTTTTTAATATGCTATCTAGGTTGGTCATAACTTTCCTTTCAAGGAGTAAGCGTCTTTTAATTTCATGGATGCAAACACCATCTGCAGTGATTTTGGAGCCCCCCTCAAAAAAGTCTGACACTGTTTCCACTGTTTCCCCATCTATTTCCCATGAAGTGATGGGACCAGATGCCATGATCTTCATTTTCTGAATGCTGAGCTTTAAGCCAACTTTTTCACTCTTTTCTTTCACTTTCATCAAGAGGTTTTTTAGTTCCTCTTCACTTTCTGCCATAAGAGTGGTGTCATCTGCATATCTGAGGTTATTGATATTTCTCCCAGCAATCTTGATTTTAGCTTGTGCTTCTTCCAGCCCAGTATTTCTCATGATGTACTGTGCATATAAGTTAAATAAGCAGGGTGACGATATACAGCCTTGACGTACTCCATTTCCTATTTGGAACCAGTCTGTTGTTCCATGTCCAGTTCTAACTGTTGCTTCCTGACTTGCATATAGGTTTTGAGAATTTTCCACAGTTTATTATGATCCACACAGTCAAAGGCTTTGGCATAGTCAATAAAGCAGAAATAGATGTTTTTCTGGAACTCTCTTGCTTTTTCCATGATCCAGTAGATGTTGGCAATTGGATCTCTGGTTCCTCTGCCTTTTCTAAAACCAACTTGAACATCAGGAAGTTCATGGTTCATGTATTGCTGAAGCCTGGCTTGGAGAATTTTGAGCATTACTTTACTAGCGTGTGAGATGAGTGCAATTGTGCGGTAGGTTGAGCATTCTTTGGCATTGCCTTTCTTTGGAATTGGAATGAAAACTGACCTTTTCCAGTCCTGCGGCCACTGCTGTGTAGAGTGCAGCACTGTCACAGCATCATCTTTCAGGATTTGAAATAGCTCAACTGGAATGCCATCATCTCCACTAGCTTTGTTCATAGTTATGCTTTCTAAGGCCCACTTNACCCCATAGACAGAATCCCTGTCCCTGGGATTCTCCAGGCAAGAACACTGAAGTGGGTTGCCATTTCCTTCTCCAATGCATGAAAGTGAAAAGTGAAAGTGAAGTCGCTCAGTTGTGTCCGACCCTCAGCCACCCAATTGACTGCAGCCTTCCAGGCTCCTTCATCCATGGGATTTTCCAGGCAAGAGTACCTGAGTGAGGTGCCATTGCCTTCTCCGACCATCTTCCATAGGGCTGTATCAATTTACATTTCCACCAACAGTACAAGAGCACTTCCTTTTCTCCACACTCTCTCCAGCATTTATTGTTTGTAGACTTTTTGATGATGACCATTCTGACTGATGTGAAGTGATATCTCATTGTAGTTTTGATTAGCATTTCTCTAATAATGAGTGATGTTGAACATCTTTTCACGTATTTGTTAGCCATCTGTATGCCTTTCTTTAGAGAAATGTCTGTTTAGATATTTTTCCCACTTTTTTGATTAGGTTGTGTGTTTTTCTGGTATTGAATTGTATGAGCTGCTTGTATATTTTGGAAGTTAATCCTTTGTCAGTTGTTTCATTTGTTATTATTTTCTCCCATTCTGAGGGTTGTCTTCTCACTTTGCCTATAGTTTCCTTTGCTGTGCAAAAACTTTTAAGTTTAACCAGGTCCCACTTATTTATGTTTGTTTTTATTTCCATTACTTGAGGTAGTGGGTCATAGAGGATCTTGCTTTGATTTATGTCAAGTGTTCTGCCTAAGTTTTCCTCTAAAAGTTTTATGGCTTCTGGTCTTACATTTAGGTCTTTAATCCATTTTGAGTTTATCTTTGTGTATAGTGTTAGGAAGTGTTTTAATTTCATTCTTTTACATGTAGCTGTCCAGTTTTCCCAGCACCATGTATTGAAGAGGCTGTCTTTGCCCCATTGTATATTCTTGCCTCCTTTGTCAAATATAATCTACCCTTAGGTGCATGGGTTTATTTCTGGGCTTTCTCTTTTTCCATTGGTCTATGTGTTTGTTTTGTTCCAGTGCCATACTGTTTTGATGACTGCAGCCTTGTAGTAAAATCTGAAGTCAGGAAGGTTGATTCCACCAGCTCCATTCTTCTCTCTGAAGAAGGCTTTGGCTATTCAGGGTCTTTTGTGTTTCCATATGAACTGTGAAATTTTTTCTTCTAGTTCTGTGAAAAATGTAATTGGTAATTTGATAGGGATCACATTGAATCTGTAGACTGCATTTGGTAGTATAGTCATTTTCACAATATTTGTTCTTCCTACCAAGGAACATGGAGTATCTCTATCTGTTTATGTTGTCTTTTATTTCTTTTGTTAGTGTATTATAATTTTCTGTGTATAGTTCTTTTGTCTCCTTAGGTAAGTTTATTCCTAGATATTTAATTCTTTTTGTTGCAATGGTGAATGGGATTAATTCCTTAATTTCTTTTTGTGATTTTTCATTGTTGGTATAGTATATAGAAATGCAAATGATTTTTGTGTATTGATTTCATATCCTGCAACTTTGCTAAATTCATTGAGTATCTCTAGCAATTTTCTGACACTACCCTTATGATTTTCTATGTACAGTATTATGTCATCTGAAAACAGTGAGAGCTTTACTTCTATTTTGATCTGAATTCCTTTTAATTCCTTTTCTTCTCTGGCTGCTGTAGCTAGGACTTCCAGAAATATGTTGAATGATAGTGATGAAAGTGGGCACCCTTGTCTTGCTCCTGGGCTTAGGGGGATATTTTCAGTTTTTCACCACTGAGAATAATATTTGCTGTAGGCTTATCATGTATGGCCTTTAGTATGTTGAGGTAGATTCCTTGTATACCAATTTTTTGAAGAGTTTTAATCATGAATGAGTGTTTAAATTTGTCAAATGCTTTTTCTGCATCTATTGAGATTATCAAATGGCTTTTATCTTTCAACTTGTTGATATGGTGTATCACATTGATTGATTTGTGTATATTGAAGAATCCTTGCATTCCTGGAATAAACACAATTTGATCATGGTGTATGAGCTTTGTGATGTGTTGCTGGTTTCTGTTTGCTAAAATTTTGTTGAGGATTTCTCATATCTATGTTCATCAGTGATACTGGCCTGCAGTTTTCTTTGTGTGTGTGTGTTGTCTTCATCTGGTTTTGTTATCTGGGTGATAGTAGCCTTATTGAATGAGTTTGGAAGTGTTCCTTTCTCTGCAATTTTTTGAAAGAGTTTTAGAAGAGTAGGCATTAATTCTCTAAATGTTTGACAGAATTTTCCTGTGAAGCCACCTGGTCCTGGGATTTTGTTTTTTTTGGGGGAGATTTCTGGTTACAGTTTAAATTTCTGTGCTTGTAATTGTGTTGTTCATAATTTCTATTTCTTCCTGGTCCAGTCTTGGAAGATTGAACTTTTCTAAGAATCTGTCTATTTCATCCAAGTTATCCATTTTATTGTCATTTGGCTATTAATAATAGCCTCTTATAATCCTTTGTATTTCCGCATTGTCTGTTGTAACCTCTCCTTTTTCATTTCTAATTTTGTTGATTTGATTCTTCTCTCTCTCTCTCTCTCTTTTTTTTTTTTCCCTTGATGAGTCTGGTTAAAGGTTTGTCAATTTTGCTTATCTTCTCAAAGAACCAGTTTTTAGATTTGTTAATCTTTATTATTGTTTCTTTCTTTTCTTTTTCATTTATTTCTACTAAGATCTTTATGAATTCTTTTCTTCTACTAATTTGGGTTTTTTTGTTCTTCTTTCTCTAGTTGTTTTACATGTAAAGTTAAGTTGTCTATTCAATGTTCTTTTTGTTTCTTGAGGTACGATTGTATTGCTATAAACTTCCCTCTTAGAACTGCTTTTGCTGCATCCCACAGTATTTCAATTGTGTTTTCATTGTAATTTGCTTCTAGAAATTTTCTGATTTCCCTTTTGACTTCTTCATTAACCTGTTATTTATTTAGAAATGTATTGTTTAATCTCCATGTGTTTGTGTTTCTTACAGTTTTTTTTTTCTTATAATTGATGTGTAATCCCATAGTGCTGTGCTTGGAGAAGATGCTTGACACATTTTAACTTTTTAAATTTTACTGAGGTTTGATTTGTGACCCAAGATGTGGTCTGTCCTAGAGAATGTTCCATGTGTACTTGATAATAAGGTGTATTCTTTTGGATTTGGACTGAATGTGCTGAAGTTATCAATGACATCCTTCTCATTTAATATATCATTTAAGACTTGTGTTTCCTTATTAATTTTCTGTTTTGATGATCTGTCCANACTGTCTCTTATACACATCTAGATGTGTATAAGAGACAGGTTTAATCTCCATGTGTTTGTGTTTCTTACAGTTTTTTTTTTTCCTTATAATTGATGTGTAATCCCATAGTGCTGTGCTTGGAGAAGATGCTTGACACATTTTAACTTTTTAAATTTTACTGAGGTTTGATTTGTGACCCAAGATGTGGTCTGTCCTAGAGAATGTTCCATGTGTACTTGATAATAAGGTGTATTCTTTTGGATTTGGACTGAATGTGCTGAAGTTATCAATGACATCCCTCTCATTTAATATATCATTTAAGACTTGTGTTTCCTTATTAATTTTCTGTTTTGATGATCTGTCCATTAGTGTGAGTGGGGTATTACAGTCTCTTACTATTATTGTGTTACTGTCAATTTCTCTTTTTATGTCTGTTACTGTTTTTCTTATGTATTGAGGTGCTCCTATGTTGGGTGCATAGATATTTACAATTGTGATGTCTTCCTTTTGGATTGATCCCTTGATCATTATGTAGTGTCCATCCTTATCTCTTGTAATCTTTAAGTTTTTTTTTTTTTTTCTGATATAAGGTTTGCTACTCCAGCTTTCTTTTGCTTCCCATTTACATGGAATATATTTTTCTATCCTCTCAATTTGTCTATATGTGTCATGAGGTCTGAAGTGTTTCCTGTAGACAGCATAAATATGGGTCTTGTTTTTTGTATCCATCCAGCTAGTCTGTGTCCTTTCATTGAAGCATTTAATCCATTTACATTTAAAGTAATTATTGATATATATGTTCCTATTGCCATTTTCTTAATTGTTTGGCATTGATTTTGTAGATCTTTTTCCTTCTTTTGTATTTCTTGACTATATAAGCTCCTTTAACATTTGTTGTAAAGCTAGTTTGGTGATACTGAATTCCCCTAACGTTTGTCTGACAGAAAAGCTTTTTATTTCTCCATCAGTTTTGAATGAGATTCTTGCTGGGTATAGTAATCTTGGTTGTAGATTTTTCCCTTTAAGTACTTTAAAGATATCCTGCCTTTCCCTTCTGGCCTACAGAGTTTCTGCTGAAATATTAGCTGTTAAGCATATGGGGTTTGCCTTGTATGTTACTTGTTTCTTTTCCCTTGATGCTTTTAATATTCTTTCTTTGTGATTAGTCTTTGTTAATTTGATTAGTATGTGTCTTGGTGTATTTCTCTTTGGGTTTATCCTATATAGGATTCTTTGTGCCTCATGGACTTGATTGATTATTTCCTTTTCCATCTTGGGAAATTTTCAACTATAATCTCTTCAAAAATTTTCTCATATACTTTCTTTTTCTCTTCTTCTGGAACCCCTATAATTCAATTTTTGGTGCATTTGATATTGTCCCAGATGTCTCTGAAACTATCCTCAGTTCTTTTGATGCGTTTTACTTTATTCTGCTCTTCAGAAGTTATTTTCACCCTTTTATCTTCCAGCTCACTGATTTGTTCTTCATTTTCAGGTATTCTGGTATTAACTCCTTCCAGAGAATTTTTAATTTCAGTAATTGTGGCATTTGTCTCTGTATGTTTATTCTTTAATTCTTCTAGATCTTTGTTAGTTGATTCTTTCATTTTCTCCATTTTGTTTCCAAGATTTTGATCATCTTTACTACCATTATTTTGAATTCTTTTTCAGGTAGTTTGCCTATTTCTTCTTCATTTATTTGGACTTCTGTGTTCCTAATTTCTTCCTTCATTTGTGTAGTATTTCTCTGCCTTTTCATTATTTCTCTGCCTTTCAGTTATTGTGGTGAGGTCTCCTTTTCCCAGGGTTCAAGTTTGAATTCATTCTTCCTTTTGGTTTCTGCCCTCCTAAGATTGGTCCAGTGGTTTGTGTAAGCTTTGTATAGGCTGAGATTTGTGCTGGGTTTTTTTGGTTGTTTTTCCTCTGATGGGCAAGGCTGAGTGAGGTGGTAATCCTGCCTGCTTATGATTGGGTTTATATTTTTTTGTTTGTCTATTGTTTAGATGAGGCACCCTGCACAGGGTGCTACTGGTGATTGGGTTATGCCAGGTCTTGTATTCAAGTGGTTTCCTTAGTGTGAATTCTGTTGAGACTCCCCAGTGTTAGTTCTCTGATATTCTCAGGTCTTGGAGTCTGTGCTCCTACTCCAAAGGCTTGGGGCTTGCTCTCTGGTCATGAATGAAGATTCCACAAGTGGTGTGTTATAGCATTAAGTGAGATTAAAACAAATACCCCAAATCGAGAAAAACTCCAAACAAATGGCAATTACAAAATCAGGCAAATAATAATTAAAATAATGGAATACATACACACTCACACACACACACACACACACAACTAGGTGAGTGATCACACCATCATGATTATCTGGGTCGTGAAGATCTTTTTTGTGTACTTCTTCGTGTATTCTTGCCACCTGTTTTTAATATCTTCTGCTTCTGTTAGGTCCATACCATTTCTGTGCTTTGCATTAGAACACAATATTTATCTTTCTCTTTCTGGCTTACTTCACTCTGTATAATAGTTCCTAGGTTCATCTATCTCATTAGAACTGACTCAAAGTTGTTCCTTCTTATGGCTGAGTAATATTCCATTGTGTATATGTACCAAAACTTTTCCTTTATCTGTTGATGGACATCTAGGTTGCTTTCATATTCTAGCTATTGTAAATAGTGTTGCAATGAACAATGGGATATATGCGTCATTTTCAATTTTGGTTTCCTCAGTGTATATGCCTAAAAGTGGGATTGCTGGGTAATATGGTGGTTTTATTCCTAGTTTTTTAAGGAAACTCCATACCGTCTTCCATGCTGCTGCTGCTGCTCTCACTGCAGTCGTGTCTGACTCTGTGCTACCCCATAGACAGAATCCCTGTCCCTGGGATTCTCCAGGCAAGAACACTGAAGTGGGTTGCCATTTCCTTCTCCAATGCATGAAAGTGAAAAGTGAAAGTGAAGTCGCTCAGTTGTGTCCGACCCTCAGCCACCCAATTGACTGCAGCCTTCCAGGCTCCTTCATCCATGGGATTTTCCAGGCAAGAGTACCTGAGTGAGGTGCCATTGCCTTCTCCGACCATCTTCCATAGGGCTGTATCAATTTACATTTCCACCAACAGTACAAGAGCACTTCCTTTTCTCCACACTCTCTCCAGCATTTATTGTTTGTAGACTTTTTGATGATGACCATTCTGACTGATGTGAAGTGATATCTCATTGTAGTTTTGATTAGCATTTCTCTAATAATGAGTGATGTTGAACATCTTTTCACGTATTTGTTAGCCATCTGTATGCCTTTCTTTAGAGAAATGTCTGTTTAGATATTTTTCCCACTTTTTTGATTAGGTTGTGTGTTTTTCTGGTATTGAATTGTATGAGCTGCTTGTATATTTTGGAAGTTAATCCTTTGTCAGTTGTTTCATTTGTTATTATTTTCTCCCATTCTGAGGGTTGTCTTCTCACTTTGCCTATAGTTTCCTTTGCTGTGCAAAAACTTTTAAGTTTAACCAGGTCCCACTTATTTATGTTTGTTTTTATTTCCATTACTTGAGGTAGTGGGTCATAGAGGATCTTGCTTTGATTTATGTCAAGTGTTCTGCCTAAGTTTTCCTCTAAAAGTTTTATGGCTTCTGGTCTTACATTTAGGTCTTTAATCCATTTTGAGTTTATCTTTGTGTATAGTGTTAGGAAGTGTTTTAATTTCATTCTTTTACATGTAGCTGTCCAGTTTTCCCAGCACCATGTATTGAAGAGGCTGTCTTTGCCCCATTGTATATTCTTGCCTCCTTTGTCAGATATAATCTACCCTTAGGTGCATGGGTTTATTTCTGGGCTTTCTATCTTTTTCCATTGGTCTATGTGTTTGTTTTGTTCCAGTGCCATACTGTTTTGATGACTGCAGCCTTGTAGTAAAATCTGAAGTCAGGAAGGTTGATTCCACCAGCTCCATTCTTCTCTCTGAAGAAGGCTTTGGCTATTCAGGGTCTTTTGTGTTTCCATATGAACTGTGAAATTTTTTCTTCTAGTTCTGTGAAAAATGTAATTGGTAATTTGATAGGGATCACATTGAATCTGTAGACTGCATTTGGTAGTATAGTCATTTTCACAATATTTGTTCTTCCTACCAAGGAACATGGAGTATCTCTCTATCTGTTTATGTTGTCTTTTATTTCTTTTGTTAGTGTATTATAATTTTCTGTGTATAGTTCTTTTGTCTCCTTAGGTAAGTTTATTCGTAGATATTTAATTCTTTTTGTTGCAATGGTGAATGGGATTAATTCCTTAATTTCTTTTTGTGATTTTTCATTGTTGTTATAGTATATAGAAATGCAAATGATTTTTGTGTATTGATTTCGTGTCCTGCAACTTTGCTAAATTCATTGATTATCTCTAGCAATTTTCTGATACTACCCTTATGATTTTCTATGTACAGTATTACATCATCTGAAAACAGTGAGAGCTTTACTTCTATTTTGATCTGAATTCCTTTTAATTCCTTTTCTTCTCTGGCTGCTGTAGCTAGGACTTCCAGAAATATGTTGAATGATAGTGATGAAAGTGGGCACCCTTGTCTTGCTCCTGGGCTTAGGGGGATACTTTCAGTTTTTCACCACTGAGAATAATAGTTGCTGTAGGCTTATCATGTATGGCCTTTAGTATGTTGAGGTAGATTCCTTGTATACCAATTTTTTGAAGAGTTTTAATCATAAATGAGTGTTTAAATTTGTCAAATGCTTTTTCTGCATCTATTGAGATTATCAAATGGCTTTTATCTTTCAACTTGTTGATATGGTGTATCACATTGATTGATTTGTGTATATTGAAGAATCCTTGCATTCCTGGAATAAACACAATTTGATCATGGTGTATGAGCTTTGTGATGTGTTGCTGGTTTCTGTTTGCTAAAATTTTGTTGAGGATTTCTCATATCTATGTTCATCAGTGATACTGGCCTGCAGTTTTCTTTGTGTGTGTGTGTTGTCTTCATCTGGTTTTGTTATCTGGGTGATAGTAGCCTTATTGAATGAGTTTGGAAGTGTTCCTTTCTCTGCAATTTTTTGAAAGAGTTTTAGAAGAGTAGGCATTAATTCTCTAAATGTTTGACAGAATTTTCCTGTGAAGCCACCTGGTCCTGGGATTTTGTTTTTTTTGGGGAGATTTCTGGTTACAGTTTAAATTTCTGTGCTTGTAATTGTGTTGTTCATAATTTCTATTTCTTCCTGGTCCAGTCTTGGAAGATTGAACTTTTCTAAGAATCTGTCTATTTCATCCAAGTTATCCATTTTATTGTCATTTGGCTATTAATAATAGCCTCTTATAATCCTTTGTATTTCCGCATTGTCTGTTGTAACCTCTCCTTTTTCATTTCTAATTTTGTTGATTTGATTCTTCTCTCTCTCTCTCTCTCTTTTTTTTTTTTCCCTTGATGAGTCTGGTTAAAGGTTTGTCAATTTTGCTTATCTTCTCAAAGAACCAGTTTTTAGATTTGTTAATCTTTATTATTGTTTCTTTCTTTTCTTTTTCATTTATTTCTACTAAGATCTTTATGAATTCTTTTCTTCTACTAATTTGGGGTTTTTTGTTCTTCTTTCTCTAGTTGTTTTACATGTAAAGTTAAGTTGTCTATTCAATGTTCTTTTTGTTTCTTGAGGTACGATTGTATTGCTATAAACTTCCCTCTTAGAACTGCTTTTGCTGCATCCCACAGTATTTCAATTGTGTTTTCATTGTAATTTGCTTCTAGAAATTTTCTGATTTCCCTTTTGACTTCTTCATTAACCTGTTATTTATTTAGAAATGTATTGTTTAATCTCCATGTGTTTGTGTTTCTTACAGTTTTTTTTTTTCCTTATAATTGATGTGTAATCCCATAGTGCTGTGCTTGGAGAAGATGCTTGACACATTTTAACTTTTTAAATTTTACTGAGGTTTGATTTGTGACCCAAGATGTGGTCTGTCCTAGAGAATGTTCCATGTGTACTTGATAATAAGGTGTATTCTTTTGGATTTGGACTGAATGTGCTGAAGTTATCAATGACATCCTTCTCATTTAATATATCATTTAAGACTTGTGTTTCCTTATTAATTTTCTGTTTTGATGATCTGTCCAAATATATCATTTAAGACTTGTGTTTCCTTATTAATTTTCTGTTTTGATGATCTGTCCATTAGTGTGAGTGGGGTATTACAGTCTCTTACTATTATTGTGTTACTGTCAATTTCTCTTTTTATGTCTGTTACTGTTTTTCTTATGTATTGAGGTGCTCCTATGTTGGGTGCATAGATATTTACAATTGTGATGTCTTCCTTTTGGATTGATCCCTTGATCATTATGTAGTGTCCATCCTTATCTCTTGTAATCTTTAAGTTTTTTTTTTTTTTTTCTGATATAAGGTTTGCTACTCCAGCTTTCTTTTGCTTCCCATTTACATGGAATATATTTTTCTATCCTCTCAATTTGTCTATATGTGTCATGAGGTCTGAAGTGTTTCCTGTAGACAGCATAAATATGGGTCTTGTTTTTTGTATCCATCCAGCTAGTCTGTGTCCTTTCATTGAAGCATTTAATCCATTTACATTTAAAGTAATTATTGATATATATGTTCCTATTGCCATTTTCTTAATTGTTTGGCATTGATTTTGTAGATCTTTTTCCTTCTTTTGTATTTCTTGACTATATAAGCTCCTTTAACATTTGTTGTAAAGCTAGTTTGGTGATACTGAATTCCCCTAACGTTTGTCTGACAGAAAAGCTTTTTATTTCTCCATCAGTTTTGAATGAGATTCTTGCTGGGTATAGTAATCTTGGTTGTAGATTTTTCCCTTTAAGTACTTTAAAGATATCCTGCCTTTCCCTTCTGGCCTACAGAGTTTCTGCTGAAATATTAGCTGTTAAGCATATGGGGTTTGCCTTGTATGTTACTTGTTTCTTTTCCCTTGATGCTTTTAATATTCTTTCTTTGTGATTAGTCTTTGTTAATTTGATTAGTATGTGTCTTGGTGTATTTCTCTTTGGGTTTATCCTATATAGGATTCTTTGTGCCTCATGGACTTGATTGATTATTTCCTTTTCCATCTTGGGAAATTTTCAACTATAATCTCTTCAAAAATTTTCTCATATACTTTCTTTTTCTCTTCTTCTGGAACCCCTATAATTCAATTTTTGGTGCATTTGATATTGTCCCAGATGTCTCTGAAACTATCCTCAGTTCTTTTGATGCGTTTTACTTTATTCTGCTCTTCAGAAGTTATTTTCACCCTTTTATCTTCCAGCTCACTGATTTGTTCTTCATTTTCAGGTATTCTGGTATTAACTCCTTCCAGAGAATTTTTAATTTCAGTAATTGTGGCATTTGTCTCTGTATGTTTATTCTTTAATTCTTCTAGATCTTTGTTAGTTGATTCTTTCATTTTCTCCATTTTGTTTCCAAGATTTTGATCATCTTTACTACCATTATTTTGAATTCTTTTTCAGGTAGTTTGCCTATTTCTTCTTCATTTATTTGGACTTCTGTGTTCCTAATTTCTTCCTTCATTTGTGTAGTATTTCTCTGCCTTTTCATTATTTCTCTGCCTTTCAGTTATTGTGGTGAGGTCTCCTTTTCCCAGGGTTCAAGTTTGAATTCATTCTTCCTTTTGGTTTCTGCCCTCCTAAGATTGGTCCAGTGGTTTGTGTAAGCTTTGTATAGGCTGAGATTTGTGCTGGGTTTTTTTGGTTGTTTTTCCTCTGATGGGCAAGGCTGAGTGAGGTGGTAATCCTGCCTGCTTATGATTGGGTTTATATTTTTTTGTTTGTCTATTGTTTAGATGAGGCACCCTGCACAGGGTGCTACTGGTGATTGGGTTATGCCAGGTCTTGTATTCAAGTGGTTTCCTTAGTGTGAATTCTGTTGAGACTCCCCAGTGTTAGTTCTCTGATATTCTCAGGTCTTGGAGTCTGTGCTCCTACTCCAAAGGCTTGGGGCTTGCTCTCTGGTCATGAATGAAGATTCCACAAGTGGTGTGTTATAGCATTAAGTGAGATTAAAACAAATACCCCAAATCGAGAAAAACTCCAAACAAATGGCAATTACAAAATCAGGCAAATAATAATTAAAATAATGGAATACATACACACTCACACACACACACACACACACATATATATATACATATATATGTATATATCCATAAGCAAACTCAAAGCAGTGCAACTATAATAAAGCACGGTAGATTGACCCAGCAAACAAAGGAAATGAAAAATTATATTTACCAGTTAAGAATAAAAGTCACCAAGGCACAAACCAGAAAACAAAACTAAAGCAAAGTTCCAAGTGGGGGATAAAGCAATGAAAACAAAACTAACAAATATGTTGAGAGGAAAGGAAAGAAAAGAAAGAAAGAATAGATATGCAAAGTTAAATAGATGAAGAAGATTTACATACATTGAAAATTAACTGCAAGGGGAAAAGAGCAGTAGGAAAGGCAAACAAAGGAGTAAATGTAGGAAAAATATAATAGGTTAAAAATTTAAAAATTAAAATTGTAAAAAAGAGAAAAGAAAAAATAAATAAAGGAAAACTCCACAGAACTGCAAAAGCCCAATGTAGAGGCAGAAGTTTATAACAACAATAAAAAATGTGACTAAATATACATATATACATATATACACCCATATGCAAAATCAAAACAATCCAGCAAAAATAAAGTACAATAGTTTGATCCAATGAACAAACGAAACCAAAACTTATATCTACCAGTTTAGAACAAAACTAACTAAAGCACGAACTCAAACTAAAAAAACAAAAAACAAAAAACAAAAACACCTAAAGCAAGGTGTCAATTGGGGAATAAAGCAATGAAAATAAACCTAACAACTATGTTGAGAGGGAAGAAAAGAAAAAAACAGATATGCAAAGTTAAATAGAGGTTTAAAAAAAGAAGATTTATATACATTAAAGATTAACTGCAAGGGGAAAAGAACAGTTTGAAAAGCAAACAAGGGAATAAAGGTAGAAAAATAATAATAGGTTTAAAAATTAAACTTTAAGAAAGAAAAGAAAAAAAAGAAAAAAAGGAAAATTCCACAGAGCAGCAAAAGCCCAATGTAGAGGCAGAGGTTTATAACAAGAATAAAAAATGTGACTGAGAAAAAAAAAGTTCAAAAGCTTAATTGGACTCATAGTACCATTAAAATCAACAACTACAACAGAAGAGGGGGAAAGGGAAAAAAAGAAAGGAAAAAAAATCCAAAAGAATCTATCAGTTCAGTTCAGTTCAGTTCAGTCGCTCAGTCATGTCCAACTCTTTGTGACCCCATGAACCACAGCACACCAGGCCTCCCTGTCCATCACCAACTCCTGGAGTTCACTCAGACTCATATCCATCGAGTCAGAGATGCCATCCAGCCATCTCATCCTCTGTTGTCCCCTTCTCCTCCTGCCACCAATCCCTCCCAGCATCAGAGTCTTTTCCAATGAGTCAACTCTTCACATGAGGTGGCCAAAGTACTGGAGTTTCAGCTTTAGCATAATTGGAGGCAATTATGCTAAACAAGTCAAAACACAAGAATAATAAATAATTTTCCTTAGTCACTGGAGTCAAAGTCCTTTCCCTCACTCGGAGTCACAGTCCACCTCACTTCCCTAGGGTGCCCTCCAACACTGTGCTGATCTCTGTGAGGTAGCTGAGATTCTAATCTGGTCCTAGTCCTCTGTGTTCTTGCCTCCAATGCCCACAGCTGTCAGAACTAGTGTGTTTTCTTTTGTGGGAGCTCTCAATGCTTTTTTATATATTCTATAGACACAGAGTCAGCCTAGTTGATCATGCGGATTTAATCTGCAGCTTGCACAGCTGGTGGAAAAGTTTTGAGTCTTCTTCCTTAGCCACAATGCCCTGGGTTTCAACTGTGGCTTTATTTCCACCTCTACATCTGGGTTTCCCACTGGGCATTGCTTCTGAGATTGTCCTGGAGGACTTGGGTTTACCCGTCTGAGGGCCAGGTGTGGAGGTAGTGCAGTTGCTTGGGTTGCAGGGGTTTTGGGAGCACCAGGTACTCAGGGAAGTTGGCAGCTAGGGAAGCAGGAAATATAGTGCTCTAGAAGGGTATGACAACAAGTATTGGCCAATACGCTCCAGTACTCTTGCCTAGAGAACCCCCCTGACAGAGGAGCCTGGCAGGTCACAGTCCACAGAGCCACAAAATGTTGGACACTACCAAGGTGACCCTGTGCACGTAGACATGAGGCTTTTCTTTCTGCCTGTGGCAGCTCTGCCCCCATTAGAGTTGAGTGTGGAGGTGGCACAGCTGCTTGGCTTGCAGGGACCCTGGTGGCACAAAGCGTGTGGGGACACAGACTGCCTCTGCCCCAGGATTTATGACCCTATCAGGGTCTTTTTTAGAGCCTCTTATAGCTGGCAATCAGAAGGCCACTTTGGTCAGCCTTTCTCCATAGCTCTGCCCTTTCAGGCACTTAGAGGGCTCCCTTACCTGGAGTCCTTCTCTGTTGTTCACATCAGGCACATAGAAGGCCTCCCCTGGCTAGGGTCCTACTTTGTAGATCAATGCATCAGGCACTTAAAGGGGCACCTTGGGTGGGCTTCTACTCTGTAGTTCAGTGTGTCAAGCGTTTGATGGACCAGACTCTTTATTGTTCATCTGCTGATGCTGGCCTGTGGGGAAAGAGAGGCTATTGTGATGGCTCCACCCCCTACCCATGACTCAGCAGTATTTCCTTGCTTCCATGCTGCCCAGCTATCCCACTACAATCTCCTCCCTCACATCCCCTCGATCCATCTCTCCATAGTCAACAGCAGCCCTCACCCTGGAATTGCTCTACAGTCTCTAAACTCCAGCTTCCAGCTGCTGTGCCTTCCAGGGGACCAGCATTCCTGTCGGGTATGTATGGCTACAGCAAGGAATATCTGATTCTCATTCCATTTAGACTGCCACAGATCAGCTGTTTCACTGTTAGCCTTAAATGTTTCTGCTCTCAGATAGTGGGATTGGATGCCTGCTTCAGTTCTCCCACCTGCTAACGGCAGGTCCAGTCCTACTAACACTCCTGTTTTTTCCCCTAGTTCCTTTGACCTACCAAGTTTTGCATGATTCTGTATATTCTTTTCCACTGCTCAGGTACTCCTGTCCACTCTCAGCTGGTGTTTTTCATGTACTTCAGTGTCTGAAGGTATATTCTTAATGTATCTATGGAGGAAGATGTATTCCATGTCCACATACTCCTTTGCCATCTTGCTCTCCCCTGCAAAGAGATTCTTGATGAAATTCAAAGATCAATAATTTTGTTTAAAAGATACAATTATTAGATTAAATTACATTAATAAACTGTAAACCTAATTAGATATTTCTTTAAATGCATGTAGCCACAGGTTACAATATTCATGATTAGATTTTAAGGAGAGTATGATTAGATTTTAGAGGGAAGGATTTTAAAAAATGAGCCTAGATGAAATTATGAAATGGGAAAATTCAAAGAAAGTTGCTATTGAAATCAGGATGGAATTTGAGGACTGTCCCTGACACCCAATAGCCATGTGCTCTTAGACAGTTTGTTGCCATTCTAACTTTTTGTTTCATTCTCTGACAAGTGAATTTTGTCATTTAGAACTTCTAACTGTAATGAGCTTATAAGTGATACTCATATTAAAATCTTAACACAATGCAGAAGATAAATACATCATAACTCATTTTATTTTTCTGCTAAAATACAGGGAAATACTGAAATGTAAACTAATATTTGAAAATAGCTGAGTATTTGCAATCATTGAGGTCATTACTTTCAGATAGTTTTGTAGTTATGTCCTTGTGCTATGTGTGTTATGTACTATGTCCTTGTGCTATGTGTGTTATATACTAAATTTCTGCAGTTGTGTCTGACTCTGCAACCCCAACAGGTTCCTCTGTTCATGGGATTCTTCAGGCAAGAATATTGGAATGGGTTGCCATTCCTCCTCCAGGGCATCTTCCTGACCCAGGGATCGAACCTGTGTCTCTTAAATCTGCATTGGCGGGCAGGTTCTTTACCACTAGCACCACCTGGGAAGTTATGTCCTTAGTGTCTTTTTTTTTTTCTTTTAAAATATAAGGTTTATATTTTAAAATATTTGGCTTGATTCTGTGCTTTTCGTGTGTGTGTGTGTGTGTTTGTATGCACATACTCTCACTAAGTCACTTCAGTTGTGTCCAACACTTTGCCACCTATGGGCTGTGGTCCAGAGAATACTGGAGTGGCTTGCCATTTCCTTCTTCAGAGATCTTCCTGATCCAGGGATAGAATGCATATCTCTGATGCCTTCTACATTGACAGGCAAGTTTTTTACCATTAACGCCACCTGGGAAGCCTAGTGCTGTTCATTTCCATCAATGGATCACTTTCCTTTCAGATACAGGTTTGGCCCTATTGCCAACAGGAAAACACCTGTCCTTCAGAAGAATTTTAGGGAATTTGGGAACAGTATCAGATCGAACTTTTGCTTTCTTCTGAATTTGTATTCTAGTTCTCAGAACTCACCCTTATCTTCCTCCTAAGGGCAATTTAACCTAGTTGTTAGGAGCAGGGTTCTGAGTAATTTGATTAATTTTAATATATCCTCTTGAGGCACAAAGAGGGCAAAGGAGTTGAAAATAGATCTGGAGAGACAATTAGGAAATAACTAGCCTGATTTGGCTATATTCTCTGTTTGTTTTTTTTTTATTTGTAGGAAAATAAAACTGATCTGAAACAGCAAAGACATGATGTATATATATTTCAGCAAGGCTTTCCAAAATATTTCTCATTAGCAGAAGGCTATTCTGACATAAATAACATGCAGATAGATTTTATAAGAGATTCCTAAACTAATTATTTATTCCCTAAGCCAATATATTCTTGTGCAGATTGAAGAAAATGACAGAGTATTTTCTACTTTCATTGATTTAAATAAATAAATTGAGACACTCTTTTAGGATGCCTGAAGTAAAATAGAACTCTGCCTGTTTCTCTATATTTGACTTATTTATCAATGAACCTGAATGAGAAAATAAATGCATGCTTCTGACAGTTTTAGGACACATGAACTAACTTAGGACATAGAATTAATGTGTTTATCAACAAAACTGGTATTATAAAGCTACAAAATCCCACCATGGTGAAAGGAGTCAAATGGAGATTTAAAGGAGATTTAATTTACATGTTTATTTTTAATATTTATTATGTGTTAATTTATGTGACTAGAGTTTATTTTTGAAACATATACATGCACACTCATACCCACACCAACCTTCCTGTGAAGTTTTCTTTCCTTAATATTTATTTATTAATTTGTCTGTGGTGGGTCTTAGTTATAGCATTTAGGAATCTTTATTTGTGGCATGCAAACTTATTTGCAGTATGTGGAACCTATTTTCCTGACCAGGAATGGAATACAGGCCTCTGAATTGGGAGCACAGAGTCTTAGGCACTGGACTACATGGGAAATCTCCACCACCCTTCACTCCCCAAAAGTTTAAAAAAGTAAACTGCAGAAAGCAAGAGTGGAGAGAACAATTAATTAATTATTATATGAGATTATAGACTTGAGGTCTTCAGTTGCTTGTATATTCTATTGGGCCCAAAGTGTAGTATAACTGTCAGAAAGTAATCTTGTATTACCCCATATAGTGTGTTGATTAAATACAATAGTACACAAAAATTAAAATATATACTTCTCCAATTTCATCAACCTTACTTAGTCCTCTTCCCCTTGTGTCAGTTGTTCCAAAAGGCATTGACATTATGTGAAATATTTCACAGTTAAGACTGACAAATTGTGTTTAGTTTCTGTGTAGTACATTATCTCCATCCTTGGAAAATTTTTAATTTCTTTAATACTTTGTCAATTAGCATACTTTTGTTTTCTCACTATTCACATGAAGTCAGATGAAATTGACTTCCTTTTATGTGTGAGAAAACTGACATGTACTAAAAGAGTGAGTGACTTTCCCAGGGTCATATCTACTTAATATAGAAATGTGACCAGAATTTATTTTTTGACATTCACTCTGAATTTCTCTTATAAATATATCACACTGCATGACGTTTTGCTTCCTATGATATTAATATGGATTTTCTATTTCCTTAGCATAAAGTTTCTGCCTACATTCTCTAACAACTTTTAGTTTATAGAAATAAATTCCATGTGAAAAAAATCAGATAGTATACAAAATCTCGGGGAAGGCAATGGCACCCCACCCCAGTACTCTTGCCTGGAAAATCCAATGGACGGAGTAGCCTGGTGGGCTGCAGTCCATGAGGTCGCTGACAGTCGGACAGACTGAGCGACTTCACTTTCACTTTTCTCTTTTATGCATTGGAGAAGGAAATGGCAACCCACTCCAGTATTCTTGTCTGGAGAATCCCAGGGATGGGGGAGGCTGGTGGGCTGCCATCTATGGGGTCACACAGAGTCAGACACGACTGAAGTGACTTGGCAGTAGCAGCATACAAAATCTAGTTCTATCTATTTTAATATTCTGTTTTTTAAGGAGTTAATATGTGTAGAAGCTAAAAACATGTCCTGAGTATTTTGGATTTGTTCAATTTACCATTTAGGGTAAATATTTTTAAGTTAACACCTAAATAATTTTTAAGTTATTCACAAAAGTTCACAATGTAAATTAAACAAACTTTGGTATTATATAAACCAATAAAGGCAATGGCACCCCACCCCAGTACTCTTGCCTGGAAAATCCAATGGGCAGAGTAGCCTGGTGGGCTGCAGTCCATGGGGTCGCTAACAGTCGGACAGACTGAGCGACTTCACTTTCACTTTTCTCTTCCATGCATTGGAGAAGGAAATGGCAACCCACTCCAGTATTCTTGCCTGGAGAATCCCAGGGATGGGGGAGCCTGGTGGGCTGCCGTCTATGGGGTCACACAGAATCGGACATGACTGAAGTGACTTAGCAGCTTAGCAGCAGCAAACCAATAAAATGTTATGGTTGCATCATCTGCCAAGTATATGTCCTTTTTCATTGATGTAATCACAAAATGGCAGTTGTAAACATTTTTATCAAGTGTATGTTGCATCCACAAGAAGATGCCTTCTCAAGACAGCTATATGAAAAGTTAATGAATCACATAGTCCTACCTAGACCATAATATCATGTTCTAGTCACTTCTCAGTAATATATTTACCATTCACATTATGTGCAATTTTAAAATCTAGTATGACGTATTTATTAATAAAATAAAAACAATCTACTAGCCTTTATGTTACACCCCATATAGAAAAAATCAGACAACACTTACAGTTTAACTCTTGACAACTTGATCTGAGCTGATAATAGTAAAGTTTGCTCCTTAAAGTCATGCCATATTTTCTCACAATTTTCATTTGTTTATATTAATCATGACTCACTAATAAAAATAATACAATGAAATGGAGTCTTAGATTAAAAAATAACAATGATAACTCACAGAAAAGATTTTATGTAAGTGACTTTGGACAGGTATTTTGTTATTTTTCCTGGGCTGGTTTTTTAATTTTCTGAGAATTACTGCTGTCTCCATCCATATGATTATCATGGAAAGAACAATTAAAAAAAATATGATCCTCCTCTTATAAATAAACTTGACATTAAATAGCAGGAATCTGATATAGGTTCTGTAAATCAGTTTCTTGGAATTTTAGAACTTGATATATTGATGAATCTCTAAACATTCAGACATAATATAGTGTCAGTTAGTTTTCAGTTTGTTGTTCTTTAGTCGCTGAGTCAAGTCCAACTCTTTACTGATTCCTGGCACTACAGCCCACCAGGCTCCTTTGTCCATGGAATTTTCCTGGCAAGAATAATGGAGCAGGTTGCCATTTCCTACTCCAGGGGATCTTCCTGACTGAGATTTCAAACCTGTGTCTCCTGCATTGCAGGCAGATTCTTTACCACTGAGCCACCAGAGACCCAAGTGTTAGATTAGATCTGATTATAAATAAAGGGGCCTCTCTGGTGACTCAAAGAGTAGTCTGCCTGCAATGCAAGAGACCCAGGCTTGATCCCTGCGTTGGAAAGATACCCTAGAGAAGGGAATGGCAACCCACTTCAGTATTTTTACCTGGAGAACCCCATGGACAAAGGAACCTGGTGGGCTACAGTTCATGGGCTTACAAAGAGCTGGACATGACTGAATGACTAATACTTTTAATGGTGATTTAAGTGAGTAGAAGATTACTTGAAAGTGAAAATGAAAGAGCTTTTCAGAAGCTTATTTATCTCTCATATTAAAGAAATATTGAGGTAGGTACTCCTCTGTTGGTTTCAGTTCATTTCAGTTCAGTAGCTCAGTTGTGTCTGACTCTTTGCAACCCCATGGATAGCAGCATGCCAGGCCTCCCTGTCCATCACCAACTCCCAGAGTTCACTCAGACTCACATCCATCGAGTCATTGATGCCATCCAGCCATCATCCTCTGTCGTCCCCTTCTTCTCCTGCCCCCAATCCCTCCCAGCATCAGAGTCTTTTCCAATGAGTCAACTCTTTTCATGAGGTGGCCAAAGTACTGGAGTTTCAGCTTTAGCATCATTCCCTCCAAAGAAATCCCGGGGCTGATCTCCTTGAGAATTGACTGGTTGGATCTCCTTGCAGTCCAAGGGACTCTCAAGAGTCTTCTCCAACACCACAGTTCAAAAGCATCAATTCTTCGGGCTTAGCTTTCTTCACAGACCAACTCTCACATCAATACATGACCACTGGAAAAACCATAACCTTGACTAGAGGGACCTTTGTTGGCAAAGTAATGTCTCTGCTTTTCAATATGCTATCTAGGTTGATCATAACTTTTCTTCCAAGGAGTAAGCGTCTTTTAATTTCATGGCTGCAATCACCATCTGTTGGTTTAGTGATACCATAATCACCAGGTCACTAGGTTCTTCTGTATTTTTCACTCTGCCATCCTGAACACTAATTTCCTTCTTTTTTGGATGTTATCACCCAATATGGCTGCTGGCACTCCAGCTGTCACATTTTCACTTTAGTCAATAGGCAGGAGGGATGAAGGAAAACATCAAATGCTAACTTACGGTTTCCTCTTGAATAAATTTTACCTCTTTGGCCACCACTGTGGGAAAAGAGGCTAGAAAATATGACCTTTATTCTGTGAGGCAGGGTGGATCATCTATATATCACAGTTGTATTATGAATAAAGTTGGGAATAAATGGTATTGTTCTAGTCAGTAGTGATCCATATCATAAAAGTAAGGCTTAGAGGATGGTGGTGTTTGTGTTCTGTCAGTGAACTGAAGAATAGAAAAGACTGTTTAAGAAAAAGTGAGGCAGACATTTAAGGAACAACGTGTGAGAAAAAATGATCAGCCTGCTCTCTACAGCAGCCCCCTCCTGGGCTGCATCCCTGCCCAGTGTCACTCTCCAGTGAAAAAAAGTGAAAGGTCTATACTTCAAGCCCACCGTCGAGTCTCCATTCGGTACTTTATTAGCTATCATTTTTGTCCTCTTTAAATTCTTATATGTCAAAATAATAACCCCATGCCATAAGATTTTTTTCCCTAAAACTAAAAGATAATGCATCAATATTTGTGAATTATAATGTACTACAAAAAGGAAAGTTTAAACTGTTTTGATGGTAATATTAGTTGATCCCAGGATATGACAGTGCTTTGAGAATTCAAATAGTTTACATAAGGATTGATTCTAAATTAAGAAAAGTAAAAGTGCCACCCACTATCTGATTCAATCTAGATTCAGTCAGGAGATGACAATAAATTAAGGAAAAGTCAGAAGGAATAAAGCTCTTGGCATGGCAGTGTTACAGGACTTTGGTTAAAAAAGGGTTGTCCAACATGATCCAGTTTTGTGTATTTGTTCCATCTCACACCAGGAGTCTTGGATGACTTTCACCTCCAGATCCCCATGAAATTTCAGTTGACTAAGCTCCCTACATGGTTTTTCATTTGACCTTAAGCTCTAAGAAGCAAGAATCCACCTGCAATTCAGGAGACCCCAGTTTGATTCCTGGGTCAGGAAGATCTGCTGGAGAAGGGATAGGCTACCCACTCCAGTATCCAGTTTTGTGTATTTGTTCCATCTCACACCAGGAGTCTTGGATGACTTTCACCTCCAGATCCCCATGAAATTTCAGTTGACTAAGCTCCCTACATGGTTTTTCATTTGACCTTAAGCTCTAAGAAGCAAGAATCCACCTGCAATTCAGGAGACCCCAGTTTGATTCCTGGGTCAGGAAGATCTGCTGGAGAAGGGATAGGCTACCCACTCCAGTATTCTTTGGCTTCCTTTGTGGCTCAACTGGTAAAGAATCTGCCTGCAATGTGGGAGACCTGGGTTTGATCCCTGGGTTGGGAAGATCTCCTGGAGATGGGAAAGGCTATCCACTCCAGTCTTCTGGCCTGGAGAATTCCATGGACTATAATAATCTATGGGGTCTCAAACAGTGAGACATGACTGAATGACTTTCATGTCGGACAACTATGGAAATGAAGACAGTATAGCTATGTCAGTGCCATATGTACATCTAATAAATAATTTTTAGAAATATAGTCATACACTGAAAATACTTCTTGGATGATTCTATTTATACACATACCCCAGAATAAAAACAGATGAAACATAACTATCAGGTCAGCAAGGCAATTTAGGGAGTAAATTTTAGAAGAAAAAGGAGAAATGATGGGTGGAAAAATCAAAGTAACTGTAAAATTTTAGTAGGGGAAAGAGGAAACTGCAAGTAGGAAAGGATTTGGGAAGACACTGGAAATATTCCATTTCTTGTCCCTGGTGGAAGTAATGTGCGTATTCACTTTGAGATAAATCATACTGTGTATTTTTCTTTAGATGTCTTATGATTTTCAATAAAGAAGCATTTTTGTAAAACTCTAATACCTAGAGATAAATTCTCTATTTACATTTTCTTCCCAGACTATAAAAATAAAAAAGGATGGTACAAAAATGGAGCACTCATCAAGGCAGTGACAAAATGTTAAGGATATTCAGATAGCAGAAGCAATAGATGTACTGTTCAATCTATTGTGTTGCCATGGTTATGTTTACAAAACTACATGCTGGATCCATACTGAAGTAAAATAATGTAAAAAATGCTTATCTAAAAGCCAAAGTCAAAGTTCCCTTCTCTTCCTGTGAGCATGGACTCTTTCTAATAGGAAATGGCAGAGGAAATACTCAGGAAGTCTCATACTTTGAAACTTATACCAGTTTTAAAAATTATTGAGAGGGTTATTTATTGCTAAAGAAAAACACATACTTAAAAAGTTACCATTTTTAAAGTGAAAGTCATATAAAAAGGAGGGAAATGTGAAGAGATATATTACAAAATTGTCAGGTAATAGGTTGCATACCAAGTCTAAAAAGAGAAGGAAATGCAGGAAGCTGTACTTCAGAATTTCTACTTCATTAATTTTCTGTTCTAAAGCTATATAAATCTCTAGTTCTGTAGCAGTTTTGGAAATTTCTCTGTAAAGATTAGATTTCATGGTTTCATATCCATAAAACATAACTTTATAGCTAGTTTTATAGGAAGTCTGTGTAGAATGAAATCCGTTTAATGTAGTAAGAATTCTTACTACCACATGTAGTATGAATGCTTTTTCTATGAAAATGATTTCAAATTTAAAACCATGCAACTCATAGTGAACATCGTTGAGATCAATGCCTATGCCAGTGTACATCAAGGATATAATCAATATAAACGGTTCATGGTTGACATTTTGTTAAATATGGTAGCCACAGTAGTGAGCATTCTGTCAATGGATGACCAACTCCACTGAAAGTTGAATCATGTATTTGTTTTACCAAATGTATATAGCAAAGTCTTTCAGTTAGATACCTATTAAATTTATAAATTTTTAAAATTTCTCACATTATACAATAAGGGTCTACTTGACCCCATAAATAATTCATTAATTTTATTTCTTACTCTTTAATATGTAACTACCAATCTCTCTTAATAATTACCATATCCCCACTCCCTCTTCAGCAGACAATCTGTCCCTAATTACTTTCAACTATTTTTTGCTTAAGAATATTATATATATTTTTAAGATTTTTTTGTTGTCTCTTGTATGAATCAAAGTCCCATAAAGAAACAGATGGCATACTCCAAAATGAAGTAATTAAGAAGAGTTTTAATAAAGCAGCTAATTATAAAGTTGTGGGTGAAGTGAAGAGAACCATTATGGAAAGGTGCAGTAACCCCAGGCTAGTGAACTTGAATCAGCAAGGGACAGGAGTGTTTCCTGCAAGTACAAGAGAACTATGTCCAGGAGCTGTGATGTTCCCTAGAGACCACCCTGTGTTCTGCCAATGCCTCCCACTAGCTGAAACTAACTGTAACCAGAAGGCAAAGGAGCCTGCTTGTATAGTTCATAAAGATGAACTATTTTGCTAAGCAGAGAAGGATGAAGCAAACAGAAAATATCCATCATGTATGCCTGAATTAACATGAGAAAGACCTCATATTTGTGTTATGGCACATTATAATGATTTGCAGGCTCATTTATATTTTCTTTTGAAGTTTTTTCCTGATGAATTGTCCTGTAATCTTAATTTTTGTGCATTATTAACTCTATAACCTATACATTTTATTTTTAAATCAAAAACACCATGAGTTCAGAAACCCTATTAGCTCACTAGTTTAGGTCTTTCCACACATTTGGAGTCAGACAAAAAAATGACTTCAATTCTGCCTCTTTTATCTTAAAGATATGTTAATTAGATCAGCCTCATTTTCTAATTTTGAACAATGGAGATTGTATTAATACCTAGTAATAAGTTTCTAAAGGAATAGATGAAAAGTATTTTAAAATGTTTAATACAAGTCCAGACTTGGGCTTCCAAAAAGACAGAAACTGAAATGCACCTTGCATTCACTAAGTAGAAATATAAGACAGGAATATAAAACAAGGAAGACTGCCAAAACAAGAATGCATTTCTGAGTTTACTACTGTTATGGGTCACTGATGTCTGATCACACCAGTACATTATGAAAACCTATTAAATGCATTTCAGAACTGATTACCCAGAGGGGAAGAAAATGAAACCTATATCCATTAGTTCTAATTCTCTTTTGTTCATGGGCTATCCCCCCAGTGTTCACTGCTTCACATCACAAGGTTGTACATGCCTGAATGAACATAATTTCCTGAGGATACCCTGTGCCTAACCTATTCCTATACCTGTAACTGGTTGCTGTGACCACTGTTGGAATAAGAGTTTGTGATGAAAGGATTTTGAAGTGATGCTTAAGAAATGTGTACCACACTTCCTGACACATGGCAGATATGCTATGGCCTGTAAACATAAACATAACCTTATGATCAATTAACCACCAAACATTGAAATAACACAACAAACCACTCAGAGTATCAGAGTATGAAATTACCAATGTGTGAGATGGAATGCTCTAAGAATTTGAACATATCACTGTATAGATAAAATTGAGTTCTGACAAAGAATGCCAATCGATTGAATACTTCCCATTGGCTTTCTCAGAGTGTTCAGATAAACATCTCTCTTTTTCCTCTCACTTCACAATTATTAACAAAATATTCACTATGAACAAAAATATTCAACTTCAGTAACATCAATTCATCATTTTTATTGAGTATCTACTATGTGTCAGATATTGTTCCATATGCAAAGAATACAGCAGTGAACAAGTGTCTCAAACTCTTATGCTCATTCTGGTGACGGAGACAAATAACTGAGGACGAAGAGACCTGTAGATTATACTCAAGTAGTAAGTATCATGGAGAAAAATTAGGCAGTGAAGAGCACTAAACAAATACTGAAATGGGAAGGGGAACTATTTTATGTAATGTGTTCAAGGACGCCAACTAGAGATGAAGTAGGTAAGAATGTAGGGTGTGCAGACAGTGATAGAGGAGCTTTTAATGGAGGAAGAGCAGCCAGAGCACAGATTTCAAACATGACTTATATATTCAAGCAAAATTCTAGCCAGTGTGGCTAGAATATAGTTGAGTTCAGTTATTATTGCTGTTCAGTTGCTCAGTCGTGTCTGACTCTTTGTGATCCCATGGACTGCAGCACAGCAGGCTTCCCTGTACTTCACCATCTCTCAGAGCTGGCTCAAACTCATGTCCATTGAGTCTGTGATGCCGTCCAACCATCTTTTCCTCTGTCATCCCCTTCTCCTGCCTTCAATCATTCCCAGTATCAGGGTCTTTTGCAATGAGCCAGCTCTTCACAATGGGTGGCCAAAGTATTTGAGCTTCAGCTTCAGCATCAGTCCTTCCAATTCAGGGTTGATTTCCTTTTGGACTGACTGGTTTGATCTCCTTGCAGTCCAAGGGACTCTCAAGAGCCTTCTCCAAACCACGATTCCAAAGCATCAATTATTTAGTACTTAGTCTTAGGTCCATCTTTCACATCCATACAAGGATGTTGAGTATAGGGAGAGTGGTAAAAGAAGTTACAGAGGTAACAGGTCCAGATCTTACAGGCTTCTATGCAATAAGATGAGTTTGGCATTTACTAAGTGAAAGAGAAATCCACTAGATCATTTCAAATAGAAGAGTGTTAGGATTTGAATTACACTATAAAAGAATCACTCTGGTAGCTGTTATGAGAGAAGCTTTTAAGAATCAGTTCAGTTCAGTCACTCAGTCATGTCCAACTCTTTGTGACCCCATGGACTGCAGTATGCTAGGCTTCCCTGTCCATCACCAGCTCCCAGAGCTTACTCAAACTCATGTCCATTGAGTCGGTGATGCCGTCCAATCATCTCATCCTCTGTCGTCCCCTCCCCCTCCCACCTTCAATCTTTCCCAGCATCAGGGTCTTTTCCAGTGAGTCAGTTCTTGCATCAAGTGGCCAAAGTATTGGAGTTTCAGTTTCAGCATCAGTCCTTCCAATGAATATTCAGGACTGATTTCCTTTAGGATGGACTGGTTGGGTCTCCTTGGAGTCCAAGGGACTCTCAAGAGTCTTCTCCAACACCATAGTTCAAAAGCATCAATTTTTTGGTGCTCAGCTTTCTTTATAGTTCAACTCTCACATCCATACATGACTACTGGAAAAACCGTAGCTTTGACTAGATGGACCTTTGTTGGCAAAATAATGTCTCTTCTTTTTAAGACACTGTCTAGGTTGGTCATAGCTTTTCTTCTAAGGAACAAGCATCTTTTAATTTCAAAGCTGCAGTCACCATCTGCCATAATTTTGGAGACCCCCCAAAAAATTAAGTCTGCTACTGTTTCCACTGTTTCCCCATCTATTTGCCATGAAGTATGAGACTGGGTGCCATGATCTTAATTTTTTGAATGCTGAGTTTTAAGCCAAGTTTTTCACTCTCCTCTTTCACCTTCACTTTAAAAAAGAGGCTCTTTAGTTCTTCACCTTCTGCCATAAGGGTGATATCATCTGTGTGTCTGAAGTTATTGATATTTCTCTGGGGAATCTTGATTCTAGCTTGTGCTTCATCCAACCCAAGATTTCGCATGATGTACTCTGCATATAAGTTAAATATGCAGGGTGACAATGTGCAGGCTTGACATTCTCTTTTTCGTATTTAGAATCAGTCTGATGTTCCATGTACAGTTCTAACTGTTGCTTCTTGACCTGCATACAGATTTCTCAGATGGTGGGTCAGGTGGTCTTGTATTCCCATCTTGTTAAAAATTTTCCACAGTTTGTTGTGATATACACAATCAAAGGGCTCTCCTGGTGGCTCAGCTGGTAAAGAATCCACCTGCAATGAGGGAGACCTGAGTCTGATCCCTAGGTTGGAAATATTCCTCTGGAGAAGGTAAAGGCTACCCACTCCAGTATTCTGGC
Organism: Oreotragus oreotragus; assembly: GCA_006410675.1. Lineage (NCBI taxonomy): Eukaryota > Metazoa > Chordata > Mammalia > Artiodactyla > Bovidae > Oreotragus > Oreotragus oreotragus. The sequence continues at coordinate 204,548 of SJYX01003745.1, read as the reverse complement.
CTGGAGAATTCCACGGGCTGTACAGTCCAGGGGGTCACAAATTGCAGGGCACAATTGAGTGACTTTCACTTCACTTCACTTTTAGGAATGCAGGAAAATTATTGCAGTAATTCAGGTTATTTGATCGTATGTTAGAACTGTGTGGTAGCAGTAGGGATGGTGAAAAATGATGGGCTGCCAGTTGTATTTTAAAAACATATAATCATGAAATCCTTTGTTGAATTTGAAAAAGAGTGTGAGGAGGAGAGGAATCTGGAATGAGGGATTGAGCAAGAACCTGGGAGAATGTGGCTGTTATTGACTAAACTGAGGAAGATTGAGGGGAAAAATTAATATCGGAAGGAAGAGTGTTTGTTTTTTGTCATGTTATGTTTGAAAAGCAGAGACATTACTTTACCAACAAAGGCCCATCTAGTCAAAGCTATGGTTTTTCCAGTAGTTATGTATGCATGTGAGAGTTGGACTATAAAGAAAGCTGAGCACTGAAGAATTGATACTTTTGTGGTGTTCGAAAAGACTCTTGAGTGTCTCTTGGACTGCAAGAGGATAAATCCAGTCAATCCTAAAGGAAATCAATCCTGAATATTCATNGGTTTTTCCAGTAGTTATGTATGCATGTGAGAGTTGGACTATAAAGAAAGCTGAGCACTGAAGAATTGATACTTTTGTGGTGTTCGAAAAGACTCTTGAGTGTCTCTTGGACTGCAAGAGGATAAATCCAGTCAATCCTAAAGGAAATCAATCCTGAATATTCATTGGAATGACTGATGTTGAAGCTGAAACTCCAGTACTTTGGCCACCTGATGCAAACAACGGACTCATTAGAAAAGACCTTGTTGCTGAGAAAGATTGAAGGCAGGAAGAAAAGGGAACAACAGAGGATGAGATGGTTGGATGGCATAGCTGAAGCAATGGACATGAGTTTGAGTAGGCTCTGGGAGTTGCTGATGGGCTGGGAAGGGAAGCCTGGCTTGCTGCAGTCCATGGGGTCACAAAGAGTCGGACACACCTGAGGGACTGAACTGAACTGAAGTTTGAAAGGCATTTGTTATCCAAATGGAGATATTGAACAACCTTTTGAATAAATGAGCCATAGTTGAGATAAGCCTAGGAAGAAGATAAAAATCAGAGATTGTTCAATAACTGTTATCTGAGGCCAAAGAACTGGGTGAGTAAAGGGAGTGAATGTAGAGATAGAATAGAATAGAATAGGTCAAAGGACTGAGTCCTTGAGAATTCCAAAATTTACTTGTTGGATATGAGAAATTACCAGCAAAAGAGATTGAGACAGAGTAACCAGCTAGTAATTAAGAGAACCAGAAATGATATATAATACCTTAGAAGCCAGTGGAAGATACAACTTTAGTGAAGCAGGAATGAGCAGGGATGTCAAATATTGCTGAAACATCAAACATGATAAGAACTTAGAACTAGAAATGAAAAAGAGAATTGAGATAATAGTTAGAAGGGGATATGGAAATAAATGACTTCACAAATGAAAAATTTAATTGCATGTATATGTTTTTATGTATTCAATACTTCAAGAGAGATAAATTGAAGATTTAATAGAGAAAGAAGAAGATTATATAAGTGATCATTTACATTGTAAGATGCTGAAAAACAGTGGATCTGACAAAGACCTGGGTGTGGCATTTACTGGGCCACTAATTTTAATGGTAAATTCTTCTGACTGTGGTTAGATTTCCGATTTACCCTCTTTCATCATATGCTCATGGCTGTGTCCTCTGAAGCCACATACTTCATTGAAAAAGGCATCATGTTTTCTTGCCTAAAAGGTTTAGTGAATCCCCTTTCACTCTAAGTATGCATAATCTGTATATTTATTATTAGATGCTTGTCTGATAAAAAACTGCACCCTACATTTTTATTTAGACATATGATTTAAGTGTTAGGCATTTGAGTATTATATCTATATTTCAAAAGTCTTGAGAGCAAAGACGAGCAGATTTTGTTTCCCTTTTGAAATGAAATAGAAAAACCTCAATAGTTTTAAAATTTCATAAAATCTGGTAGCTTACACTAGAGATATTTGGGGATCTGGGTAGATATGACATTGAAGGGAAATATACATGGGAAAATATATTGTTTTGATTTAGTAAACCCTTCAAACAGGACCTGTTAATTTCCATTTTATAGTCATATGTCTGCTTGATTGTCTATATTTATCACTACCTACAATAAATGGCAGATGTTCAAAATTCACCTTCCTTCTCTTCTTTCTCCTTTATTTTGTTTCCGTTTCACAGATGCTCAATATGAAAAATGTTACTGGTATGTTTTCGTGCTGGTCATCTTCCCTGTCCTAAATCATCCCTCTTCTTTTAAATGCTACATCCTTCATATCTGTTATTCACTTACTGTACTTTTATAGAACACCAAGCTGCTATTAGTTTCTGTACTGTAGATTGCATTGTCAAAGCAAATAAGTAGGGTCACAGCTATCTTTATAATCTTTAAACTCCAGGAACTAAGAACTGACTGGACTCTACGATCAAATGTTGACCAGTATTTTCACAAGTGAGAAACATTTTTTAAACCATGATTCCCTTCTGGATTTTTATTTCAAATTATACATTTTTTAAAAACCATCTTAAGGTCTATTTGAGATACTTCACAATGCCTAGTGACTTTATAAAATTATGGTGTCATACCACAAAAACTCCTTTATAGAGGCTTTTATTTTCAACAATGCCATATATCATCCTCTGGATCCCACTGGCAGTAATCTCAAGCATTTATTTATTCTTGACTTCTGAAAGTAAATTGATCCAGCTTTGGGGGAAGGTATTGGAACGATTGTTCACTTTCCTGGATTTAGAGCCAAAACGTTTTATTTTTTTCTTTAAAATGGTTGTTTTGTAAAGATGAATTGTGTGAAAGCTTTTACCTTTAAGCTGAGGATTTTTCCCTCTATTTAGCATGTCTGCAAACCAAGTATAGCCTTAGAATAAAACTAAAAGTATATAAATTCTTTCACAGAGAACATCATACATACTATCTCTTTGAAATTAGTTGTAAAACTAAATTCGTTGAAAATTTAAATTTTCATTGAAAGTAGTTGAAAAACTCCACCTTAAGGATGACATTTTACTTGACTTTATTTAAAAAATTATCCTACTGCTCACACACAGTAAGCAATATGGACATAAATACAATAAAGAAGAGGCACATTTGCACAAATGTAATACAGAATCCAAAAACGTGATCTTACAGGGAATCTTAAAAAAATACAACTTTTTGGGAAAAAAAAAAACTGTCATTACTCAAGAGAAAAAATTGCCTATCATCAGAACAGCATTTTAGGAACTTTGTTAAGAAAATCATTGAAAGTGTTCTGAAGGTTTGCTTTTAACATGCTCATTTTTACATTTCTTTGTTAAAATAATGACTAATTAGAAGAAAGATGTTCATTCTTTTCCAGCAACAACTCCCAAAGTTCCATATTTATTTGATTATTCAAGTGGCCTTAATATCTCTCTAACTGTTCTTATCTTGGATTCTTGGACTTCTTGAAGATAGATATCATTATGAGTCTGTGTTTTAACTGGCTAATGTATTCAGTCAGTTCAGTCAGTTCAGTCGCTCAGTCATGTCCAGCTCTGCGACCCCATGAATCACAGCATGCCAGGCCTCCCTGTCCATCACCAATTCCTGGAGTTCACTCAGACTCACATCCATCGAGTCAGTGATGCCATCCAGCCATCTCATCCTCTGTCATCCCCTTCTCCTCCTGCCCCCAATCCCTCCCAGCATCAGAGTCTTTTCCAATGAGTTAACTCTTCACATGAGGTAGCCAAAATACTGGAGTTTCAGCTTTAGCATCATTCCTTCCAAAGAATCCCAGGGCTGATCTCCTTCAGAATGGACTGGTTGGATCTCCTTGCAGTCCAAGGACTTTCAAGAGTCTTCTCCAACACCACAGTTCAAAAGCATCAACTCTCCGGTGCTTAGCTTTCTTCACAGTCCAACTCCCACTTCCATACACGACCACTGGAAAAACCATAGCCTTGACTAGATGGACCTTTGTTGGCAAAGTAACGTCTGTGCTTTTCAATATGCTATCTAGGTTGGTCACAACTTTTCTTCCAAGGCATAAGTGTCTTTTAATTTCATGGCTGCAGTCACCATCTGCAGTGATTTTGGAGCCCAAA
>SJYX01003745.1:175892-197424 GCA_006410675.1 Oreotragus oreotragus | reverse complement strand
GAGTTGACTCATTGGAAAAGACTCTGATGCTGGGAGGGATTGGGGCCAGGAGGAGAAGGGGACGACCGAGGATTAGATGGCTGGATGGCATCACGGACTCAATGGACGTGAGTCTGAGTGAACTCCGGGAGATGGTGATGGACAGGGAGGTCTGGCGTGCTGCGATTCATGGGGTTGCAAAGAGTCGGACACGACTGAGCGACTGAACTGAACTGAACTCACTTTCTGCCATAAGGGTGGTGTCATCTGCATATCTGAGGTTATTGATATTTCTCCCAGCAATCTTGATTCCAGCTTGTGCTTCTTGCAGCCCAGCATTTCTCATGCTGTTCTGCATTGAAGTTAAATAAGCAGGGTGACAATATCCAGCCTCGATTTACTCCTTTTCCTATTTGGAACCAGTCTGTTGTCCCATGTCCAGTTCTAACTGTTGCTTCCTGACCTGTATATAGGTTTCTCAAGAGGCAGGTCAGGTAGTCTGGTATTCCCATCTCTTTCAGAATTTTCCACAGTTTATTGTGATCCACAGAATCAAAGAATTTGGCATAGTCAATAAAGCAGAAATATATGTTTTTCTGGAACTCTCTTGCTTTTTTGATGATCCAGCAGATGTTGGCAATTTGATCTCTGGTTCCTCTGCCTTTTGTAAAACCAGCTTGAACATCTGGAAATTCATGGTTCACGTATTGCTTTAACACTGGTGCAAATTGGCAATCCATGAAGGATTTTAATGCTGGTAGGCTTAATTCACTATAGCAGCAAATGTAGATAAGATTAAATAAGACTCTTGTATTTTACATGTAACCATCCAGACAAGGGTCTTTACTTCCATTTAATTCAATCCTCCCAATGTATTGGAAAGCTGGAGTTTTCAGATGGTTGGGCAAAGGAGGACTGAGAGTAAGCAGTCTTATTTACCTAAAGTATCAGGGAATGGCTTTAGATCTGTTTCTCTTTGGCTGTGGATAACTGAGAAGAATCATTGCCACATCTGTCAAGAGGAAAAAGCGAAATACATAGTTTCACGAAATATACATCAATTCACAGCTTCTATGGATACTCAGGGAGTTTGAAGTCTCATAGTAATGGATCAGAGAAGCCTGAAACATATGTCAAACTCATAGATTTTTTTCCTTGTGAAGCTAAATAAAGCAGTAAGCAGTATTAATATTCATGTCATAAAGCCAGCCATGGTTTCTATATGTCATTTTTAAAATTTGAGAATATTTAAAAATTGAAGGCTTAAGTTAGAGATTATTGTCATAAATTACAGTGTTACATATTTGTAAGAGTCATTGCAGCTCTAATGCTGATTTGAAAGCTATAAAACAATATTAAGGTGAATATAAAACATTGCAACTGATAACTAAATTTGCTTCTCTGGTGGCTCAGAGGTTAAAGCGTCTGCCTCCAACGTGGGAGACCCAGGTTCTATCCCCTGGTCGGGAAGATACCCTGGAGAAGGAAATGGCAATCCACTCCAGTATTCTTGCCTGGAGAATCCCATGGACGGAGAAGCCTAATAGGTTATAGTCTACAGGGTCGCAAAGAGTCGGACATGACTGAGCGACTTCACCAATAAATTTTAAATTGAAGAAGAACCAAAGAACTGAGCATATGTCTGAATATAGTGATTTGCTCTAAAGTTGCTTACTAAATCTAGGAAATTATTACTTTTTTTTTCAATTTCAACATATGGAATGAACAAAAATTATAGCAATCTTAGAATTACCAATTGGACCATGTGTTTTCTTTATGAAGTCAAAACTCATATCTATTATTTCTTAAAATATAAAATCACTATTGTTCCATGACTACTGGGAGATGTCAACAACTAGGGAGTGAAGTCAAATCAAAATATGGAGAAATTTAAATACAGGTAGATTTGGAGAAGAAATATAAAAGAGGGATTTTTCCAGTGGTTACAAGGGCAAATGACTCAATAAAGAATTTTCCAGAGAGATCCAAGATTTAGGAAAGCTATAGTAAACTAAATGATTCTAGCTATGGTATTTGGGAGGAAATGTGGAAGGAGAAGCATAGAATTCATTCAAGTCAATACATTTTTATTTAGCATTAGACACTGTAGTGGGTCACAGAGAGACGATGACAATGCAGTATTACTCCTGACTTAGAATCAGTTCCATTAATTATTGTAATAAGTGCTATATTGTTGTGGTTCAGTCACTCAGTCAGTCCTGTCCAACTCTTTGCATGGACTGCAGCATACCAGGCTTCCCTGTTCTTCACCATCTCCCGGAGCTTGCTCAAACTCATGTCCATTGAGTCTGTGATGCCATCCAACTGTCTCATTCTCAGTCATCCCATTTTCTTCCTGCCTTCTATCTTTCCCATCATCAGGGTCTTTTCCAATGAGTCAGAAAAGTGCTATATTAGTGTTTCAATTAAATGTTTTAGAGCACAAGTTGAAATATAGCAAGCTAAAATTATTTAAAAGTGCAGGTACCTTTATTAATCTAAAAAAAGTTTGGAGGACAGAGGGTTCCAAAGCTGGTTAATAGAGATCAGTGATATGAGTGCTCTGGGTTACCTTCTCTGAGATTCTTTTGTATTTTCACTCAGGTGCCTGTTATGAACAATCACATTATGTCACAATATCCAAGACAATAAGTGGTTGAGGATTATCCTGGGTTGAACTGTGTTGCCCTCTCCTCCAAATTCACATGTTGAAACCCTAACCCCTATTACTTTAGAATGTAACTATTCAGAGATAGGGCTTTTAAAGAGATGTTTAAGTCAAAATGAGACCATTTGAGTGGGCTCTACTCCAATCTGACTGGTCCTCTTTTAATAAGATGAAATTTGGACATAGAAAGAGATACCTGGGTACACATACACAAAAAAGGCAGTAAGTGAGTGACCATCTGAAGGCAAGAAGAAAGGCCTCAGAGGAAACCAACCCTTCTAGACCCTGATCTTAACTTCCAGGATCCAGAATAATGAGAAAATAAATTTCTGTTGTTTAAGCCTCCCACTCAGTGGTATTTTGTTGTGCAGTCCTAGTACACTAATATAGGGAGTGTTTGGAGAGAGTGGGTGTCCTTATGTGCCTCTCTCATTTTACTGAGGAGTAAAATGTTTCTTAGTACTCTCAGCAGACTTTCTCAGTTCCTAGTGGCTAAAACTGGGCCACATGCACACTGCCTTGCTGTGAAAGAAAAGACTCCTTATTAAATGTTTGGAATTTAAGCACACAGAATGTGATATAAAGCTTTCTTGGCAGAAAGGAAAAAAGTAGCTAGAATTTGTGTTTGTGTAAGCAACTGACCATGAGTGCAAAGCAAAGAACTCAGAGAGTATAAGAGAGGCATTTATTCAGATGTTAGAGTTTAGATAGATCAGTTTGTAAGATTTGTACAAATTAGGAAAACAGTCATCTTTCTTATTTGTACTAAATTATGCTCTATGACCATCTGCTAGCAGTTTGTTGTATTAATCAAGCAAAACTACTCTAAGTGATTGGCATCTCTTGGAATGTGGCTTTGGTTTCAAGAAAGCATATGTGGAGTACAAAATGCTTGAACTGAGTCACAAGAGCTAAGTGAGAATTAGTTGGATAAACAAAGGTAGCAGAAAACATAAAAGGAATAAGGTCATAGAGAAATAAAATACCATGGCAACACAGAAAATACAAGCTATCCATAGTATTGCAGCTTGAAACACACGTTAGGGAGCAGTGGAAGTTAAAATGAAGGAGATTGACAGCCAGGTCATCATAGACCTGGAAAAAGGGCAAGTTTTATGGCTTGAGTAGATACAATTTTCATAAATATAATTAACGTATAGAGGAAGAGACAATAGAAGGTAGAGATTGTTTGACATGTTGAATATGACATAGTTGCAAGCAACTGTTAAATGGAGGCTAGAATAGTGGCTTAAATTTTACACATACATGAATTCTAATTCTTTTCTTTGTTCTTTGTTAGTTGTAGGACAATAGTGAAGTCGCTCAGTCGTGTCCAACTCTTTGCGACCCGTGGACTGTAGCCCACCAAGCTCCTCCGTCCATGGGATTCTCCAGACAAGAATACGGGAGTGGGTTGCCATTTCCTTCTCCAGGGGATCTTCCCGACCCAGGGATCAAACCCAGGTCTCCCACATTGCAGGCAGATGCTTTAACCTCTGCACCACCAGGGAAGCAGTATTTAACCTCTCTAAGCCTTAATTTGCTCATGAGTGGGATTTATTAATATTNACTCTTTGCATGGACTGCAGCATACCAGGCTTCCCTGTTCTTCACCATCTCCCGGAGCTTGCTCAAACTCATGTCCATTGAGTCTGTGATGCCATCCAACTGTCTCATTCTCAGTCATCCCATTTTCTTCCTGCCTTCTATCTTTCCCATCATCAGGGTCTTTTCCAATGAGTCAGAAAAGTGCTATATTAGTGTTTCAATTAAATGTTTTAGAGCACAAGTTGAAATATAGCAAGCTAAAATTATTTAAAAGTGCGGGTACCTTTATTAATCTAAAAAAAGTTTGGAGGACAGAGGGTTCCAAAGCTGGTTAATAGAGATCAGTGATATGAGTGCTCTGGGTTACCTTCTCTGAGATTCTTTTGTATTTTCACTCAGGTGCCTGTTATGAACAATCACATTATGTCACAATATCCAAGACAATAAGTGGTTGAGGATTATCCTGGGTTGAACTGTGTTGCCCTCTCCTCCAAATTCACATGTTGAAACCCTAACCCCTATTACTTTAGAATGTAACTATTCAGAGATAGGGCTTTTAAAGAGATGTTTAAGTCAAAATGAGACCATTTGAGTGGGCTCTACTCCAATCTGACTGGTCCTCTTTTAATAAGATGAAATTTGGACATAGAAAGAGATACCTGGGTACACATACACAAAAAAGGCAGTAAGTGGGTGACCATCTGAAGGCAAGAAGAAAGGCCTCAGAGGAAACCAACCCTTCTAGACCCTGATCTTAACTTCCAGGATCCAGAATAATGAGAAAATAAATTTCTGTTGTTTAAGCCTCCCACTCAGTGGTATTTTGTTGTGCAGTCCTAGTACACTAATATAGGGAGTGTTTGGAGAGAGTGGGTGTCCTTATGTGCCTCTCTCATTTTACTGAGGAGTAAAATGTTTCTTAGTACTCTCAGCAGACTTTCTCAGTTCCTAGTGGCTAAAACTGGGCCACATGCACACTGCCTTGCTGTGAAAGAAAAGACTCCTTATTAAATGTTTGGAATTTAAGCACACAGAATGTGATATAAAGCTTTCTTGGCAGAAAGGAAAAAAGTAGCTAGAATTTGTGTTTGTGTAAGCAACTGACCATGAGTGCAAAGCAAAGAACTCAGAGAGTATAAGAGAGGCATTTATTCAGATGTTAGAGTTTAGATAGATCAGTTTGTAAGATTTGTACAAATTAGGAAAACAGTCATCTTTCTTATTTGTACTAAATTATGCTCTATGACCATCTGCTAGCAGTTTGTTGTATTAATCAAGCAAAACTACTCTAAGTGATTGGCATCTCTTGGAATGTGGCTTTGGTTTCAAGAAAGCATATGTGGAGTACAAAATGCTTGAACTGAGTCACAAGAGCTAAGTGAGAATTAGTTGGATAAACAAAGGTAGCAGAAAACATAAAAGGAATAAGGTCATAGAGAAATAAAATACCATGGCAACACAGAAAATACAAGCTATCCATAGTATTGCAGCTTGAAACACACGTTAGGGAGCAGTGGAAGTTAAAATGAAGGAGATTGACAGCCAGGTCATCATAGACCTGGAAAAAGGGCAAGTTTTATGGCTTGAGTAGATACAATTTTCATAAATATAATTAACGTATAGAGGAAGAGACAATAGAAGGTAGAGATTGTTTGACATGTTGAATATGACATAGTTGCAAGCAACTGTTAAATGGAGGCTAGAATAGTGGCTTAAATTTTACACATACATGAATTCTAATTCTTTTCTTTGTTCTTTGTTAGTTGTAGGACAATAGTGAAGTCGCTCAGTCGTGTCCAACTCTTTGCGACCCGTGGACTGTAGCCCACCAAGCTCCTCCGTCCATGGGATTCTCCAGACAAGAATACGGGAGTGGGTTGCCATTTCCTTCTCCAGGGGATCTTCCCGACCCAGGGATCAAACCCAGGTCTCCCACATTGCAGGCAGATGCTTTAACCTCTGCACCACCAGGGAAGCAGTATTTAACCTCTCTAAGCCTTAATTTGCTCATGAGTGGGATTTATTAATATTTAAAATTGAATTTAACGTTTTGTGAAAATTAAATATAGTAATGCATACTAGACACAACATTAAATGAAGGTATTCTTTTTTTTTTTCACTCTTCTTTCTAATGAATCTTCTCTTCATCTACCTCTTTATTGAAATAAAGGTGCCTGCTGAGTTTTTGTGTCTAAAACCATCTAAAACTCATGGAGTAAGTCAGCTTTAGTAATAAATCAGGGAGATATTATCATAAAATAATTGTTAAAATTATGAAAGTGAATGAGATTATATGAAAAGCATACCTGAAAAGTCAGAACAGAAATGACATATTACAGAGCCATGAAGAATGCTAATATATAAGGGAGAGAGAAGAAAGAAATTTCTACTAATAGATTTGAGGATTTTTCAGAAAGGTAGTAGGCAACTCAAGAAAAAGTTCTTATGAGATCCACAGACATGAGGAATGTCAGGAAGAAGTGGTTCATTTATAATAGATTCATTTAAATCCTATATGTAGCAGAAATTGACCGTTTCAAATATTTGAAGAGCAAGAAAAATAAGAATAAAAATTGTTCATTGCATTTGCATCATGTAATACATTGCCAGAGAAATTTCACCTGATAACTATGGGCAAAAGGAGAAGTTCACACAGAGAATGCATACTTTTTTAAATTAAAAGTAAAGAAAAAATACAGTAGATGTGAAGAGTGATAATGTGCAAATACAATAGTTTATACAAATATTTTTTTAACCTTTGGTCAGAGAGCTTGAGCATACTTATAAGTTGAGCTGAAAATGATATAAAAGGGACAAGAAAATATAAGTGAACAATGGAGAATCATTGATAGAGTCAAGTTTCTGTTAAAACATGATATGAACAGAATGAAGAACATAGAAAAACTAGGTTTTCAAGAAACAGATGAACAGTTCTTCATCATCAACCAAAAGTGATGCAGAAGAAGGATTTATAAGTTTATGGCTAAGATAAAATAAGAAAAGGATTGTTTCTCTGAATTGGTCAGGAAACCAAATGTTTCTTTTGACTTCACATTTAAGAATGCGCAGTAACAAGTGGTTCTTTGTCAATCTGACCACATTTACCCCAAGGCAGTACAGTGATGAATGGAACATGTAAGGTTCTAAAAGTTTGCTTGTTCACAAGTGATGCCTTCAATTGGTAAGAGAATCTAAGGAAGATAGAAGGTAGTATTCTACCATGTTGCCTTCATTTGCCATCTACCCGAACACTGCCGATTATAGGAGAAATGATGGAATTGACCACATAATGGTTATATGAAAGTTAATCTTCAAGTCTCTATATTATCATTGAAGGAGGTGGTTATAATAGCATTTTATTAGGATCCTGTGATTCATGTATGAGATGAAATATAATAAACTAGCAATGCCTTCTAGAGGCCAGCAGTATAGTGTGCTAACTCACCAAAATGTTGACACTTCTGCATCTTTGTTCATAACCTGGGCTTTATTTGAGGTGACCATTTATGTTTGTTGCTAACAGAATAAGTGTCCATGAGTATCTGCTGCAAAGGTATATACATAAGCTTTGACTTGTCTCAGTTTGCTACCTACCATACCATTCATGATAAAATAAAGAAGGGAGGTTATTAACAGTCTTAGCTCTAAATCATTTCATGTTTTGAAATTTGAAATATTTCAAATATGTTTTCCATATTCTGCTCACTCTCTCTGTTTCTTAGTCCTGTGTTCACACAGGAACTTTCCTTTCTGATTAATATTCAAGAATAATGAACCTTTTGAAGAAGAGAAATTTTGGATAGGAACAGTGACACCTTGTTGGCAAATGGTTTGAAGAATCAGGGGCAGAATTCATCAACCCAACTTGTACCTTTGCTCTGAGAGCTTAAAGAATATTCTTTCTGAAAGGTCAGTCTCTGAAATTATTCTCATTCGCTGTCTTTATTAATATGTAGTTTTAAGAGACAGTCTTTACAAAGACTTTCAAGTTCTATCAGATTTGAGACCCACTATCCTTCTGCCTTCATTTTCTACCACTCTTACTAGCTTCATTTCTATCACTGGCCTTCTCAAAGGTCCTGGACCCACAGAACCCAATTCTGACTCAGGGAGTTTGGATCTGCTTCCAGTGTTCCTTTTCCAGATAGCCCCATGGCTGATTTACTCACTTCTTTCAGTCCTTGTTCTATGTCATCTTATTGGCAAGGCCTTCTCTTAAGGGTATTCTACACCTTCCCCACACCCAGTGCAGCTGGTCATATGTACCATGATTTATTTTTATTCATAACATTTAATAATTTTGATATATATATTTTAAATTATTTATTTCCCTTTGATAATGAAAATTCTGAAGTCCATGAAAGAGTTTTTTTCTGTTTTACTTAGTATTATATTCCAAGCACTTTGTACAAGTTCTGGAATGATAATTTTTATTGAATAAGTGAACAAAAGTAAGGAATGATAAATAAAATTATGAATGATCTTTTGAATATGAATAATTTATATGTAAATTATTGCTTTATATTATTATTATCATTAGTCTCTGTGCCTTTGTAGAAGAGTAAAATGAAAGAGACGCAATGACATGCATTATTTTTCTACCAAATCACAGGTTAGAAACATCCCCCAAATGTATGCATACACAGATAAAGCATCCTTTCCTCAACATTTTACTGTCATCTGCAGGGTGATTGCCATACTAACTATACCGATCTATGATAACTACAGTAAAAGAGGTATATGCTAGAATTATACAAGCACCATTTGTGTGTGTGTGTGTGTGTGTGTGTGTGTGTATAGGCTCAAGTTAGAAACTTTCAGCTAGTTCTGAGCTGGAGAGATCAACAGAAACATATATTTTCATTTCCAAATTTAAGATTCTTGAATTTTAAAATAAATTTTGATAGGCAAAACAAAGAATGTAAGAAAGAAAAAAAATTTTTTTAATTTATATTTTTGGTGTGTCTTGGGAGAGAATTTTTAAGAGAATAATCAAAATTCTGGGATATGATCCATCCTTTTATTTGGGGTTAAAGAATATATTTGTTACTAAAATATAAAATTAGAGGTATGCTGAAAATAAAAAAGAATATACACTTAGTGTTAGTCCCTCAGTGTGTCTTACTCCTTGTGACCCCATGGAATGTAGCCCACTAGGCTTCTCTGTCCTTGGAATTCTCCAGGCAAAAATACTGAAGTGGGTAGCCATTCCCTTCTCCAGGGAATCTTCCCAACCCTGGGATCAAACCTGGGTCTCCTGCATTATAGGCAGATTCTTTATGATCTAAGCCAACAGGGAAGGAAACCCAATATATATTTAAGGTAGGTATTAAATTATTGTATTAAATAGTGAGCTATTCTAAACCATTTATACCTTAAAGAATCTCAATACTTTTATTTTTTAAAATTTACTTTATTTACTTTACAATACTGTATTGGTTTTGCCATACAGCAACATGAATCTGCCACAGGTGTACAGGAGTTTCCAATCCTGAACCCCCCTCCCACCTCCCTCCCTATACCATCTCTCTGGGTCATTCCAGTGCACCAGTCCCAAGCATTCTGTATCCTGCATCAGACCTAGACTGGTGACTCTCAATACTTTTAATATTACTTGTTTTGCTTATTATTGGAGAGCTATCTTATATTATCAGTTATGTAAAATCTCTACATGTTCTACAATGTAACACAGTCTGATCGTATAAAATTTTGTATTAACACCTTTCAGTAGGAAATAAACACACATATTTGCAGGTGGAATGGTGGCATGGTAGGGCAGGTCCAAAAGTAATGATTCAGTAATTTTAAAACTTGCCTCTATTTCTCACATATTGAGAGTGACAAAATCCTAAATTCAAGAGGTCTCCAGAGGTACAGATATTCTGTACAGTAAATTTACATCCAAGGAAATTGCAATAACACTAACAGAGAAAAAATCTAGGAGTGTGCATCAACTGAACACTTCAGTTCCCAGTCTTCCAGTAAATGTAGATTACTTCATTTATCACTGATATTATTCAGGGTCTTGCAATCCAAAGGAATGCAAGTACTTCTACATTAGTTACTAAAGTAGTTGTTAAAGAATTGCTTTGTAAGCTCTGAAATCCTTTTGTACCTAAGCAATAGTGTTCAAAGTGTGTAGGTAGTTAGCTAAGGAAATTTTAGTTCTGATGCCATATTAAATTGTGAAATGGGCCATGAGTCCTGCCATTTAGGTGAGAAAGAAAAAAAAAAAATCACTCAAAGTTTTGTAGTTTTTCAGTCTGAGAGATTGACCTAAGATACAGATACTGCCACTTCTACCGTATTCTACTGACCAAAGCAAGTGACACTTTTGAGTCCATATTCAACTGCCTTTTCAATTGAAAGAAATAGCAAGTCATTTGGGAAAAGGCATGATACAGGGCAGAGAGTGGAAAATAACTAAAGAATTATTAAAATGAAAAAATGGAATAGTTGAAATGAATTTTAAACTTGGAGGATTAAAGTCATCAACAAAATCAACCATCTTTTAAAAAGTCCAAAATTGACATTAACTGCCTTAAAATGAACTATCATTCATTCAGTTCAGAGTTTTCAAAATTACTCATGAAAATGATTTACCAATAAATACATTAACTCATTTCATCTAGCAAGTACCATTATTGGAAGTATGGCTAAAACTGTTCTTAAAGACCTAAGCCCTTCCTTTTCTTCTGCTCTAATATTTGGAGAGTTTTGGAAAAGTTTTCAAAGTTTTGGAAAAGACTGGAAAAGTCTCTACAAGGTAACTGCTAAAGCTCTGTATTAATCAGTGTTCTCCAAAGAAATAGAAACAATTGGATAAATTTATTTGCTTGTTTATTAATTAATTACAGATATTGGTTCACATGGTGATAGAGGCTGAAAAGTTCCATGGTCAAGCAAAAGAATAAGGAAAGCCAGTGATATAATTCAGTCTGAGTCCAGAGGCCTGAGAGAGAATTGGTGGAGAGTGGAGGTGGCCAGTAGTATAAGTCCCTGTCTGAGTGCTGCTGATGTCCAAAGACAGAAGAACATGGATGTTTCAGCTCATGCAGAATGAGTGTTTTTGTTCTGTTCAGGCCCTCAATGGATTGGATGATGCCTACCCACTTTATTCATAGCAATCTTCTTTACTCAGTCCACTGATTTAAATGCAAATCTCTTCTAGGCAGGGATTCCTTGGTGGCTCAGGGGGTAAAGCATCTGCCCACAATGTGGGAGACCTGGGTTCGATCCCTGGGTTGGGAAGATCCTCTGAAGAAGGAAATGGCAACCTACTTCAGTATTCTTGCCTGGAAAACCCCATGGACAGAGAAGCTTGGTAGGCTATAGTCCATGTGGTTGCAAAGTGTTGGACACTACTGTGACTTCACTTTCACTTTCTCTTCTAGAAACATTCTCACAGACACAGCCAAGAAATAATATTACCCACTCTCTGTGCATCCTTATGGTGAAGTTGATGCTTAAAATTAACCATCAAAAATTCCAAGCATTGCACCCTTACACAGAAGTGTTCCAAGAAAGAAAGAAGTGTGCGTGACAGGGTTGGGGGATGTTGAGGGGTGAGGGGGTGGGGAAGGAAGAGCCACCATATTATCAAGGAGAAAAGTTTTCTCAGAAGCTCCCAGCAGGCTGCTGCTGCTGCTGCTAAGTCACTTCAGTCATGTCCGACTCTGTGTGACCCCATAGACAGCAGCCCACCAGGCTCCCCCATCCCTGGGATTCTCCAGACAAGAATACTGGAGTGGGTTGCCATTTCCTTCTCCAATGCATGAAAGAGAAAAGTGAAAGTGAAGTCACTCAGTCTGTCCGACTGTTAGCGACCCCATGGACTGCAGCCCACCAGGCTACTCCGTCCATTGGATTTTCCAGGCAAGAGTACTGGGGTGGGGTGCCATTGCCTTCCCCGCCCAGCAGGCTATCCTTTATAATTTATTACCAATAATTGAGATAAATGGCCACAAGTAAACCAGTTACTTGAAAGAGAAAAGGAACTTTTGTGATTGACTTAATCATGATTTAGTTGCTCTGGACACATCTCTACCCACTCAAATTGGAGTTCTCCTGGCAAGGAATGATATGAAGACGTGATCCTTAGACATACAACTAATAATGCTATGCAGAGTAAAGGTGGAAAACAACTGTACCTATAACATTCCTTAAATATCAGCTTTACTATTTTTATATAAAAGCAATTTTCATATTTTTTCTTTAGGGACTCAATAAGCTAAGTACAGATCACTGTCATTGGTGAATTAACTTTTATTTGTTGTGTTCCTATAGTTAGTCTAAGAGGAGCTCCATGAACTTCTTTTTTTTCATATACAATATTCTAATCATATCTTTTCACTTATGTTTGTAAATTGAGGAGAATTGTGGCTCCAACTTAGTTATTCTCAGAATGTAGATCTTTATTTAGATGAATAAGAAAATACCTGCATGCTAATTTTAACTTTCACACAGACTATGTATTACCCTTAAATGCATTTTTCCCATTATGCTCCCCAAAATATTATCAGCCTTTGCAACAATTATATGGAACTGTCTGAAATATTTTTTGTGCTATTTTCTATCATTTAAGACATTGGGAAGTGGTTATGACACTAAAGTAGAATAAAGATCAGTTCAGTTTAGTTCAGTTCAGTTCAGTCATTCAGTCGTGTCTGACTCTTTGCGACCCCATGAATAGCAGCACGCCAGGCCTCCCTGTCCATCACCAACTCCTGGAGTTCACTCAGACTCATGTCCATCGAGTCAGTGATGCCATCCAGCCATCTCATCCTCTGTCGTCCCCTTCTCCTCTAGCCCCCAATCCCTCCCAGCATCAGAGTCTTTTCCAATGAGCATGAGGTGGCCAAAGTACTGGAGTTTCAGCTTCAGCATCATTCCCTCCAAAGAAATCCCAGGGCTGATCTCCTTGAGAATGGACTGGTTGGACCTCCTTGCAGTCCAAGGGACTCTCAAGAGTCTTCTCCAACACCACAGTTCACCCATATTGAGATTGTAACAAGTATTCTCATCATGACCCATTTACTTTAGGGTTTCCAAAGCAAAAGTTATTGACTATATGTGTAATAAAACACATTAACCAGGTATCATAAAGATGTGTTTATCAAACTTTCTAAGTCTAAATATACTGAACCATAGTCTTCCACTTTAAACAGAACACTTGCCAACAAATGTTTAAAAGGTTGTATGTCTTATAATTTTAATGAACCTATTGTTTTTTCAGAAGATGACATTTTAAATTAAATCTGCACTATGCCCACCTGAGTATTGCTATTATATTTTAAAATGCAAACACATAAAAACATGTAGTTTTGGTAAATATACTTGGCTAAGATGTACATATTTTTGTTTCTTAAATATAGGAAGCCATGCTGCTTCTGCTGCTATTAAGTTGCTTCAGTCAGGTCTGGCTCTATGCAACCCCAGAGACAGCAGCCCACCAGGCTCCCTCATTCCTGGGATTCTCCAGGGAAGAACACTGGAGTGGGCTGCCATTTCCTTCTCCAATGCATGAAAGTGAAAAGTGAAAGTGGAGTCACTCAGTTGTGTCTGACTCCTATTGACCCCATGGACTGCACCCTACCAGGCTCCTCTGTCCATGGGATTTGCCAGGCAAGAGTACTGGAGTGGGTTGCCATTGCCTTCTCCATAGGAAGCCATAATGGAATATAAAAACAATAATTATATCTGGGCAAGTTACAAAGANCTCCTTGAGAATGGACTGGTTGGACCTCCTTGCAGTCCAAGGGACTCTCAAGAGTCTTCTCCAACACCACAGTTCACCCATATTGAGATTGTAACAAGTATTCTCATCATGACCCATTTACTTTAGGGTTTCCAAAGCAAAAGTTATTGACTATATGTGTAATAAAACACATTAACCAGGTATCATAAAGATGTGTTTATCAAACTTTCTAAGTCTAAATATACTGAACCATAGTCTTCCACTTTAAACAGAACACTTGCCAACAAATGTTTAAAAGGTTGTATGTCTTATAATTTTAATGAACCTATTGTTTTTTCAGAAGATGACATTTTAAATTAAATCTGCACTATGCCCACCTGAGTATTGCTATTATATTTTAAAATGCAAACACATAAAAACATGTAGTTTTGGTAAATATACTTGGCTAAGATGTACATATTTTTGTTTCTTAAATATAGGAAGCCATGCTGCTTCTGCTGCTATTAAGTTGCTTCAGTCAGGTCTGGCTCTATGCAACCCCAGAGACAGCAGCCCACCAGGCTCCCTCATTCCTGGGATTCTCCAGGGAAGAACACTGGAGTGGGCTGCCATTTCCTTCTCCAATGCATGAAAGTGAAAAGTGAAAGTGGAGTCACTCAGTTGTGTCTGACTCCTATTGACCCCATGGACTGCACCCTACCAGGCTCCTCTGTCCATGGGATTTGCCAGGCAAGAGTACTGGAGTGGGTTGCCATTGCCTTCTCCATAGGAAGCCATAATGGAATATAAAAACAATAATTATATCTGGGCAAGTTACAAAGATGACCTTCTGTACATTCCAAACTTTACTGCAACTATTAAAACTATCACTCTTATTTATATACTCAATATTTATATGTTCATTTTAAGTTGTTTTTCAAACATCTTTTAAGTTGTTGTTTTCCAAACACATTTAAGTTGTGTTTCTAAGCATCTTGGGAACAGAACCCAAAGAGAACAGCTAACACTAAAGTGAGTGAATGGAAATTGAGCTTCCAAACACTACAGAGAAGAGTTTGTAGTTTGAGTCAGTTATGTTCCTGCTAAAAAGAATCTGTTCTCCTCAAAGACATACAATAATACTCAGAATCTCTAAGAAAAGTACTCTGCATAAGAGAAAATAGAATCAACAGACAAAGTTGTGATGAATAGTTGAGATTCAGAGCCTAGCAGACTAGGATTTAAAAGATGTAATCAAAACAATGTTCTTAGGCATAACTGGAAATATACTTGTAATTAATGAACAAATGCAAAACTTTCAGCTAAGAAATAAAAACTATGAAATGAACTATTAAAACTTCAGGAATTGTGAAATAATAATATACATACAAATATGACTCGTGCTTAAGAGGAAAATGGTGACAAATGATGAAAGAAAAGTGAATGTTAATATAAACCTAAAAGTTATCCAGTTTAAAAAACTTTTTTTAATTGAAGCACCTTAGATATCTGTACAATAATAACAAAAGTTCTAGTGTACAAGTACTTGGAATACCATAAGATTAAAACAGCTACTTCACAAATGAAGATTATGCAAATGAACAATAAAGACATTAAAAAGAGACTAACATCATTAGTTATCATAAAAATACAAATTATTACCTCAGTAAGTTATCACACTACACTCACAGAATGACTAAAATTAACAAGACTGAACACTCCAAGTTTTTAGGCTCCAAAATCACTGCAGATGGTCATTGCAGCCATGAAATTAAAAGACGCTTACTCCTTGGAAGGAAAGTTATGACCAACCTATATTAAAAATCAGAGACATTACTTTGCCAACAAAGGTCTGTCTAGTCAAGGCTATGGTTTTTCAAGTGGTTATGTATGGATGTGAGAGTTGGAGTATAAAGAAAGCTGAGCACTGAAGAATTGATGCTTTTGAACTGTGGTGTTGGAGAAGACTCTTGAGAGTCCCTTGGATTGATGGAGATCCAACCAGTCCATCCTAAAGGAGATCAGTCCTGAATGTTCATTGGAAGGACTGATGTTGAATCTGAAACTCCAATACTTTGGCCACCTGATGTCGACAGCTGACTCATTTGAAAAAACCCTGATTCTGGGAAAGATTGAGGGTGGGAGGAGAAGGGGACGACAGAGGATGAGATGGTTGGATGGCATCACCAACTCAATGGACCTGGGTTTGGTTGGACTCTGGGATTTGGTGATGGACAGGGAGGCCTGGCTTACTGCAGTTCGTGGGGTTGCAAATAATTGGACATGACTGAGGGACTGAACTGAACTGAACACTCCACTTATTTTGAGAATATGAGCAACTAGAGCTTGTAATTGCTGATTCTCAGAAGAAAAAAAAATTACACAGCTGAAATGGTACAGCTGATGAGAGTTGACAGTGTCCATAAAAAGATTTGTTCATGAAAAAAAAAAAAAAAAGCTCATGGCATTTTTTACACTCTAGCTAATGCAAGAAATATTCCAGTTGTTCATCAACAGAGCAGAGAAAGAAAACACATATAATCATACAATGTAATATATTGCTAAACAATAGGAAACAAACTAATGTTAAGTAACTACATAGACAGATCTCAGAAGTGTTTCCTGAGTGAAGCAAAAATAACAACACACAAAGTAAATATACTAAGACTTAAGTTATATAAAGTTCTAAAGAAGAAAGACTAATCTGTGACAGACAAAATATCAGTGTGCTGTTAGTTTCAAGGGGACTTGTATAGACAGTATTGTCTGAGAAGTTTTATGTGGAAACTTTCTGGGGTGATGGTAATTCTCTGTAACTGGTAGATATTTGCTTTACAAAGGAGTTTTAAGTGATTGTCAAACTCTTGGAGTGATTCAGTTAGCATTTGCACATTTCACTGTGTGAAGTTTTATCTCAAAAGAAAAAAAATGTATAGAATAATATCGAACTTCAATTTTATATTTTCTAAAATATTTAGGAGGAAGTGCATTGATGTTTGCAGCTTAACTTCAGATGCATCAAAAATAAGATGGGTTAATGAATGGATAGATGAATGGAGAATGGACAGATATATTGATTAAAACAAGTAAAAATTAATTTTGATTCTAGGTGGTGGATTTTTTAATTCTAAGTGGGTTGTAGGATTTTTACTCTACAACTCAATTAGCTATTGTGTAGTTTTCAAATTTTTCAGAATGTTGGCAAAAAAAAGAGAGAGAACTGAATGAATGGAGGGGGCCATGCCAAGTGACTATTTGAAAACATAAAATGGAATTCAGATAGAACAGAAATGAAAGATCCTAAAGCTGAATTGTACACATATAGACATAGGAAACACATACTGACATTTGTGAAGCCACCTGCTGAACTGCTTGAAAATAATTTGTATTTAATAGGCTTAATGTGTGTGTGCACACATTTTCAGTCATGTCTGACTTTTTGTGACCCCCTGGACTGTTTCCCACAAGGCTTCTCTCTCCATGGAATTTTCCAGGCAAGAATACAGGTTGCCATTTTCTACTCTGTGGGAATCTTCCCAACTCAGGGATCGAACTTGATCTCTTGCATCTCTTGCCTTGGAGGGCGGATTCTTTACCACTGCTTCACCTGGGAAGCCAAATATGCTTAATAAGAAGAGAAAATGCAGATTAAATCATGTGAAATAAGGTCAATCATTTAGAATTAAAGTTATCCATACCATATTTAACTCTATATATTGATTCTATACATTGTGAAGGTCATACTGTTTTCCAGATGCCTAGGACAAAATAAAAGACAAACCTTTGCTGGCACATGCCTTCGTGAAATTTGCAGTCTCAAGCTTTATTATATCTGAATCAGTTTCAAGAGATATACAGTGATGGTCACATGGCATCACAATACTTCTCAAAATGTGGTCAAATTCTTATTGAATATCAATATTTATGTCCCTCATCCCAGACCATGAGTTAGGACTTCTGAGTAAACAGGGTAATCTATTTTAACAAGCTTCTTGAGTGACTTTTTTTTAATGTTCATCAATCTTTGAGAACAACTGAACCATAATAAAGGGCATTTGGATGAGGAATTGGATTGAAAAGTCATTATCTTTATTCCTGGCTATGTAACCTCTGGTAAAAACCTAACAACTTTGGCTCTCAATTTAACATCTAAGAAAATGGGGAATATAGTACTTTCCTTAATTATTTCATAGGATTATTTGAACATGGGATCATTGTGAATAAATTATAGATAGTGTTCATCATAATGTTTATAATATTGGAAGAAGTATGAAAATGTATGGTGTTATTTACATACAGGACAAATCCATTTTAAAGCTTTTGTTTATAGCTGTATAAATCTGCAAGTATATATTCCAGATATTATCAAGAAGCCTACACATAAAAATATTTAATTAGAGAGAGTCTGAAGGAGAGATATGAATAACATTTGGGTCCTAATCTAGTGTAAATCTATCATTGAAACTTGAGCCACTAAAATTGTTTTGGGGCTTCCTAGTTGGCTCAGTGTGAAGAATCTGCCTGTCATTGTAGGAGATAAAGGAGATTTGGGTTCAGTCTCTGGGCTGGGAAGATCTTTTGGAAGAGAAAATGGCACCCCTCTCCAGTATTCTTGCCTGGAAAACTCCATGGGCAGAGGAGCCTGATGGGCTATGGTCCATGGGGTCACAAAGAGCTGGACATGACTGAGCACACACTACATGGAATTCCTGAATACTACCCATAAAATTCTGCCTGCTAATGATGGAAAGTTTTATTATCTCAGTGATGCTATGGTCAGAAACAGTTCAGCTCATTCAGATTTTGCGAGGAATGACAGAGGTTGTCTCCTACCTGCAATAAAAGAGCAGAAGTGTTCTGCCTACTTTTATTTATTTTGCAGTGGGTACTGTCGATTAAAAATTTCTTTCCTTTTGGAGAATAACGTTGTCAGTGAGGAAGAAATTTTCCTGTGGCTGGGGTTCTTCTGGAAGTTCCAAAAAGTAAAATTGACATGAGATGGATTAATAGGAGAAAAACAAAAGTTCAATAACATGGGATACATCCAGGAAAACTGAGGAACTTGCCAAAATGGGCAAAACCCTTACCTTCAATACCATCTTCAACTAAAGACAGAAGAGTCTGTTGGAGGGAAATGGTTTGAAACTTCAAAGAGGAGGAAGGCATTTGACTTGGAGATGGAAAATCAAATGTTTGGTAAACAAATGTTCACTGGCCACACAGAGACAATGGGAAACAGAGAGAAAATTTTAACAGGCTTTGCTAGGTTCCTCCCTGTCGACACACCTCATTCACACTATAGTTACTTATAGTGACAGGTCCTTTCCTGGAGCTATGACAGGGCCTTTCCTGGAGCTATCAGCCTGATACCTCACCACCAGCCAATGAGAAGAAAGTGACACACCCTTCAGCCCTCACCCCAAATTTTGCCTTTAAAACTTTTTGCTGAAAACCACTATGAAGTTTGGGTCTTTTGAACACAAGACTTTTCCTTGCCTGGTCCTTGCAATAATAAATTTTTCTCTGCTCCGTAGCCTGTATTCAGTTTGTTTGGCCTCACTGTGTATTTGGTGCATGGACATGGATTCAACAGCAATTTTAATGACTAATCTAGTTATTAAACTTTGAAGCTTAGGACTTCCCCAGCACTCCTGGGACACTTTCCAAACAACTCCTTCTTAATTCTTCAGTATCCTTAAGATTGGTACTGGATTAAAGCTCACAATCTTGAATTTTGATTAGTCCCTTAACTACCAGGCCTTCCATAGATGATTTGACACCCAGCTTTGAAATATGAAATACATAGTACTTAATTCTCTTTGATCTTTGAGTCTATAGCCCAAAACTGAGGGGAAACAAGTTTGATTTTAACATTGCTTTATATCAAATAAACTTTGGAACCATGGAGGAAGCTGAACACATTTAAATAAACCTTTCGTTGATGTCAGAAGATCATTTGGCTTCACTCTACCTCTATTAAAGTTGTGAATCCTTGGTCAAGTCACTTAAGGTATTTTGACCCCCCGTTTGTGCATTTTTCAATTAGCAATTGTTGTGAGTGTCAATAAAATAATATATTAAAGGAGTCTATATCAATAGAATACTTTAAAAATACATAATATTGTCTTGAAGAGATTTATAATTATTTACATTACAGAATTATCAAGAGATCAAAATCTGATTATATATAAATGCTTGGATAGTCTTAAGTCATATACAAATTTAAGTTTTTAATATGAACAATTTTTCATATTAAGCTATAAGTTCATTAAGCTATTATTTTTAAAAATTGCTGTTGTATAACAATTCTTTAGCTTTAGAGAACCTATACCTAATATCAATTTGAGACTCTGAGTTTATATGTATACTTTATAGAGATCAGAATAAAAAATAAAATTTTACAAATCCTTTTATGTTCTGCATAATAGAGAGTATTTCCTTTTTATACTGAAAAGGGATAACCAGCCAGCTACTCATTCAACTTATACAAATAATAACATTTTCATTACTCTGATATGACAACATTTTAAACAATTCTGAATCATGTTAGGTATAAAATAATGTTACCTGAGTATTAAATAATGTTACCTGAGTATTTCTCTTTTGCCCCATATTTTTACATGGATTCAGTACAAACATTTTATACTTTTCTAACCTATTTATTATCTAGTAATTTCATTTTCAAAGGTCATTCTTCTTTTTTTAAATTTTGTTCACTTTATTTAAATTGGAGGCTTATTACTTTACAATATTGTAGTGGCTTTTGCCATACTTGACATGAATCCGCCACGGGTGTACATATGTTCACCATCCTGAAGCCCCCTCTGACCTCCCTCCACATCCCTCTGGAGCATTCCAGTGCACCAGCCCCGAGCACCCTGTCTCATGCATTGAACCTGGACTGGTGATCTGTTTCACATATGATAATATACATGTTTTAATGCTAGTCTCTCAGATCATCCCACCCTAGCCTTTTTCCACAGAGTCCAAAAGACTGATCTGTACATCTGTGTCTCTTTTGCTGTCTCGCATACAGGGTTATCATTACCCTCTATCTAAATTCCATATATATGCGTTAGCATACTGTATTGGTGTTTTTCTTTCTGACTTATTTCACTCTGTATAATTGGCTCCAGTTTCATCCACCTCATTAGAACTGATTCAAATGCATTCATTTTAATGGCTGGGTAATATTCCATTGTGTATATGCACCACTGGTTTCTAATTCATTCATCTGCTGATGGACTTCTGGGCTGCTTCCATGTCCTGGCTATTGTAAACAGTGCTGTGATGAACATTGGGGAACATGTGTCTCTTTCAGTTCTGGTTTCCTGGGTGTGTATGGTCAGCAGTGGGATTGCTGGGTCATAAGGCAGTTCTAGTTCCATGTTTTTAAGGAATCTCCACACTGTTCTCCATAGTGGCTGTACTAGTTTGCATTCCCACCAACAGTGTAAGAGGGTTCCCTTTTCTCCACACCCTCTCCAGCATTTATTGCTTGTAGACTTTTGGATCGCAGCCATCCTGACCGGCAGGAGATGGTCTCTCCTTGTGGTTTTGATTTGCATTTCTCTGATAATGAGTGATGTTGAGCATCTTTTCATGTGTTTGTTAGCCATCCGTATGTCTTCTTTGGAGAAATGTCTATTTAGTTCTTTGGC
>SJYX01003745.1:132379-150068 GCA_006410675.1 Oreotragus oreotragus | reverse complement strand
AAAAAAAAAAAAAAATTAAAAAATTAAATTTAATTAAAAAAAAATGAAATTCTGCCATTTGCAACAACATCAATGAACCTGGAAAACACTATGCTAAGTAAAATAAGCCAGACACAGAAAGACAAATACTGCACAATCAAAGATATATGAGGAATCTAAAGTAGTCAAACTCAACGAATCGGAGAGTAGAATGGTGTATAGCCATCCCCAGGGGTATGGGGAAAGGGAATATGAAGAGATATTAGCCAAAGGGTACAAGTTTCAGTATGCAAGATGGGTGAGTTCTGGAGGTCTAATATGCACTATGGTGATGATAGTTAATAATGGTTTATTATATTGTATAGCTATTTGCTAAGATAAATCTTGACTTAAACTTTCAACATATATACAAACAGAGTGGTAACTGCATACAGCTGGTATATAAGTTATTTAGCTTAACTTGTGATCTTGTCACAATGTGTACATATATCAAGACATTAAGTTGTACACCTTAAATATATATATATATATATATATACACACACACTTTAGATGTCAAAGAGATATCAAAGTTGGTTTTTTAAAAATAAATCTGGCTCAAGGCAGTGTGTAGTGCTTTAAAAAATTTACTGAAGCTTCATATATACAAGAACAAAGGAAAGTTATTTTATATATAAATAAAATAACTGGAAAAAACCCAAAACTATCAACAATTTTAAAGTATCTAAGTGTCTAAGTTTAGGACTCTATAATATCTTTAGTATTATAATGCAGAATAAGTTGAAAATTTAAGTAATATAATAACAGTGCACTAGTAACTGAAAAACTGGGAATACCTTCTATGTTTAAAAATGAATTACTAGAATATTGATGGTATGATGTGATGGACTTGAATCCAGGAGAAAAAATAAACTTGCAAGCTTTAATACATAGTATACTTCCAAAGAATAAACTACATTAATAACATTTGTCAATGTCTCGTATAATTTATGCATGTCAAAAGAAAGGCTGCACTGTGTCTGAGGAGCAACCCTAAGGAGAGTAAAGTGAAGAGATGGAGTCAGATCCTCAAGGGTATTTGTTGTTTCTATTGTTCAGTCGCTAAGTCATGTCAGAATCTTAAGACGTTGCTAAGTGAATATTGGGTCTGTCCTGTTAGACAATTTGTTATATGAGATAAACTCTCTTTATATAGATCATTTTTATTTGGATTTTAAGCCACTTGCTCAAATATAGAACAAACTACAAACAAAAGAGGGTACACAATGAAAATAAAACAATAGGTTTTTTAAAATGTTACTTTGTTTACTCAGCAATTTTATTTGCTTAATTTTTCTACTACCTCATTCTCTCACTCCTTGAACACTATGGAATCACAAGAATTCTATCTACCATGGTTGAAATACTCAATCATAGCACACTTTTCTTTGATAGATATTTGAGAAATAGACTCAGTGATTTCTCTATGTAGTAGACAGTGTGTGAGGAATGATTTGTGCAATACTACTCAGAAAAAATCATTCCAAACTGATTTAATGACACTTCTGATGAAAGTTTTTATATCTAGAGAATACCTTAGGTATATATAGTCATCCAACAAGTCATTCAGTTCAGTTCAGTTCAGTTGCTCAGTCATGTCTGACTCTTTGCGACCCCATGAATAACAGCACGCCAGGCCTCCCTGTCCATCACCAACACCTGGAGTTCATTCAGACTCATGTCCATCGAGTCAGTGATGCCATCCAGCCATCTCATCCTCTGTCATCCCCTTCTCCTCCTGCCCCCAATCCCTCCTAGCATCAGAGTCTTTTCCAATGAATCAACTCTTCACATGAGGTGGCCAAAGTACTGGAGTTTCAGCTTTAGCATCATTCCTTCCAAAGAAATCCCAGGGCTGATCTCCTTCAGAATGGACTGGTTGGATCTCCTTGCAGTCCAAGGGACTCTCAAGAGTCTTCTCCAACACCACAGTTCAAAAGCATCAATTCTTTGGCACTCAGCCTTCTTCACAGTCCAACTCTCACATCCATACATGACTACTGGAAAAACCATAGACTTGACTAGGCGGACCTTAGTTGGCAAAGTAATGTCTCTGCTTTTGAATATGCTATCTAGGTTGGTCATAACTTTTCTTCCAAAGAGTAAGCGTCTTTTAATTTCATGTCTGCAATCACCATCTGCAGTGATTTTGGAGCCTAAAAAAATAAAGTCATCCACTGTTTCCCCATCTATTTCCCATGAAGTGTTGGGACCAGACTAGGCAATATATTTCATGTTACACTTAAGAAGAGGTTGTAAAACTTGTGGAAACTTTCTAAGGGCTTAACAAAATACTGTTTCCTCAACCATTTCTTATGATATCTTTTAACATACCTTAACAGAATAAGTTGAATTTAAACTTATGCAATTCCCATGTTAAACAAATACAGAATTATATTAAAAGAGAGAGGCAGAGAGAAACATACCTTGATGAAACATTAAAGTCTGTTTTAACAGTTAAAATATTTTAAAGAGATAGCATTCAGACAAAAAACACAAATTTTTTTTAGCAAATGATAAGATTTCTTGTATGTAGCTTCCAAATACCAACTGTTCAAAAGCACTGTGAAAACCTAGCTTGAGGAAGTTTCTGGGATAAGGATTCAAAAATATAATTTATCCTAAATTCATGTTATGGCATAACTTTCAAAAATATAAAATAGAGTCTGTGTGCAGAGGTAGTTTTTGTATTGTGATAAAAAATTAACCAGGGCTTCCCAAGTGGCTCAGTGGTAGTGAATCCACCAGCCAGTTCAGCAGGCACAGGAGATATGGGTTTGATCCCTGGGTTGGGAAGATCCCCCCAGAGGAGAAAATGGCAACCCACTCTAGTATTCTTGCCTGCTGCTGCTGCTGCTAAGTTGCTCCAGTCGTGTCTGACTCTGTGCGACCCCATAGATGGCAGCCCACCAGGCTCCGCTGTCCCTGGGATTCTCCAGGCAAGAATACTAGAGTGGGCTGCCATTTCCTTCTCCAATGCATGAAAGAGAAAAGTGAAAGTGAAGTCGCTCAGTCGTGTCCGACTCTTAGCGACCCCATGGACTGCAGCCTACCAGGCTCCTCTGTCCATAATCCCATAGGCAGAGGATCCTCATGGGGTTACAGTCCATGGGGTCACAAAGAGTCAGACAGGACTGAACAACTAAGCACTCAAGGGATTGACCACAAAGGTGAAGGGATATTAAAGATATGAGTAGGTCCCTAATCAGTTGTCTCTAAGTTAATCAAAAGGATCATTGATGGGCCTTATTTAATGATGGGAACTCTTGATATGAATTTGTCAAATTCAGTGGCACACAGAGTGCCAGATGGTGAGTTTGATTCAAAAGCAGACCACAAGAGGAAATGAAATCAAGAAACTCACAGGTCCTAAATGAAGCACCAGGTATAGAGGCTACCTGGAGAGATCAAGGCAGAGTGCACACAAAGAAAGGGGCACACAACTTTACTAGGGTTTACGGGTGGAGTGTTTTGGGGTTTCCATTCTAAGGCCAGATTAATTAATTCAAACAAAAGAAGTGGATTTTCGTAAGCCACGTGCCTGCATGCTAAGTCACTTCAGTCATGTCCAACTCTTTGTGACCCTGTGGACTGTAGCCTGCCAGGCTCCTCTGTCCATGGGATTCTCCAGGCAAGAATACAGGAGTGGGTTGCCATGCTCTCCTCCAGAGGATCTTCTCAACCCTGGGACTGAACCCACATCTCTTATGTATTCTGCATAAGCAAACAGGTAATGCCACNGACTGTAGCCTGCCAGGCTCCTCTGTCCATGGGATTCTCCAGGCAAGAATACAGGAGTGGGTTGCCATGCTCTCCTCCAGAGGATCTTCTCAACCCTGGGACTGAACCCACATCTCTTATGTATTCTGCATAAGCAAACAGGTAATGCCACTTGGGGAGCCACATAAGGGTATTATCTAAGGGTACACAAGGGGAAGGTCTAGGGAAGAGACTTGTTCTTAAGAACTGATGGGGAAGTTATTTCAGGCACTTAGACTTGTGTGTGATTCTACAGGTTGCTATCTCAGGGACGTGCTGGCACGAGGAGACTAGTTTTTGAGGTCACTGCATGCTGCTTGGCCAGACAGAATGAATGCCGTGGAGGAGCTTAGCTAAGCTTTCAATAACTCTTTAAAAGAGAGATGGAGGTGACACTTTCCTGTTGGTCTTGAAGAACCTAACTGCCATGCTGTAGAGAGGGTCAGATGGCAGAAAATGATGGGCAACCTCTCCAAGCTATTAATACAAACTACAAGGAACAGTTTTCTGTTTAGTTGCTAGTTCAGTTCAGTTCAGTCGCTCAGTCGTGTCTCACTCTTTGCAACCCCGTGAATCACAGCACGCCAGGCCTCCCTGTCCATCATCAAATCCTGGAGTTCACTCAGACTCATGTCCATAGAGTGAGTGATGCCATCCAGGCATCTTGTCCTCTGTCATCACCTTCTCCTCCTGCCCCCAACTCCTCCCAGCTAAGTTGTATCCAACTCTTTGTAACCACAAGGACTGTAGCCTGCCAGGCTCCTTTGTTCATGGAATTTTTCAGGCAAGAATACTGGAGAGGGTTGCTATTTATTTCTTCAATAGGCTCTAGAGTCTGCCAAAAAATCAATGACCCTTGGATGAGGACCCAGATCACACAGAAGATGTGATCTGAGACCTAGTTGACAACCTTGATTGCAGCCAAGTTGCAAGATAACTGTCACCAGCTAAGCACTGCCTGAAGGGCTTCCCAGGTGGCTCAGTGGTAAGGAATCTGCCTGCAATGCAGGAGACCCAGGCTTGATCCCTGGGTCAGGAAGATCCCCTGGAGAAGGAAATGGCAACCTACTCCAGTGTTCTTGCCTGGAGAATCCCATGGACAGAGGAGCCTGGTGAGCTACAGTCCATAGCATCACAAAGAGTCATATACGACTGAAGTGACTTAGTACACAGTCATACAAGCACTACCTGAACTCCTGATCCAAGGAAACCATGAAATACAGGCATTTAAAGCCTTTAATTTCGTGGTAATTTGTTATGTAGCCACTGATAACTAATATAGCAGCAGTGTGGGGGAAAAGCAGAACTGATACTAAAATGGCTGATTAGTTCCTTTATTCCCTTATTTAGTAATTACTATTATGTACCAGACATTGTTTTAGAAATAAGATGAGCAAAAAAATACACAGTCCCTACTCTCATGAGGCTTAGACTGTAATGGAGGAGAATGGTGTGCTATACAATCACAGTTATAAAAACTGAGATATGACCTGTAAAGTAATAAAGTATGACTCTCTCATTGCACGTAGCAAAGGACCCTTCCTAGGTTCAAATGCCCTGTAGTGGTGTTTAATGAGAAATTGAAATAATTAGTTACAAAGAACTTCCCACAAAGAGAGGAAGGTGTGGTTACACATGATCTCATTAGAATGAGATCTTTATTTTACATAGTATTTTCTCATTAGACTATAAAATACTTTCAAGCCAGATACTGTATCTTGTTTCATTTTATTCAGAGACTAGTATATAACAAGGTACTTACTACGCACTGGATGAATAAATGAATAAATCATTGATATCATAAGGAAACAGGCTTTGTGCATAAGAAAGATGTTCCTCATTTAAAACTGCTCCTCATAGAGGAACTGGATTCCCATTAGTTGACATCTAAGCAGACACAGCATGATTATCACTCAAGAGCATTGCAAATGCGATGAGAAGTCTGTTGAAGCAATTCTGGTTTGCAGCTTCTGCTCAGTCCTTAATGTGATAAGGTGAGATTGTGATAGATGGGGTCGAGTATTTTATACAGTCAGAAACAGCGGCTGAAGAAATAAATAGTCAGAAGATGAGACATGTGGCCCTGAATAAGATGTATTATCAAGTATGGATAGTATAGAATGATAAAAGAGCATATTTGACATAGAAAAATTATGTATAATCTGGATATTTGACCTCAAGCTCAAATAAAACAATGCATTTAATAAGTGGGCTTTCCAGGTGGCGCTAGGGGTAAAGACTTTGCCTGCCAATGCAGGAGATGTAAGAGACTTGGGTTCAGTCCCTGGGTAGGGAAACTCTCCTTTAGGAAGAAATGGCAACCCACTGTAGTCTTGCCTGGAGAATCCCATGGACAGAGGAGCTTGGCAGGCTACGGTCCATAGGGTCTAAAAGAGTTGGACACATTGAAGCTATTTTACACAGCACATATTAATAAATGAGGAATCATATAGGAAATGCTGTTAGCTTCTTTCTTAACTGGGAAATATGTAAGAAAAGGGGCATTCAAGATTTGTAAACGAGTGGATATTTGCAGAGCCATCTGAGGTGAGAGAATAGTCTTTAGAACTCAAAGAATCTTCAGTGACTCGGTTTGAACATGTGCCCTTCTCTCTATACAAACTTGAACTTCAAACTGGAAGTGGAATGTTTAGAGTCCTGCAAGCATACACAGTGGA
Source organism: Oreotragus oreotragus (assembly GCA_006410675.1). Lineage (NCBI taxonomy): Eukaryota > Metazoa > Chordata > Mammalia > Artiodactyla > Bovidae > Oreotragus > Oreotragus oreotragus. The sequence continues at coordinate 143,613 of SJYX01003745.1, read as the reverse complement.
GGGTCAGTTTTTAAGGCTGAAACTGGCAAATTTTATTTGGCTTAACCTCTAGTGCATTTTCTTATATCTATGTATAAAAAAAGTTCAGCTAGGCCAAGATGATTTGTTTGACTACAATGTACAATCAAAATCAATTCTCATTTATTATTTAAGAATATTACTTTGGATTTTTTCTGAATGGTTGAACTAATAGACAATATCAAGAGACCGAAGATGTGTTTTGATTATTATTTATGTTTTATTGTGGATAGTTCACATTAAAATGTGGGATAATAATTATGTGAATATTTATAAAAGATACCATTAATATCAAAATAGAAAAAAATCAACATATATACAATTTAACTAATGATCTCTCTGATTAAAAATCTATCTGGTTTAAAAAAAAACAGATGTTTAGGTCTTTGATGGAGGGCACTGGAAAGTTTGTTCATAGTTACTCAGGATTTCAGATTCTAGTCAAATCCCAAAAAGTAGAATTTAAAACATTTGTTGAATACATTGATGGAAGCAAATTAGGATGTTTTGTAATTAAATTATTGTTATTAATTAATTTACTTTAATTGGAGGCTAATTACATTACCATGTTGTGGTGGTTTTTGCCATCAGTTCAGTTCAGTTCAGTTCAGTCGCTCAGTCGTGTCTGACTATTTGCGACCCCATGAATCGCAGCACACCAGGCCTCCCTGTCCATCACCATCTCCCGGAGTTCACTCAGACTCACGTCCATCGAGTCCGTGATGCCATCCAGCCATCTCATCCTCGGTCGTCCCCTTCTCCTCCTGCCCCCAATCCCTCCCAGCTAATGAACAATTATTAACAAGTTTGGCAGCATTTCTGCTTTAGAACATAAAATAATGATATACCTTGCCATCAGTTGATGGCATCTTAGCTGTGATGAAATATACATTTTTGCATACATACCATGACTCTGTACTACCCCATCCTCTACTTGAAATGCTTTGAAATGTTTTTTGTCTCTCCCATCCTGTGCGTATATTATTCAAGATCTTATGGAAGAAATAATCCTTGTTTTGTCATCCTGGCTCCTCTTCTGCAGCACTTAGCACAATACTTTGTTGGGCACAGGGTTGTATTTAACAATTACGGGAAGTATGTAGATATACTGAATTACAGCACAGACTGTGACACATTTGTATTAGTGACCGGTTTTTTAGCTTCTTGGTGAGAAGAGATTAATACCTACATTAGTTAAGATTATTTTAAATATAAAGAGCAGAGCCCAGTGCTTCCTACATTAAGCAAGTTAGAGAATTTATTGGATGGATGTTTAATCATGTGATGACGTTCAAGAAAGTTTAACCGATGAAACAAAAGTGATTAAAGGAAATTCCCTGGTGGTCCAGTGGTTAGGACTCCACACTTTCACTGTACGGGGCATGGGTTTGATCCTTGTTGAGGAACTAAGATCCTTACAAGCCACACAGGGCACAGCAAGGAAAAGAAAGAAAGACAGTTTAAAAATAGAAAGCACTGTGAAGGGAAGTGAAGAGTAGTAGCAGTAAAGAATTACAGGGACTTCCCTGGTGGCCCAGTGGCTAAGACTCCAGGCTCCCAGTGCAGGGCGCGATCCCTGGTTGGGGAAATAGATTCCACATGCCATGACCAAAGAGTTCATGTGCCACAACTAAAGATCTCCCGTGCTTCATCTAAGACCTGACACAGCCAGATAAATAAAAATTAAAAAATGATAAACTATACTGAGATATTTTTAGAAAAGAATTATACAGAATGGTATTTAGAAAGAGAAGAAAAGAAAGCTTCAGGAATGAAGTAACATTTAGGTTGAGAATTCAATTGTGAATGGAAGACAGGCGTTCTTGAAGTTTTTGAGAGAAAAGCATTTTAGACAGAGGGAAACAGCAGGCCCAGAGAGGGAAAGAGCTTGCAGTTAACTGGAAGAGAATGCTGGTTGGTTGAGGGGAGTGTCACTTTGAGGTAGAGGCAGGTGAGGGCTGTACCATAACATGTTAGTGTCTGCTCTGCATTTGTGAAGTGCTGGCCACTGTTCCGAGCACTTCTCAAGCAGTGTTAGTTGTTATGCTGTATTGACTCTTTAACTTGAAGAAGCATCGGGAAGCCATGGAAGTATTATTCAGTGCCCTGATCCATTTTTAAAGATTACACTGACTGCTTTGTTCACAGTTGATCAGAGGGGGACAGCAGAGGAAATTGAAATAAATGCTAGTCTATGGCTTATACTAGTTCAGGTAGGAGATGCAGTAATCTTGGACCATGGTCCTTTATGGTAGAGGTGGAGAGCAGTGGACAGATTTAAGATACATTTACAAGTCTTGTTGATGGCTTGGATAAAGGGAGAGGGTTGTGAGGGGAAGGAAGGAGTCAGATTGGAGAAGGTTAAAGAGTTGAAGAGATGATGTGTGTAGATAATTTGTAGTTATTTGTCAGAAAAGGAGAGTAGAACTGTTTTTAACCTTCTTATTTCCATCATTTTTCCAGTGCCATTTCTGTCTCTCTTTTTTAAATTCTTGGAACCAAGTATATTTTTATTCTAGTCTGCCTCTCCAGATTGCAGCACCTTTTTCTCATCCCACACTTGACAGATGCTTAGAGGAGGGAAGTCAGTTAAAAAGTAGGCTAGCATTCTCAGCAGTTCTGCCCTTTTTATCAAGATGTTCCTTTCTAAATCAGTCCTTGCTATATCAGAGCAAAACCATTTTGTTCTATAAGTAAAGGTTTAATTTTTGAAGGAACAGCATCTTAGGAAGTCAGTCTCTGTATATATGTGTTATGGAATTAGGGGTGATGGTCATATATATTTTTATCTGTGAAGTCTCAACATACCTTAAAAGATAAAGTTAAGAATAGCTGGATCACCAATTCAGTTCACCAGTTGTTTTCTCAGTTGAAAGGCAAGTGATAAACTAAAAAATATAATTGGGTATATAACTGAAAAAAACTCTCAGAAGAGATAGCCTTTTTTTTTTTTAATGTTTCTTAAATATATATAGGTTCAGCTTTTGAAACCACCTTTGACTGCAATTTTAGTAGACAGTCTTTCCTTATTTTTTGAAGCTCTAGTTTTCCATTATTTTTAAGGAGTGAATAAAGAAGCCATGTATCAAAATGAAAGAATTTTGTGGATAAGATGAAAATCAGTAAGGCAGAAATCTAAAATTAAAGTCAGGTAATAGATAAGGATCATAGAATACTGTTTAAATAAGTGTTTCTTAAGTTTTTAGGATTAATAGTTACAGAATCCTTTGAGATTCCAAAGAAAGTTGAAGAATCTGGCCTCAGAAAATGCACAGAAGCATGAGCATTCGTATTTGAACATAATCTTAGGGCATTTCTAAATCTGAAGAGCCCGTGGGGGTACAGGCTGCCCTGGTCAAGAACATGTGTCTGAATCAGGGCTGGGGAGTAGAGTCTAGAGAGCGTCAACACTCAAACTGTGACAGTAATCTCTTCTCAAATACCAGCCTTTCAGGCAGCCCAGACTCAATGTGTTGTTTTTTAAACTTTTGGTCTGACAGCTGATAAATAATTTTTAGTTTTAGCTATTGAAAATTAATCTATTCTTAAATTTTTTACTTTGAAAATGCTGCAGAAAAGCAGTTACTGTGTATGTGTAATCTAGAAAAATGATAATAGATGAACTTGTCTGCAAAGCAGAAATAGATACACAGACATAGAGAACAAACATGATACCATACGTGGTGGCGGGGGTGGAGGTGGGATGAATTGGAGGACTGGAATTGGCATATGTACACTACTATGTGTAAAATATGTAACTGATGAGAATCGACTGTATTGCACAGGGAACTCTACCCAGTGTTCTGTGGTGACCTAAATGGGAAGGAAATCCGAAAAACAGGGGATAGATCTATATCTATATATACTTATATATAGCTGATCTACTTTGCTGTACAGCAGAAGCTAACAAAACATTATAAAGCAACTATACTTGAATAAAAATTAATTTTAAAAAATGTCATAGATGGCAGGGTTTTCTGAAATAAGGCAATACAGTGTTCAGGATACCCTAAGAAATGAAACTTACTAATAAAGTCAAGGTGAAATACAAACAAATTTCAAATGTACTGACACCTAAGATTATACAGAAACTGAATAAATATTTCCTTTTAGAACTAGATTTAAAAAGCAAACAAACCAACTCTTTGTTCTCTCTCCTTTTCCATCTGTTTGTAACATAAGTTTCTCACAAAACTGACCATGAACTTTTAAAGTGAACTTTATTAGCCCTATAGGTTAAGTATTGGACCTATTTCTTTCACTGTTGGTGATGAAGCTGTACTTTGTTACTTTTTGTTTGGCTCAGGGCCTAAGTGGAACACTAAACTAGTGATACAACTTAATAAGTTATAAATTATTTCCTGTTAGGCACATTATGCCAGTTAGACCAATATTTCGTGAAATCCAAAATTCTTAGGATTCATTGATTGAGTAGGGGATTGACTAGATGACCTACTTCTAAGTCTTTAAGACCATGCTAAGAGTCTAACTTTTGTTGGCAAAATAATCTCTGCTTGTTAATATGCTGTCTAGGTTGGTCATAGCTTTTCTTCCAACGAGCAAGCATCTTTTAATTTCATGGCTGCAGTCACCATCTGCAGTGATTTTGGAGTCCCCCCAAAAATAAAGTCACTGTATCCATCTGTTTGCCATGAAGTGATGGGACATGACGCCATTATGTCTTTTCACTTGATCAAATAAAAGAGTTTTTCCCATCACTCTAAATCTTGAAAGCAAGTTCTACATCAAGAAAAAGTAAAAATCAAGGAAAGAAAATGCAAAACCAAAATAACTTTGTCTGGGGCCTAGTTGTAGTTGTTTAGTTGCTAAGTCGTGTCTGACTCTTGCGACCCCATGGACTGTAGCCTGCCAGGCTCCCCTGTGCATGGGATTTCCCAGGCAAGAATAGTGGAGTGGGGTTACCATTTCCTACTCCAGGGGATCTTCCCGACTCAAGAATTGAACCTGTATCTCCTGCATTAACAGGCGAATTCTTTTCCACTTTTCATTTCAGTCAGTCGTGTCCAACTCTTTGCAATCCCATGGACTGCAGCACGCCAGACTTCCCTGTCCATCACCAACTCCCAGAGCTTACTCACACTCATGTCCATCGAGTTGGTGATGCCATCCAACCATCTCATCCTCTGTCGTCCCCTTCTCCTCCTGCCTTCAATCTTTCCCAGCATCAAGGTCTTTTCACATGAGTCACTTCTTCCTATCAGGTGGCCAAAGTATTGGAGTTTCAGCTTCAGCTTCAGTCCTTCCAGTTCCTTTAGGAGTGACTGGTTGGATCTCCTTGCAGTCCAGAAAACTCTCAAGAGTCTTCTTCATCACCACAGTTCAAAAGCATCAATTCTTCAGCACTCAGCTTTCTTTATAGTCCAACTCTCACATCCATACATGACTACTAGAAAAACCGTAGCTTTGACTGGATGGACTTTTGTTGGCAAAATAATCTCTGCTTTTTAATATGCTGTCTAGGTTGGTCATAGCTTTTCTTCCAGTGAGCAAGCATCTTTTAATTTCATGGCTGCAGTCACCATCTGCAGTGTTTTTGGAGTCCCCCCAAAAATAAAGTCACTGTTTCCATCTGTTTGCCATGAAGTGATGGGACATGACGCCATGATCTTAGTTTTCTGAATTTTGAGTTTTTTAAGCCAACTTTACCACTGAGCCATATAATGTTATACTTTAAATGGTCACTTGATATATGGCATTTTTAGCTTAGATTTTTAGTAATGGAACAAATTATTATTATTAAGATTATTGTTAGCAGGTATACAGTCAGAACATTTTTTTCTTGTCCCTGATAGCTCAGTTGGTAAAGAATCTGCCTACAATGCAGGAGACCCTGGTTCAATTCCTGGGTTGGGAAGATCTGCTGGAAAAGGGATAAGCTACCCACTCCAGTATTCTTGGGCTTCCCTTGTAGCCCAGCTGTTAAAGAATCTGCCTGCAATGTGGGAGACCTGGGTTCAATCCCTGGGTTGGAAAGATCCCTAGAGAAGGTAACAGCTACCCACTCCAGTATTCTGGCCTGGAGAATCCCGTGGACTGTATAGTCCATGGGGTCGCAGAGAGTCAGACACGACTAAGCGACCTGCACTTTCCTTGTAGAATTCCGGAATAGGTGTGTGATGAAAAATACGATGGAATTGTATATATTCGCATTCAACCATGTTTGTCCAGAGGACAGTAAAATGAAAGCGTTAGAAACAGCATAATTAAACCTAGGTTTAGATTCTCTTTGCTTGTTCTATCAATGAGTTTCTGTGGTACAGTGTTTTTGTGCCTCCCATACAGTGTATGAAGAAGGAAATGGCACCCCACTCCAGTATTCTTGCCTAGAGAATCCCTTGGAAGAGGAGCCTGCTGGGCTGTTGTCCATAGGGTTGCACAGAGTCGGACATGACTGAAGTGATTTAGCATGCATGTGTGCGTTGGAGAAGGAAATGGCAACCCACTCCAGTATTCTTGCTTGGAGAATCCCAGGGACAGAGGAGCCTGGTATGCTGCCGTCTATGGGGTCACAAAGAGTTGGACACAACTGAAGCCACTTAGCAGCAGCAGCATACACAGTATGAGCTTACTGTGTAGTTCTAGTTCTGGGTATTAGTACTAACAACAATGAACACTCAGGAAACACCGCCTGTGTACCAGGCACTGTATGCCATGCAGTTTGCATATAATGATTCATTTCATTCTCACAGTAGCCCTATCACATAGATTCTATTTTTAATCTGTGTTTCTTGGATAAGGAAACAGGCACTGAAAAGTTAAATAATTTGTCCCAATTACATGGTTAGTAAGTGGCAGATTTGCCTGGTGCTAGAATCTGTGCACTTAGTCCCCTCACATTGCCTCTCAAAAATATGCCACACTAAGCATAATAACATTTAGGCATATGCATATAATTAGCGGCTTCCCTGTTGACTCAGAAGGTAAGGAATCTGCCTGCAATGCAGGAGACCCAGGTTTGATCCTTGGGTCAGGAAGATCCCCTGGAGAAGGGCATGGCAACCCCAAACACGAAAGAAAACCAAGAGAATGATAAACATAATTAAGGTTAGTATTACTTCTGGGGGAAAAGAAAGGAGGACATAATCAGCAAAGGTTCGTGTGGGGACTTCAAAAGGTTTAGTAATGCTCTAATTCTTAAGCTGAGTAGAACATACACAAGTTTTCATTTCATTATGTTCTATAACCTACATATGAATGTGTATATTCTTTTGTATATATCAGCTATTTTATAATTTAATTATATGGAAAGCAAATCACCTAAAATCCTTCTGAGGGTAGAGNTGGAAAATTCTGAAAGAGATGGGAATACCAGACCACCTGACTTGCCTCTTGAGAAACCTATATGCAGGTCAGGAAGCACAGTTAGAACTGGACATAGAACAACAGACTGGTTCCAAATAGGAAAATGAGTATGTCAAGGCTGTATATTGTCACCCTGCTTATTTAACTTATATGCAGAATACATCATGAGAAACACTGGGCTGGATGAAGCACAAGCTGGAATCAAAATTGCCAGTATAAATAACAATAACCTCACATAGGGGGATGACACCAGCCTTATAACAATAAGTGAAGAGGAACTAGAGAGTCTGTTGATGAAAGTGAAAGATAAGAGTGAAAAATCTGGCTTAAAACTCAGCATTCAAAAAGTGAAGATCAAGGCATTGGTCCCATCACTTCATGACAAATAGATGGGGAAACAATGGAAACAGTGACAGAATTTATTATCTTGGGCTCCAAAATCACTACAGATGCTGGCTGCATCCATGAAATTAAAAAATGCTTGCTCCTTGCAAGAAAAGCTATGACCTACCTCAAGAGCATATTAGAAAGCAGAAACACTACTTTTCCGACAAAGGTCTGTTTAGTGAAAGCTGTGGTTTTTCCAGTAATCATATATGGATATTAGAGTTGGACTGTAAAGAAAGCTGAGCACCAAAGAGCTGATGGTTTTGAACTGTGGAGTTGGAGAAGACTCTTAAGAGTCCCTTGGACCGCAAGGAGATCCAACCAGTCCATCCTAAAGGCAATCAGTCCTGAATATTCATTGAAAAGACAGATGATGAAGCTGAAGCTCCAATACTTTGGCCACCTGATGCAAAGAACTGACTCATTGGAAAAGACTCTGATGCTGGGCAAGATTGAAGGCAGAAGATTAAGGGGATCACAGAGGATGAGATGGTTGGATGGCATCATTGACTCAGTGGACATGTGTTTGAACATCACGGGGAGTTGGTGATGGACAGGGAGGCCTCGGGTGCTGCAATCTTGGGTTCGCAAAGAGTCGAACATGATTGAGTGATTGAACTGAACTGAACCCACAACTGGATGAAGTCAATACTACTATAGCTGTATTCCAGGATGCTTTTGAAGGACAGAAGTAAATGGGGAATCTCCTCACGGAAGAGAACTTTGAGTAGTGCATCTGGTATATATCTTGCTTGAGAGTAGTTGTAGCCAGAGATATGACTGCACTGATTCAGTCATAGTCGTCAGTAGCTTGGCATAATGACTCAGTACTTGGGACAAACGCCACACCAAGAGGCTGAATATACAATGGCCAGAGTATGTATTTTTACAACATTTGAACTCAGATCCACAATATGAAGTTAACTGCCCAAGAAACCAACCTCATTACCTACACAGATAGCCCAGGAAATATATCTGCTATAATTCAGACTTAAAGGATGCAAGATTGCTACCCTTGGTAACAACTCAGCAAGTTGTTATTATTATTATTTTTAATAGCAATTGACCCAACATGGCCAGGAGTTGATAATAATTGATAGCTTCCCTACTTTTTTATCCCTGTTTTCAGCTTACTACCAACTAGATAAAACCAAATGCAGATCCCTAACCAATCACACGGAGAAGGCACTGGCAACCCACTCCAGTACTCTTGCCTGAAGTGGCAAGAGGAGGAGAAGGAGGAGGAGTCCGACACAACTGAGCAACGTCACTTTCACTTTTCACTTTCATGCATTGGAGAAGGAAATGGCAACCCACTCCAATATTTTTGCCTGGAGAATCTCAGGGACAGTGGAGCCTGGTGAGCTGCCGTCTATGGGGTTGCACAGAATCGGACACAACTGAAGTGACTTAGCAGCAGCACCAGCAACCAATCACATAGAACGTCCACTTCTAGTTGGCCCACCTACAGCTTCCTTATACCAACCAACTGCAATCAGTGCATAAGTCTGTTGCACAGTCTTGTCCAGCTCTTAGCAACCCCATGAACTGTAGCCCACCAGGCTCCTCTGTCCATGGAATTCTCCAGATAAGAATACTAGAATGGGTAGCCATTCCCTTCTTCAGGGGATCTTTCCAACCCAGGGATTGAACCTGTGTCTCCTGCATTGCAGGCAGTTTCTTTATCATCTGAGCCAGTCAGTGCACACCTAAAGCTTTTTTTTCGCAAGCTGTCAACTTCTTGTACTGTTTTGTCATCTTTTATAGTGTCTGCCAAAATGGGAGTCATTATGGCTGATTCCCTTGTTATAGTAAGCTCAGAAAAAAGAGCCTTTGCTCCTCTCACTTAGTCATTTTTATTTTCACAATTAACAAATTGGTGACAAGGAGATCTGGGGAAGAGGTATATGGATTGACATCTCTGAATGGACACAATGTGTGAAGATACATGTATCTCACTTGAAGGCTAATTAAGAAACAACTACATCAGAGGAGGACCTTAATTACTAGAGGGACAAAATGACCCAATCTGTGGACATCAATCATTCTCTTTTCCCTGGAATCCCTGTGCTAAACTGTGAAACCCTTTTATTTGATTATTTTGAATTCTTTCACCTATTTTAGTTATGCTGTTTTCAGTTTGCCTGACTTGTGCCTCTTTTCAGATCATTTGGAACACATAATTTTTAGGCAGCTTAGTTGTTTTCCATATTTATTTCTCTTATAGTTTTCATTTCTTTTCATTTTCATCCTAGGAGAACTTTACATATCATTATATAAATTAATGCTTTATTGCTTACATTCTTTATTGTCTCCTATGTGTTTCAATTCTGACATGGCATTTTAATCGTGCAGTTTGATTTCCTTTGAATTTTGGATATTTGCTGGATTATCTTTTAAATAGTTTGGCCTATAATCTCTATAGATCTTCCTAACTGTTTCTGAGCTTATTTTGTGAAATCATGTCTTCTTATTTGCTGGAGAGAATTATAAGTAATTTCTATTTAGTTTTTAGTAGTATGCACTTGAAATATACAGTTTTGTTTATGACATCTTTATACATTTTCTGTGTGCTCAACTGCTAAGTTGTATTCAACTCTTTGCAACCCCATGGACTGTAGCCCACCAGTATCCTCTGTCCATGGGTGATACCAGGCAAGAGTATTGTAGTGGGTTGCTATTTCATCTAATCAATGTATATCTTTCTCTTTTATTGCTTTTTCATTTTGTATCTGGTTTATGAATAAATTCCCTAAACTAGGGTATTTTTCTAATGTATTATATTTCTATATATCTGCTGCTGCTTGTAAGTCGCTTCAGTTGTGTCCAACTCTGTGCGACCCCATAGACGGTAGCCCACCAGGCCCCCCCCGTCCCTGGGATTCTCCCGGCAAGAACACTGGAGTGGGTTGCCATTTCCTTCTCCAATGCATGAAAGTGAAAAGTGAAAGTGAAGTTGCTCAGTCGTATCTGACTCTTAGAGACCCCATGGACTGCAGCCTACCAGGCTCCCCCATCCATGGAATTTTCAAGGCAAGAGTACTGGAGTGGGGTGCCATTGCCTTCTCCAATATATCTATCTCTATATCTAGACTATATATCTATCTAGACTATATATCTAATATATAGATATATATATCAGTTCAGTTCAGTTCATTCATTCTGTCCTGTCTGACTCTTTGCGACCCCATGAATCACTGCACGCAGGGCCTCCCTGTCCATCAGCAACACCCAGAGCTTACTCAGACTCATGTCCATTGAGTCACTGATACCATCCAGCCATCTCATCCTCTGTCGTCCCCTTCTGCTCTTGCCCCGAGTCCCTCCCAGCATCAGGGTCTTTCCCAATGAGTCAACTCTTCACATGAGGTGGCCAAAGTATTGGAGTTTCAGCCTCAGTATCAGTCCTTCCAATGAACACCCAGGACTGATCTCCTTTAGGATGGATTGGGTGGATCTCCTTGCAGTCCAAGGGACTCTCAAGAGTCCTCTCCAGCACCACAGTT
>SJYX01003745.1:107400-131674 GCA_006410675.1 Oreotragus oreotragus | reverse complement strand
GGCAAGGCCAAAGAATGCTCAAACTACAGCACAGTTGCACTCATCTTACACACTAGTAATGCTCAAAATTCTCCAAGCCAGACTTCAACAGTGTGTGAACTGTGAACTTCCAGATGTTCAAGCTGGATATAGAAAAGGCAGAAGAACCAGGCATCAAATTTCCAGCATCAGTTGCATCGTAGAAAAAAAAACAAGAGAGTTTCAGAAAAAACATCTACTTTTGCTTTATTGACTATGTCAAAACCTTGGTCTGTGTGAAGCACAAACAAACTCTGGAAAATTCTAAAAGACATTGGAGTACCAGACCACCTAACCTGCCTCTTGAGAAATCTGTATGCAGGTCAGGAAGCAACAGTTAGAACTGCACATGGAACAACAGACTGGTTCCAAATAGGAAAAGGAGTACGTCAAGGCTGTATATTGTCACCCTGTTTATTTAACTTATATGCAGAGTACATCAAGCTAAATGCCAGGGTGGAAGAAGCAGAAGCTGGAATCAAGTTTGGCAGGAGAATTATCAATAACCTCAGATATGCAGATAATACCACACATATGGCAAAAAGTGAAGAAGAACTAAAGAGCCTCTTGATGAAAGTGAAAGAGGAGAGTGAAAAGGTTGGCTTAAAACTCAATATTCAGAAAACTAAGATCATGGCATCCAGTCCCATCACTTCATGGCAAATAGGGAAACAGTGGAAACAGTATGAGACTTTATTTTTTGGGGGCTCCAAAATCACTGCAGATGGTAACTGCAGCCATGAAATTAAAAGACACTTGCTCCTTGGATAAAAATTTATGACCAACCTAGACAGCATATTAAAAAGCAGAGACATTACTTTGCCAACAAAGGTCTGTCTAGTCAAAGCTATGGTGTTTCCAGTAGTCATGTATGGATGTGAGAGTTGGACTGTGAAGAAAGCTGAGCACCAAAGAATTGTTGCTTTTGAATTGTGGTGTTGGAGAAGTCTCTTGAGAGTCTCTTGCACTGCAAGAAGATCCAACCGGTACATCCTAGAGAAAATCAGTCCTGAATATTCAGTAGAAGGACTGATGCTGAAGCTGAAACTCCAATACTTTGGCCACTTGATGCAAAGAGCTGACTCATTAGTATAGACCCTGATGCTGGGAGAGACTGGGGACAGGAGGAGAAGGGGACGACAGATGATAAGATGGTTGGATGGCATCACCGACTCAATGGACTTGGGTTTGAGTAAGATCTGGGAGTTGGTGATGGACAGGGAGGCCTGGCGTGCTGCGATTCATGGGGTCGCAAGAGTCGGACACAACTGAGCAACTGAATTGAACTGAACTGATTGTGTATAATGGGTTTCCCTGGTAGTTCAGTGGAAAAGAATCTGCCTGCAATGAGGGAGACCTAGATTTGATCCCTGGGTTTGGAAGATCCCCTGGAAAAGGGAACCAGCTACCCAGCCCAGTATTCTGGCCTGGAAAATTCCAAGGACTGTACAGTCCTTGGGTTCCCCCAAAGAGTTGGACACGACTGAGTGATTTTTACTTTCACTTTCATTGAGTATAATATCCTTGGTCTGAAGATATTATTCTATGTTTTTTCTATGGAATTGTATTAGAAATAGAACATATAAAAAGAATTTTTCTTTTTATACTGCATTTTAATATTCAGTATATTGTCTCAAGTAGAATGTGCATACAATAACTATTTACTAAACTGATGAAATTTTAAATTATAATTTAATTTACCTACATTTACTACCTTTTAAGAGACTAATGACAAATCTAAACATCATTTTCTTAAGTAATTAGAGTTCAGGAAAACCAGTAATTCTTCAGAGCAGATATAATCTCAGGTATTATACATAATTCTGCTGCAAGTATGCACAGATTACTCATAAGTAAGATTATAGTTAATGCCATTATTACAGAAGAATCTTTTTATTAAACAGTGAGTTCTATGTGCATGTGTTGTATGCCTCAATATTTATTATTCTGATTACATTGTACTTGTTCTGTTGCCTTTCAATTGACATCTGTATGAAGGCATGGAAATAATCTTTTCTACATTTAATTCAAAGCCATGACCTCAAAATATTTCAAATGACTCTATAGTAGCATTGACAATAGTTAACATATATGTGTGAATTTTATTCACTAGATAAGTGATTCATTAAATTAAAATAATAGTTTTATTAAAATATTTTATGTTGTTCTGAGTTGTACAGTTGAATCTTTGAAAAAGTGTGTCAGTGCAATTTATTTTTACTTATGTTTATGAGGTTCCAAAAGAACAAAGTAAATTGTCTTAAAATATGAGTCAATAACCAAGCATTATTCAAATAAAAAGCCCATATGCAAGCATATCTCATTGCTGATGTGCTTACATCCAGAGTTATAGGACTTGATATAAAATGTGATTAAGTTATAATGAAATCAGAGTAGTACAAATTTTAAATATGATCCTGCACTTGGCAGATTGCTAACCACTACATAAATTTCACAACCACTAATTCTCTATCTTCTGAAACTAGGGTAAAAAAAAATATATATATATATATAAGTGGAAGGAAAACTAAACTAGCTTTCTGTAGATTGCTATGAAAATTCATTATTTCATTTTCTCTTCTGTTCTATTACATAATTTTATTTTATATTATTTTCACTGTTCAATTTAAATAGAAAGCAGAAGCAGTTTACTTTGCCAGAAAGAATGTAGGTCTGAGAAACAATTATTTGGCTTTAATATCATTTGATTTTATAGACTTTGTTTTAAAAAATGTGATAATAACAAATAACATGAAGTCTACCTTTTTAAATTTAAAAATGTACAGTATTTTTAATTATAAGCACAATGTTGTATGATAGTTCTCTGGACCTTATTCATTTTGGAACTAAAACTCTCTAAATTTTGATTTCGATATGCCTGTGGCATGTCATAATCTCTGTGAATTTTAGGTTCTTCATGTTAAGTGGGGCTAATAATGTTCTATTTCACAAGGTTACTATGGGAATTAGATAACAGAATATGTTAAAATGTCTTTGTAAGTTACAAAGTCAAATGAAGGTGAACACTTACCATGTTCATTGCAAATATAAAATAACTGAATTTTCATGACGACCCTTTGATGTAACTATCATAATTCCCATTTTATAGACGAGAATACTGAGGCAGAGAGAATTTAAGTGAATTGCCTGATGTTATTTGGCTAATAAATGGTGAAGCTGGGAATTAAGTGCAGGGAGTTTGACTCAGAGCCTATGCTACTGTCACCATGCTATACCCGCTCTCTTTACTATGCAAAATATTTGGTTAAAATAATAATTTACCTTGTATATAAAAATCACCAGTACTCTCTCCCTGTGTAGATACATATTTCCTTTATAATAGTTTGAAGTTGTTCTGGTCATCACACTCAGAAACAAAAGTTGAGGCCCTTTTATATAAAATATAGAATTTCCAGAGAGAATAAAAGATTTGTGAATAACTCTTAAAATGGCCACTGAAAATTTAAAATCTAACGTTGCTAAGCTATGGCAGAATATAAATCAAAAACAAAACAAATATTTTTTTTTTCTCCCACAAATAGATTTGTTCAGTATATTTTTAGTAACTTTGGGAACATTAGAATTTCTATCTGGATCCTAGGAATGAATAACACTTCATGTTCTACTAATGGATAAATTATGACTAATTTTTTAAATAAAAAATCATTTAATATAGGCCTCAACACACAGATGTGGAAATATACTATCAATATAGTGTATAAGGATTGAATGCAACCCCGATCAAAATTCCAACACTCTTTTATTCATAAATGAAAAAGCTTATTCTTAAATTCAGATGAAATTGCGTGTGTCCCCACATAGCTAAAATAATTTTGAAAAAGAACAAAGTTGGAAGACTTGAACTTTCAAACCTTATTGCAAAATTGTAGTAATCCAAACAGCATAATACTTATATAAGGGCAGACATATAGACCAATGAAACAAAATTGAGTCAGACATAAACATATACATTTATAAACACATCTGATTTATGAGAGGGATGTCAAGTATACTCAATGGGGAAAAAAGTCTTTTCAACCATTGATGCTGGGACAACTGGTTTCTACATGCAAAAAGTAGAATTGGATTCCCACCTCATATCATATACAAAAAGTAAATCAAATAGATAAGCAAATATGAGCTAAAACCAAACAATACTTAGGAAAAGCACTTAGGGCTAAATTTTCAGGACTTTGGATTTGGCAATAAATTCTCATATATGACACCAAAAACACAAGCTTATTGCTTGTGAAAGAAATAGATAAATTGGACTTCATAGATTAACATTTTATTTTTGCATTAAAGGATATTAGCCAGAAAGTGAAAAGATACTCTGTAAAATGAGAGAAAATGTTTGCAAATAATATATTTAATAAAAGTTTATAACCAGAATATAGCTTCCCTGGTTGCTCAGTGGATAAAGAATTTGCCTTCAGTGTTTTAGACACAGGAGGCATGGATTCATCCCTGGGCTGGGAAGATCCCCTGGAGAAGGGGATGGCAACCCACTATAGTATTCTTGCTTGGAGAATCCTATGAACAGGTGAACCTGATAGGCTACAGTCCAGAGGGTCAAGAAGAGTCAGACACAACTTCAGCTACTGAGCACACATCCTAAAACTCACCAATAAAAACTGGACAAATCACTGAATAGACATTTTTTCCAAAGAATATATACAAAAAGTCAATAGCTTATGAAAATATGCTTTAGACATTAGGGAAATGCAAATCAAAACCATAATAAGACACCACTTCAAACCAACTGGGATTAAAGTAATCAAAACATGAGAGGAGGGAATATAATAATTGTTAGCAACTATGTAGACAAACAGGAGCCCTCATCCGTTGATGAGGCAAATGTAAGATAATGCAGCTATTGTGGAAAATAGCACAGTGACTCTTCAAAAATAAAACATAAAATATGTTACACAACAGTTTCACTCCTAGTTCTATACCAAAAGAACTGAAAATAAGGACTCAATACTTGCATACCACTTTTCACTGCAGCATTGTTTATAACAGCTATAAAGTAGAAACAACCTAGCATTCATCAGCAGATGAGTGGAATAAATAAAACATGACATGTAAACAAAATCAAATAGTATTTTTAAACAATTTCATTTATTTGACTGTCCTGGATCTTTGTTACTGTGCGTTGGCTTTCTCTAGTTGAGGCGAGAGGGGAATACTCTTTAGGTGTGGTGCTGGGCTTGTGGGGTTTGTGAGGCTTCTCATTGCAGTGGTTTCTCCTGTTGTGGAGCATAGGCCCTAGGAGCAAGGGTTTCAATAGTTGTGGTGTGCACAGTAGAAAATTATTTAGACATAAAAAGAAACAAAATACTGATACCTGCTACAACACGGATTGACCTTGATAACACCATGATAACTGAAATGAGCCTGCCACAAAAAGACAAATATTGAATGACTTGATTTATACAAAACATCTAGAATGTGAAGATTCATAAAGTAGGTTAGAGGTTACTGGGAGCTAAGGAGGAAAGAATGAGTAATTATTGCTTTCAGTTCAGTTCAGTTCAGTTCATTTCAGTTGCTCAGTCGTGTCCGACTCTTTGCGACCCCATGAATCACAGCGCGCCAGGCCTCCCTGTCCATCACCAACTTCAGAGTTCACTCAGACTCATGTCCATCAAGTTCGTGATGTCATCCAGCCATCTCATCCTCGGTCATCCCCTTCTCCTCCTGCCCCCAATCCCTCCCAGCATCAGAGTCTTTTCCAGTGAGTCAACTCTTCGCATGAGGTGGCCAAAGTACTGGAGTTTCAGCTTTAGCATCATTCTTTCCAAAGAAATCCCAAGGCTGATCTCCTTCAGAATGGACTGGTTGGATCTCCTTGCAGTTCAAGGGACTCTCAAGAGACTTCTTCAACACCACAGTTCAAAAGCATCAATTCTTCGGCACTCAGCCTTCTTCACAGTCCAACTCTCACATCCATACATGACTACTGGAAAAACCATAGCCTTGACTAGACAGAGGTTAGTCGGCAAAGTAATGTCTCTGTTTTTGAATATGCTATCTAGGTTGTTACTAAATTTCTGTTTAGGGCAATGAAAGGGTTTGGAAATAGCGATGGTTTCCCAGCATTTTAAATTTAATTAAAGCCACTGATGTTTATGCTTACTTTTTTCAATTTTGGTTATTTTTTACATTATATATATATATATATATAATTTAAAACATTTAAAATTATTCTCTCTAGCTGTTTAGGCCAAACAGTTTTTTATCTATTTCATCTTCAATATCTGAATTAAGCTATTTACCTAGTATNAATAAACAGGCAATGGGGTAAAGGTCTAGGTACTCCTCAGATGCCCTCAGCATGGTCCTGGCTCCAGGATCTAGCTGGTCACCTTCTCATTGGATCCCGCTTAATCTGAATCTTTTGAGTAAAAGTCCCTTTGTTTAAATTTGCATGAATGCTTTCTATGCAGCTAAATGATTTCTCTCTGGTCCATTCTCTTACATCATTTTCTTCCCCAAAGGAAAATCACAGAAACCATATCACTGCCTTGACTACGACTATCCCCAAATCCTGAAAGTTCAGATGTCCATCCATCTACCAGGCAAAACCTTTCTGAGCCAGAACTACAGTCAAGTTCCCCAGGGATGAAGTGGGAATTTATCTGAAGGCCTTTCACCTGTGCTCTACCCACTACAGCAGCTCACACTGTCAGTGCCTTGAAATCTTGAAGCTAAAGTTTTTTCCAGTATCTGGGTTTGCCCACTCAGTGGTGTTTGGATCGTTANTCAAGTTCCCCAGGGATGAAGTGGGAATTTATCTGAAGGCCTTTCACCTGTGCTCTACCCACTACAGCAGCTCACACTGTCAGTGCCTTGAAATCTTGAAGCTAAAGTTTTTTCCAGTATCTGGGTTTGCCCACTCAGTGGTGTTTGGATCGTTATACTAAATGGATTGAATACTAATTGCACCCCTTGTTTTTCCTGCTTTTACAGGAAGGTGGTTTAAAAAGCAGTGATGCTGTTCATGGCAGAGGTGGGTTGGGACCTGCACAGTCCTCCACCAAGGATGCAGCTGGGCTCAGACTTGGAGCCCTGGAACCAGGCTTTGGTGGAGGAGAGCACCCCAGGGGTAGGCCTAGGGAGTGCCCAGCCAGCTGGAGAAGAGGTATGTCCTTTTGGTTTTATTTGGTTTGATTTCTTTTGCTTATTTATTTTCTCACATTTTTAACACACCTGTCTACCATGGTGTGTGCCAGGAGCCCACTGGACTCAGTCTCTGTAAAGGGGATGATTGGCACTGTGGGTCCAATGAAAGGGATCTTCCAAATTTCCTGTATAAATGACAGGGGGAGGAAAAGCAGAAGCATCTCACATCCTTACCCCAGGCTCCAGACTTGGGATTTTCGAGGCCAAGCCCTGGTCAAATCAACCAATGGCAACTGTCTGTTTAGTGTGTAGATAGTCCTGATCTAGACAACTGGGGAGCTGCTAGCCAGCCTGAAGAGGGACTGGGGTAAAGCAATGTCCCTNTCCACGTGAGGTGGTGTACCCCTTCTGATCTGAAGTGACTCTGGTGTGAGTGTGTGACTTTGTGTAGAGCTATAAGTGGGTTGTTGTTACAGTAGAATATGATAATGGCATGGGGTGATGGTTTGGGTGTAAGGCACAGGTATTATATCCAGCTAGACTCTTGAGTTATGACCAACCTAGACAGCATATTAAAAAGCAGAGACATTACTTTGCCAGCAAAGGTCCATCTAGTCAAAGACTACTGGTCTTTCCAGTAGTCACGTATGGATGTGAGAGTTGGACTATAAAGAAAGATGAGCACCGAAGAATTGATGCTTTTGAACTGTGGTGCTGGAGAAGACTCTTGAGAGTCCCTTGGACTGCAAGGAGATCCAACCAGTCTATCCTAAAGGAAACCAGTCCTGAATATTCACTGGGAGGACTGATGCTGAAACTGAAGCTTCAATACTTTGCCCACCTGATGCGAAGAACTGACTCACTAGAAAAGACCCTGATGCTGGAAAAAACTGAAGGCAGGAGGAGAAGGGGACGACAGAGGATGAGATGGTTGGGTGGCATGACTGACTCCATGGACATGAGTCTGAGTAAGCTCCAGGAGTTGGTGATGGACAGGGAAGCCTGGCGTGCTGCAGTCCATGGAGTCGCAGAGTCAGACACGACTGAGCGACTGAACTGAACTGAATGCACAGACACACAGAGGGTGCCCTCTATGTAGACCGTGCCAGGTGCAAAAGTTCTGGGGCATGTCACCATTTCTGTGTGATGATGGATGTCCTACGTCTTCCTGTTCATGAGAGATGACGCCTCGTGTGTTAGCGTCAGTGTGGAGTGGTGCCATCACTGATGGTAAGAGTGCAGGTGTAAGTGTGTTGCAGCGAGTTGGCACACATGTCACTGTCCCTGTGTGGGACAGAGGGGCTTGCACATGCAGCCAGGAGTGTGTCATCACCGCCGTGCAGGCAGACAGCCTAAACGTGTCACCAAGGATGAGTGATGCTTTCTTTTCCATCCCCCACTCCCAGAGAAACCCTTGGTAACCCAGCCTGCCCAATCTGGGAAGCCAGAAACTTTTGGCTCCCTTCTCCATCCTCCGCTTTTGTTTCCTCAGTCGAATCCTGACCCTTTGGTGGCAAGTGGAATGTGCGTGGGAACATTCTGAGGAAACCCTCTCTATTCCAGACTCTGCTCCCCAACTCAGAGCTCCTCCCCAGCCCAGCATCTGCTTACCAGCTCCTCAGAGGTCCTCCCTACCCATCCTCCCATCCCCACCCTCCCAGATCCAGGCACTCATTAGCATGTCAAGGCAGTCCTCTTTCAGCCCACACATTGTACCCTGGGATATCCCCACACAGTTGGCTCCCTCTCGTCCTGGGTTTTCCTGAAACCTTCCATTTTCATGTCTGCCAAACCAGTCTGCACATCCCCCACCATCCAGCACAGGCCCAGGGAAGATGTTCTGGGGTGAATCCTTCCTCCCTTGCCACAGGATCTTTTTTGAGCTCTCTGCTTGACTACTGCCTCGACTCCTCCAGCCCCAGCCCTTCCAGCTCTCTGGGACATGGTTGGATCTCTCTGTCCATCAGGAATCCCCCTGATGGTCCCGCATGTGTGTGTCATCCCAGAGCCAGCCAACGCACCCCGCCAAGCTTCTTCATTTGAGTCCTAGCACTGGACTTCACAGGCACATCAGTAGAGCACTGGACTTCACAGGCACACCTTTGGGCTGTGCCCTCAGGAAGTCCCCCTTCCA
Organism: Oreotragus oreotragus; assembly: GCA_006410675.1. Classification (NCBI taxonomy): domain Eukaryota; kingdom Metazoa; phylum Chordata; class Mammalia; order Artiodactyla; family Bovidae; genus Oreotragus; species Oreotragus oreotragus. The sequence continues at coordinate 122,397 of SJYX01003745.1, read as the reverse complement.
GAACGTCCCTCAAACCCCATGACACTGGGTCCCTTTTCCCCTCCCCCAAGTAAAAACCTTTACTCAGAAAGATAATCTTTAGACCTTGGAATCTTGTCCTTAGGCATATAGAAACAGAATAAGAGTTCCAGAATACTAGAATCATAAGCAAAAGGTCATTTTAGAATCACATTTAGAATCACAGAATCTAGAATGACAGGCTGACTAAATACTACGTCCAAGAGTGGTCACCTCCTACTCAGATCCCATGCGATGGGGGGAAGTGTTAAAAAGATTGCAGATTTTTGGGGCTCATCCCATGTGGATGGACAGCAATCTTAGAGATGGGAGCCCAGGAATTTGCATTGGTTACCAAGACCCCAATACTCCCACTAGTTTTCAATATACCCACTAGTTCCCTGGTGGCTCAGACAGTAAAGAATCCACCTGCAATGCGGGAGACCTGGGTTGGAAAGATGCCCTGGAGGAGGGCATGGCAACCCCCTCCAGTACTCTTGTCTGGAGAATCCCCATGGACAGAGGAGCCTGACGGGCTACAGCCCACAGGATCATAAAGAGTCAGACACGACTGAGTGACTAAGCACGCACATTGAAACATCCTTGTCTTGGGTCAATAGAATCTGACTACCATATGATCCTGGGTCTTATAGAAAAAAAAAAAAAAAGAAAGACTGAATCAAGGAATCATAGAACATTTTACAAGCTAAGATTCAACTAATCACACACACACACTCCCAACTTTAACAATGTCTTGAATTGCGGATTTGAAAGTGATCCTACAGTGTGATTTTGTTCCTGCTCTAGGAGGAATTTTTCTTTTTCAGCCTCACCGCTCCTTTTGGAATGGAAGGCTTTTGCCCCTGTCCCTTGCAGGGCTGCCTCCATGGTGTTGCCTACATTTGTGAAGTTAAATGTTCTCTCCATCTGGGTGCAAAGGCGGCGGACAGAACTCCTGTGTTTACGGAGCAAGTGAGCTGGAAATGACTTCTACTTTCCATTTAGGACCAGCACACCTTGGCCCACAAAACAGATTTTGCTGCTTGATAAAATGAATCTGAGGGGACATTATTGCTGTTTTACTAAAGCAGTCATAGCTGAGGAACATGGACAACAATGGTTAGTAACCTCATGGAGCTTCTTCTGGTCAAGGAAAGGAAAGACAGAAAATGCCGAGGGGCAGCAGAATGCTGTTTTGGAGACTGAGGGGAATGCATGAGTGTGTGTGTGTGTGTTTGGGGAGGGGGGAGTGAAGGGAGGCAATTAAACATGCATGAAAAAGCAGGTGCATTACAGCAGCACGGAAAAGTATGTTTCTGGCCATCTCACCCAATGTATTCAACTCACAGATGAAGAAATCGAAACCCCCGAAGTGGGAGGGACTTTCTAAGGCCACACGGCAAGTCCTCTAACTCCTGGATAAGTATTCTTTCCCAGTTGAAACTCAGCATCACGTTCTTAAAACACCTCCAGCACGCCAAGCACTCTTCTAGGGATGTTACAGACATCAACCCTTTCAGCTCGTGACAACGCTATGTGGTAGGTCTTTTTCACTCAATTATTCATTTATCAAACATGTGTGGAAGGCCTCTGACACCAGGCAGTTTCCTAGGCAGACAAAGATAAGAACTTTCAGAGTTTCTCTTCTCCTCTTGAGTCTGCAACGAGAGATGCAAATATTCCAAATATTCCCGAGAGATAACGCAGGACCAATTCACACGTTCAAGATCTTTTCAGATCAGAGGCTCTGATTTGAAGCACTCAGGAGTGAGCGGGGAGAGGCACCCACCAACAGTCAACATACTAAGTGCTATCCTAGTGAAGAGCCAGCTCTGAGGAGGAGAATCAAAAACACAGCTTGCAAGCCAGATGGGACTGGAAGCCCAGAGCAGGGAAGGACAGGGAGGCTGGCTCCGGGGCTGTGCGAGTCATCTCAGAGACACCGCGAGGGGACACAGCAAGGGCTCTGCTCACAGAGATGGGTGAAATCTCAGCAGCTCTCTGCCCTTTCTGGAGATGGTGGCTTTTCTCTGAGACTCAGTTTCCTCTCTGTGAAATGGGTTAACAATCCCAAGCTCCCAGGGCAATTGTTAGACTCAGACAAGACAGTGCCTAGGGAATCACAGCACATTCTCAACAACCTCCTTCCCTCCAACGGCCGAGGAAGGTGGGGATTTCTTCTGGTGTTTGGGGCAGGGTGATCATTAGACAAAGCCTCCTTTCATGAACTTCTTGGTCAGAGGACTCTGCATCACGAGTCCTCTGAGTTTGGTCAAGTTGGCATGAGAAAGAATTGGAAGCTTAGAGGAAGCTGGGTTTGGGGAGGAGGATGTTTCTTCTACATCTTTACCCCTCCTTGGGCTTCCTCTCCAGCACACATGGGGTTGGAGCATCATGTCCTCACATGGGAATTGCCTGGCGGAAGTCCAGAGGGGGCTTAAATTCGGGCCTGAGAACATGAAGAATTTTCCACCCACAAATCTAAAAATGGCTGCTGTGTGCCACTCAACCTCCAGTTGTTTCTTTCTGGCAGGAAAACAAAAAACATCTTTTATTTGGCAAACAAGAAAGGGGTTGGAAAGGTCTTGGGAACATGAAACCAAGGAGAAGCTGAAGGGTTTGAAGTGGAAGGAATTTTCACATCCTGAACCTCTCACTGTGCTAGGTGATTCATATCTTTATCCGCTTTAATCCCCACACCGACGCCTCCCATACCTCAAATGTCACCGTGTCCACTTTATATTCAGGTAGTGATGTTCACACTCAGAGAGGTTAAGGGCCTTGCGTGGGGTAGCACAGCTGAGAAGTGGCAGCATCAGTGGCATTGGAGCTTGGTAAGTCTGGACAGGTGGCCACATTTTCAGAGGGGGACTAGGTGGCTTTCTGGCAACCAGGCTAGGATCTGCAGCTTTGGGGCAACTGGTCCCAGAGTACAGATGACTCTGATAGGGCCCCTCTGTGGGGATCATGCCACAGGCTTGTCCTTAATGGGGCTGGGTGTTCCAAATCTGAGGTGATTATAGGTGATGGGTGCTGAAAGTCGGGGCCCTGAGGATTTAAATGAATAAAACCCCCCCTCCGTCACACTTGGCTCACTCCTTGGCTTCACTGCTGCTCAGGCTGGCTCAGCGTGGCTCTTCACACTGGCATCTCATCTTGCTTCTGCCTCTGGTCTTCCTGCACGCTGACTCTCTAACCGGCCTCCAGATCTGTAGGAGAACCATAGCTTTCTAAAACACGGCCTGATTGCATCAGTCTCCTCCTCAAAACACATGGTGGTCACAGCTTATTTTGCCACCTCGCACCCACTCCTCCCGCGCGTGCCATCAGCTCTGGAGGAGCCAGCCTGTGTATCTCATCTGGAGCCACGGGTGGATCATGTGACCTGGGCTAAACCAATCCGCATCTCGTTCTCCTTGGTTCCCCAGATCAGTTCAGGGAGAGTCCCAGGACCCAAGTCAGACCGGTTGGGGCTACAGAGACACTCGATTCTGGAATTACTGCTTCAACTAAGGGACATGGACTCTCTTTCACTTTACTGAGCTCTGTGAATCGGGTTTCCCAAGAGCTACTGTGAGGAGCTTCAGAATGGGGACCAGCTCAGAGCCAGTAGAGTTAAGAAAGGGAGAATGGAAAAACCCTAGCCTGGTGACCTTCTTTTCCCCCTTGGTTCAAGCTGTACCTAGAGCTCTCCTAGATCGTATCATTTTTATGAGCCGATAACCACCCCTTCCCTTTTTGTTCTCCTTAAAGCTGCCTTAGTTTTTTCTCTTCTTGCAAAGAAAAGGATCTTAACTGACACGAAAAGTCCTTTAATGTCTTCTGATTGCCTTCAGGAGGAAGTGCCAACCTTTCAGACTGGTCCTTCAGGCCCTCCCAGACCAGAAACGGTCTCTCCAGCTCCACGAATGCTATCTGCTGCCTGACCCTGGCGCCTCTGCACCTCTGCCCACGCTGGCTGCTCCCAGCGGAGGCCTGCCTGCCCTATTCCGCTTTGACTGGCGTGGCTCAGCTGAAGTAGAAAGGAACCCTTCTGGAAAGTGAGGCGGCTGAGTCTGGGGTGTCCTATGTGTTCCCACATCAATCTCTGTATTGTAGCACCCTTAAGATTTTACGTTGGATGTTGATTTCCTTGTCTTTCTCCCTAGATTTTGAGCTCTTTGAGGAGGGGAGGCTCACTGAGCATGAGGGCTTCATTCAGTCAGCAAATATGTACTAAGCGTCTACAACAGGCCAGGGACTCCTGTGGGTCCTGGAGATAGCACGGAGAGAAAAAAACAACTCACAAACTTCTGTCTTGTCTGATGGGGGAAGCGAACGCTGCTCCAGTAAACAAACGCAGCGCTGGGTTCATTTCAGAGGGCGCTCAGGCTGTGAGGTAATAAGGGGAAGCCTGCTCCTGTCTCTGGGCTCAGAGGCTAGAGGAGAGCCAGGCTCAAAGCAGGCCCTCAGGGAGCATTTTTTTTCCTGAATGAATATGGGACATTCCCAGACACCCAGGAGCCCCTCAGCCTTCCTTTATGACGACTGCTCAGAACTCTACCAGGACGTCTTAGTTAGTGATTTATTCCCCACTTCCAGCCTGTGCCCCCTCTTGTGGGGATGGAGGGGTCCCAGTGACATAAATGGGCATTTTTGTTTGTGTGACACTCACCTGTCCCCACAGGGGTTAAACAAAGCCACCTTCTCTGTGACTTCGTGATGTGGCTTGGTCCCGTGTCAGAAAGCAGGGTGCGTCTCTGCCTGACTTGGATCGAGTCTGGGCCTGGCCTTTATCTTTCCAGTCCTCACTCTGTCGTCTCCCTCCACAGACCTGTCGCCAGCCCTTTGATCCTCTCTGTGACTCTCCTTTGGACTTTGTTTGGCTCCCTAAAGCCGATGAAACCTCTTCCTGCTTATGCCACTCCCGGGCTCCGAAACCTTCGGTGGCTCACTACTGCCTACAGCAAGTCCAGACCCACGAGGGCCTCCCTTGATCTGCCTCCTGCCTCCTCCACCAGCCGCTCCCTGCTGCAGTCCACTCCACACTCTGACGTTCACTTCGTTCCTCTATTAGTTTATATATCCTTGGTTGTCTTCTCCTACTGGAGTGTAAGCTGCTTGAGGGCAAGGAATGTGTCTTGCTCATTCCTGAATCCCCAACATCAAACAGTGGACTTCCTCACTGTGAATGCTCAATGACTATCTCCAGAGGCAGCATCTGTGCATTGCATCGCCTTGCCACTTGGGGTTGAAATGGCTTGCGGGCCTTAAGACCTTCATCTTAGGTGCGGGAACTTGGAGACCTAGGCTCCTTGCTGGGCCACAGACCACAGTAATAGTGCTCAGTTCAGTTCAGTCACTCAGTCGTGTCCGACTCTTTGTGACCCCATGAATCACAGCACGCCAGGCCTCCCTGTCCATCACCAACTCCCGGAGTTCACCCAGACTCTTGTCCGTTGAGTCAGTGATGCCATCCTTAAATCTTGTACTCCCCACTGTCCCCTTTTTTTTTTTTTTTTTTTGCATTTCTTAGTCCATACACATAACCCCCAGAGGCCCTTCCATGCTTTGGCCCCATCACTATGGTGTTTTGTCATTGGGATGTTTTTGGTGTCATTTGCTATGGTGACGCACATTTTGGCCTGTTTGGCATCTCTTCAACATTTTTTCTTCCCTGCTTTTAGACTTTATGATCCGGGTGGGCGTTAGACTCACAGCCAGCCAGTGAGCACTATTAGCTCTGGCCACTGTGATTGGCTCGGGGTTGGCGAGTGACACAAGTTAAGCCAATGAGAATCAGCTCTGGGACTTTAGTAGGAACCAATGAGAAAGAAGCTTTCTATTTCTAAGGGATTTGCAAGGTTGGCAGAATGTGGGCCTGAGCAGCTGGACCTTTTTGTCACCACCCAGAGAGAGCCTGCCTGAGGGTGATGCCAACACAGAGAAGAGAAGAGCCAAGAGTAGGGAAGGAGACAAATTCCTGATGGCAGCATTTGAGTGTCCAGATCTCGATGTGCCTTTAAGCATCATCTGCTCGTGTACTTTTCCATTATGTGATCAGTAAATGCCATCTTTCTGCTTAAATTGTTTTGAATGAGGCTTCTACCGTTGCCACCTGTGAGAGACTTGCTGGAATCGGTGATGTTGGAGCTGTATGTCCCCTCCTTCCGAAAACTCCTAATCAAGCAGGCTCTGACCCTGGAAGGACCTTCTGTTTAATGTTCCCACGTCCCAAGAAAGAAAGAGCTGCTCGGCCTGGTCCCCGTTTTCTGTCTCTGTCATCAGCGCAATGGTCCCCATGGACATGTTGATTTCAGTGAGAGAAGGCGCTCACATTGCGAAAGCCCAAACTTTATACCCACAGATTCCAGTTCACATATCCACGTCCCCTCAAAAATGCACATATTTTTGGCCAAGAGCTCTGCAATTTCACCCTTGAGTGGCATCAGCTTTCTTGGGCGGGTGCCATCTCTTTCTGGCGATTTGTCTGCATCTCGTTTGTCAGTTGGAGTTGGAACATTTGCCCGTCAGAACAGCGCCTTTGGTGTCCCCACTTCCAAAAAGCAATTTGGGAGCAAGAATTTCCCTGAGGTCCTTCGCAGTCAAGGCTGATGCTGAGGCTCCCTCAGATAGTCCAGACTTCTCCTTTCCATCTCTGAGCTCTCTCCCAGGACTGATCAGAAAGCATCTTGCTGGTCCTTTATCTGACCTCTTTCTGTTTGATGGATGTGAAAGACCTATGATTCTTGTCCCCACAGTCCTTCTCAAGGTGACTTTTGGGGTGTCCTTGGACTACATCATTTCAAGGTCTCACTGTCCTGGGTAAGCTTCTTGAGCCTAAGTCTTTAGTTTGTAAAGGTTTTTCAAAAGTTGCCTTTCTCCTTGCAATGCCTCTGAGGCACCTCTCTTTAGCTTATTGTTTTATTTTGTTCTGTTTCTGACTTCAGTAGTCAGACCGCGCTGAGCTGTGGCTGGGAGAAGGAGGTTCTATGCGAGGTTGATGAGGCTCAAGGAAAGTTCTACCATCTTGATGATGCTGCCAACTCGATATGCGGCTTCCAGGGTCGCTGTGGCAGGAAGGGAGAGCTGGAATGTCACAGAGGTTCCCATAGCCCCAGCTGGGAGGCGATCTTGTGGGCTCGCTTCTGTTTGCTGCTCCAGACCCATGCTCCCCCTCCCTGCCCAGCTCTGGGCCCACAAGGCTCATCCATATGGACCAATCACCAGGCTCTCTTTGCCCTTGAGCTTCTGGTTTATTTTTTTTNACAGAGGTTCCCATAGCCCCAGCTGGGAGGCGATCTTGTGGGCTCGCTTCTGTTTGCTGCTCCACACCCATGCTCCCCCTCCCTGCCCAGCTCTGGGCCCACAAGGCTCATCCATATGGACCAATCACCAGGCTCTCTTTGCCCTTGAGCTTCTGGTTTATTTTTTTTATGGGCGTTACCGGCAGGGACTGGAGGATGTTTAGAGCAAACTGAGAGTGGCCCTTGTCTGGAGGCCACTGCTCCTGTCAAGTGGTCCTTTCCGCATATGTACCCTCTCCAGGTTTGGCAACTGCTCCCTCCTTGCCCTTTGGGCATAGAGGTTGTGATGACTCCCTGCCAATGCTGGCCTGGGGGAATGGCACTGTCCCCGTGGGACAGGCCTGTCCTGCTTATGTTTCCTCATCGGCAAAAAGGGGCGTTGCCACTTTCTTTAAGATGCACTGGAGAGCTGAGACAGTGCATGCACAGGCGCTGGCACACGGAGGCATGCAGGGAATGGCCGTCACACCCCCTGCCTTGGAGAGAGTGGCGTACAGGTCACACGGCTCCCCAGGCACCTGCTCAGGGCTGGGTGTGTCTCGGTGCTGGAAGAAGGTGGACAAGAGAGAAGAGGGACCTGCCTCACAGAGTGTTTCTGGCAGGTCACAAGGCTCATCCATATGGACCAATCACCAGGCTCTCTTTGCCCTTGAGCTTCTGGTTTATTTTTTTTTATGGGAGTTACCGGCAGGGACTGGAGGATGTTTAGAGCAAACAGAGAGCGGCCCTTGTCTGAAGGCCACTGCTCCTGTCAAGTGGTCCTTTCCGCATATGTACCCTCTCCAGGTTTGGCAATTGCTCCCTCCTTGCCCTTTGGGCATAGAGGTTGTGATGGCTCCCTGCCAATGCTGGCCCGGGGGAATGGCACTGTCCCTGTGGCACAGGCCTGTCCTGCTTATGTTTCCTCATTGGCAAAAAGGGGCATTGCCGCTTTTTTTAAGATGCACTGGAGAGCTGAGACAGTGCATGCACAGGTGCTGGCACATGGAGGCATGCAGGGAATGGCCGTCACACCCCTGCCTTGGAGAGAGTGGTGTACAGGTCACACGGCTCCCCAGGCACCTGCTCAGGGCTGGGCGTGTCTCGGTGCTGGAAGAAGGTGGACAAGAGAGAAGAGGGACCTGCCTCACAGAGTGTTTCTGGCAGGCCTGGTCAGGCAGTTAACAAGGAAATGGAAAGACAGATATTTCAGAGAGTGGTGAGTGCGCTGACGGAACAGAACGGGGAGATTTGAGAAAGAAAGATGGGGTGGGGGTGTCTGGGAAAGGCTTCTGGGGATGACACTGGAGCTTGGCCTGAATGTGGGATGATGTGGGGCAGCAGATTTGGGCTGAAGGACCCCCCTCTCCCTGAGCTGAGTGTGAGAGTGGCCTATTCCTGGAACAGAAAGAGCCCGGGTGGGAGGAAGTGTAGGGAGCCAGGGGTAGAGAGCTGGGCGTCCTCTGGGTCCTTGTCAGCCACACTGAGAGGCCAGGCTGTTCCTCAGCTGGGATGGGGTCATATGCTAGGAGGTCAAGGGTCAGGTCAAATTCACGGAGAGTCTCTGGTTGAATTTTGCTATCTTGAGCCCCAAGTGCTCTGATCTCATCAGCCGGGGTAATTTCTTTCTCAAATTGCCATTTGTGGAGAACTGAGAGCCTCTGTTGCAGATCTAAGCAGATTTCTCCCTTGACTCCGGGGAATCTGGGCCTGCAGTCCCTGGGGTCAGGCCATAGTCCCCTTGGGTACCCCCTGAGGGAGAGCACAGCCGCCGAAGCCCCTCTGTGCTCCAGGCACAGTGCGAGCCCTGCGTGCAAGCTCTCTCCTTTCCTGGCTCCACCTCCCAGAGAAACTGGCGTGATCCCCTCGGCTCTCTAGATGTGGAAACTGAGGACCCAGCACCTCCCGTTCCCTCCTCACCTCAGGACGGCTCCCTCTCTCCTGCAGCAACCCACACGGCATCCTGTAAATAACTGCATGTTCCCAACACCTCTCCTCCTTCTCCTTGGAAACCTGCTCTCTCTTTGGATTAGGGCTGCCTGGCTGTTAGATTCCCCTCTGTGGTTCAGAGCTGAGCATGGCGGGAGTGGGAGCTGAAACGCTGTGTCTAAAGGCCCGGGCTGGGCCCCAGCTCTTTCCTGCGTTAGCTGGGTGACCTTGGGCAGGTCACTTCATGTCTCTGAGCCTCAGTTTCCTCACCTGAACCTTGGGTAGTGGATGGTAACTAACGTTCATGATGGAGATCAAATGAGAATCTGTAAACAAGGGCCCAGCTCAGGGTGATTCATGAATGTGATTTACTTCTTTGCTTGCTTTTCTCATCAGTTCTGCCTCCTAGATGTTTGGGTCGGGGAGGGGTAGATCAGGGTGCACACACAGGGCACCTGTAGGATCAGACAGGTAACAGACAGGGAACACAGCTGAGCTCCTTGAGAATGTCCTGTGAAGAAGCTGGTTCTCCGACCAGACCTGCACAGAGCCTGTAGCAGGGAGGGGAGTCTGGTCCCTGGGAGGAGGTAGCTAGAGTAGTCCAGGCTTCCGATGCCCCCTCCTGGGAGCTCACCTTAACTCAGGGCTGGCTGCAGACTCCCCCAGATTACAGCATCTACTCACTTGGATTTCTTGTTGCCCCAGAGTTTCATATCTCCATCTAATTTCACCAAGTGGAAGGTCAAATATGGCCTTTCATTGGCTTTTGGTGGATGTTCTGGAAGCGGGGGGAAGGGGCTTTATCTGTGGGGAGGGATGAATCAACACGACCCCTGAGGTTCAGAACCTGTGGAATGATGGTAGTGATAGGAGCCAACCTGACTGAGCTGCTGTGTGCTTTATACCTGCTACCCTGTTTATGCTGCGCAACCACCTTGGGAGGTATTGCCACTGTGCCCATTTTACAGATGAGGAAACAGGCAGAGACAAGACAGGAAAGTTGTCAAGGTCACACAGCCAGAAGGTGCTGTTAAGGATTTGCATCCAGCCTGTCTGGTCCTGGAGTAGGCACTCACCTCTCTGGGACCAGGGAATCTACCTGGGGGCGGGACTCACTCCGTGACCAGGCTCAGCCTGCGGTGACTCAGAGAATTTTGAGCACAGTCAGTGTGTCCCCGACTGCTGTAACACAGGCCCCTGTGTCTCTGTGTGTTTGCTGGTCTTATCTTACCCTGTAGCTTTTATTCTGCTCAACAGCTTAATACTCCCTCGAGGACCCACCCTCCCTGTGTTCTCTGGCCCTGTGGTTTGCATGGAGTCCTCTGGTCCTCTTTCCCTCAAGCTCTAGCGACTGGTACATAACCCAGGCCTAGGGATGGATATGTGACTCAAGATGGCCCAGGGACACTCAGTCCTGAAGCTTGTTTTGGAAACATTAGAAAAATCTCTTTCTGTTGGAGTTACTGAGCTGAAAGAGTGTGAACCTAGAGCTGCAGGGTCATGGTGTGGGAAGAGCCTGCCTGAGGGGGAAGGCATGCCAGAGAGAAACAGAACTGATAGACAGAGTGGGAGAGAGACTGACCCCTCATGATATTGCATGACTCCTGGATCAAGCCTTTCCTGAAATCCACTACACTTGAATTTTTCAGCTACATGAACCAATACAATCCTTTTTTGCCCTTAAATCACTTTGTTTGATTTTTCTACTATTTTCTATTTCTAAAATAGGATTGACTGGCATTGTGCTAACTATTCCACGTAGGTTATTACCTTTAATCCAGTGAGAATATTGGCATGGTGCCCATTATGCAGATGAGGGAACTGAGGCTCAGAGAGATTTATTATATTGGTGAAGGTGTCACAGCTAGTTCATGGCAGAGCTGCGATTAGACCAGGCGCTTTGATTCTAGACACCTTGATCACTTTGCCTTATGATAGAAGGCTGGTTTTACCTCCTAAATATCTCTTACAATCTCTGCTTTCCGATCTCATCCAGCTGCTCTCCCTGCTTCTCCTCTGATCCCCTTTAATCCTCACTTCCTATGAGAAAGTGGAAGCCTTTCCCATCTATACCCTCAGACTAAGCTCTGTTTCCTAGCAGACATTTTTATGGCACAATGTACTTTTTCTTCTTAGCTCCACTGAACTTCAATAATGATTTGTTCCAGGTTTATCTCTTCTACTGGGTGGGAGTCCCACGGGGGCAGAGATGACGTCTGTTTGGCCATTCTGCAGCGCTGACGCCTGGCACAGTGCCTGGCCTGTGGTGGGTGCCTGGTAAATGTTTGCTGAATAAATGAATTGTGCAGTTTTTTCGCTCCCACGGTGGCCCTGGATCACTGTGCACCTGTTTGACTGCAGTTTTGTATCATTCTGACACTGCAAAATTTGCTCGCGCTCTATTCTAGTTCATTCCAGTGTAGGGCACCTGTGACCTTGGATGCTTACTTATCTTAGTGTACATACCAGAGAGTGCATTCTTTGGAGACTGGGGCAGTGTCTCCAACCATCCTCCCTCAAGTAGTAGTAACAATAACAACAACAACAATACAAGGAATAATACTGATAATGAGTACTTACTATTTGCTAGGCTCAGCTCTGAAGCTTTAACATGCATTGCCTCATTTAATCCTTACGCCAAATGTATGTGTGTGTCCTATGATGACCCCTTATACTTAAGGGCAAACTCAAGCTCAGAGAGGTTATATGGGCTCCTTTGCTTCTCTAGTTTAGAGCTGAGATTCTGTGGCATGCATTCAGAAGAGAATTTGCTCTCCTAGTGACTTTAGTGCAGGAAGGCGAGCTGGGTTGGAAGGCAGGTGTAGCAGCAGAAATGCTGAGGCGGGGCTAAAAGGGCCTGGCTGTGCCCTCTTGGAAGGAAAAGCATCTTCAGTGTGAAGGTCAGTGGAGGGTTGAGCAGTGAGGCGGGAGGGGAACCCTGAGGGCATGGGCGTGGGGTAGGGGGAGAGCTCAGGGATGCCATAGAAAGGGCGCCGGATTAAGCTAGAGAGCCTGGGTTCCTGCCCTGGCCCAGTGCTTGCTGGCTGTGTGACCTGGGGCAAAGGGCTGGACTTCTCTGAGCCCACGCTGCAGAGCAGGTATCAGCCTTGACATAACACCTGGCAATTGCCTAGCCGGGGTCTGACACCAAGTAACAGGCACCATGCCTGGGGTGGGGTGCAAGCCACTTGCTGAGGCTGCTGTGAGTTTTTCCCCTGCACGAACTCAGGGTCCCTCTNAAATGAAATAGAATCTATAAAGATAATAAAATGATCAATAAAATTGAGTTTGATTTTTAAAAACGTAAACAAAACTAACAAATTTTTAACTAGACCAACTAAGAAGGAAAAAAAAGAAAAAAAAAAAAAAACTAGGAATAAAGCTACCATTCAACCCAGCAATACCACTACTGGGCATTTACCCCTAGAAAACCAGAACTGAAAGATCTCATGTACCCCAATGTTCATTGGAGCACTACTGTTGTCAATAGCTAGGACATGAAATCAACCTGTATATCCATCAGCAAATGAGTAGATAAGAAAGATGTGGTACATATACACAATGAAATACTACTCAGCTATAAAAAGGAATACATTTGAGTCAGTTCTAATGAGGTGGATAAAACTAGAGCCTATTATAACAGAGTGAAGTAAGTCAGAAAGAAAAAGATAAATACTGTATATTAATACATGCATATATAATCTAGAAAGATGGTACGAATGATCCTACATATAGGGTGCCAAAGGAGACACAGATGTAAAGAACAGATGTTTAGGAAATTTTCAGTGAGAAAAGGAGAGGGTGGGGTGATATGAGAGAATAGCATTGAAAAATATTCATTACTGTATAGAAAATATATAACCAGTGTGAGTCTGAGGCATGAAGCAGGTCAACCAAAGTCATTGCTCTGTGACAACCTAGAGGGAAAAATTGGGTAGGGAGATGGGAAGTGGGTTCAGGATGGAAGGGACACACACACACATATATATGGCTGATTTATATTGTTGTAATGCAAAAACCATCACAATATTTTAAAGTAATTATCTTCCAATTAAAATAAATGATTTTTTTTTTTAAAGGACAGGATGCTTTGGGCTGGTGCATGGGGATGATCCAGAGAGATGATATGGGGTGGGAGGTGGGAGGGTGTTCAGGATTGGGAACTCATGTTCACCCATGGCTGATTCATGTCAATGTATGGCAAAACCAATACGGTATTGTAAAGCAAAATAAAGTAAAAATAAAAATAAAAAATAANTGGTGCATGGGGATGATCCAGAGAGATGATATGGGGTGGGAGGTGGGAGGGTGTTCAGGATTGGGAACTCATGTTCACCCATGGCTGATTCATGTCAATGTATGGCAAAACCAATACGGTATTGTAAAGCAAAATAAAGTAAAAATAAAAATAAAAAATAAAAAAGGAATCTTTTAAAGAAAAATATTTCTCAAATTTTTCCAAAAACTTGAAAAGGAAGAAACACTTCCAAAATTAATCAATGAAGACAGTATCATCCATATCAGTCCAAACAAGGACCTCAAAAGAAAAATAAATTATAGGCCAGTACCCTAATTAAAATAGATTAAAAAACCCTCAACAAAATACCAGCAACTAAACTCAGTCTCACCTACAAAGGATCAAATACCATGATCAAGTAGGATCTATTTTGGGGATGCAATCATGATTCAACATATACATAAATAAGCAGAATATATCACCTAAACACAATGAAGAATGAAAATTATACTATCATTATAATAGATGAAGGAAAGCATTTGACCAAATACAACATTATTTCACCATAAGAACCCTCAGCATATAAGGAACAGAAGTACTATACCACAAATTTATAAAGGTCATCTATGAAAAGCTCACAATCAACATTCTCAACAGCTCAGTCCAATTCAGTCGCTCAGTCGTGCCCAACTCTTTGCCATCTCATGGACGTCAGCACGCCAGGCCTCCGTCTCCATGACCAACTGCTGGAGTTTACTCAAACTCATGTCAATTGAGTTGGTGGTGCCATCCAACCATTTCATCCTCTGCTGTCCCCTCCTCCTCCTGCCTTCAATCTTTCCCAGAATCACATTCTTTTCAAATGACATACCACTTTCTTCACATCAGGTGGCCAAAGTATTGGAGTTTCAGCTTCAACATCAGTCCTTTCAATGAATATTCAGGACTGATTTCCTTTAGGAAGGACTGGTTGGATGTTCTTGCAGTCCAAGGGACTCTCAAGAGTCTTCTTCAACACCACAGTTCTAAAGTATCAATTCTTTGGAACTCAGCTTTCTTCATATTCCAACTCTCATATCCATTCATGACTACTGACAAAACAATAGCATTGACTAGACAGATGTTTATCACAAAGTAATATCTCTGCTTTTTAATATACTGTGTAGATTGGTCATAACTTTTCTTCCAAGGAGTAAGCATCTTTTAATTTCATGGCTGAAGTCACCATCTGCAGTGATTTTGGAGTCCCCCAAAATAAAGTCTGTCATTGTTTCAAAAAGAAAAAAAAAAAAATTTTCTCCAAGATCAGGAACAAAACAATGATACTAACTCTTTTCAATTCTATTCAGCATACTACTGAAAATTCTAGCCAGATAAATTTGTCAAGATAAATAAGTGAAAGTTATTTAAATCAGATAGGAAAAAGTTAAATTTTCTGTTTTTATATGACATAAACTGATATATATATAGAAAACCTTTCAAACTCAACCAAAAAACTACTAAAACTAATACAAGAATTCAGAAAAATTGCAGGATACAAAATTAATAAGAAAATTTAATTTTATTTAT
>SJYX01003745.1:86526-100122 GCA_006410675.1 Oreotragus oreotragus | reverse complement strand
AGACAGGATTCATGGTGATGTATGGCAAAACCAATACAATATAGTAAAGTAAAAAAAATAAATAAATAAAACTTCAACTGCAAAAAAATAAAGAAAAGAAAAAAGAAGACCTATACAAGAAAGGTGTTAATGACCTAGGTAACCATAACGGTGTGGTCATTTACCTAGAGCCAGACATACTAGAAGTATGAGGTCAAGTGGATCTTAGGAAGCAATACTACAAGCAAAGTTAGTAGGAGTGAGAGAATTACAGTTGAGCTATTGAAAATCCTAAAAGATTATGCCATTAAAATGCTGTAATCAATATGTCAATAAATTTGGAAAATTCAGCAGTGACCACAGGACAAGAAAAGGTCAGTTTTCATTTCAATCCCAAAGAAAGGCAATATCAAAGAATGTTCAAACTACAGTACAGTTGTGCTAATTCCACAGGCTAGCAAGTTTAAGCTCAAAATCCTTCAAGCTAGATTTCAGCAGTATGTGAACTGAGAATTTCCAGATACACAAACTGGGTTTCAAAGAGGCAGAATAACTAGAAATCAAATGGCCAACATCTGTTGGACCATAGAGAAAGCAAGAGAGTTCCAGAAAAACGTCTACTTCTGCTTCTTTGAGTATACTAAAACCTTTCACTGTGTGGATCACAACAAACTGTGGAAAACTCTTGAAGAGACCAGAACAACTTACCTCCTAAGAAATCTGTATGTGGGTTGAGAAGCAACAGTTAGAATCTAATGAGCTGGTTCAGAATTGGGAAAGTAGTGTGCCAATGCTATATATTGCCACCCTGCATAATTAAATTCTTTGCAGAATGCCTGCATAAAGTCCTGCAAAATGCCAGGATGGAAGAAGGACAAGCTGGAATCAAGATTGCCTGGAGAAATATCAACAACCTCACACATTCAGATGATATGACTCTAATGGCACGAAATGAAGAGGAACTAAAGACATAAAAGAGGAAAGTGAAAAGCTGACTTAAAACTCAACATGAAAAAAAAAAAAAATCATGATCGCATCGCTGCTGCTGGTGCTGCTGCTGCTAAGTCGCTTCAGTCATGTCCGACTCTATGCGACCCCCACAGACGGCAGCCCATTGGGCTCTGCCATCCCTGGGATTCTCCAGGCAAGAACACTGGGGTGGGTTGCCATTTCCTTCTCCAATGCATGAAAGCGAAAAGTGAAAGTGAAGTCGCTCAGTCGTGTCTGACTCTAGGGACCCCATGGACTGCAGCCTACCAGGCTCCTCCATCCATGGGAGTTTCCAGGCAAGAGTACTGGAGTGGGATGCCTGGGATGCCATTGCCTTCTCCGCATGGTCGCATTACTTCATGGCAAATAGAAGATGAAAAAGTCTAAGCTGTGACAGATTTTTATTTTCTTGATCTCCAAAATCCCTGAAGACTTTGACTGCAGCCTTGAAATTAAAAAACCTTGCTCCATGGAAGGAAAGGTATAACAAGCCTAGATAGTTTATTAAAAAGTAGAGACATTACTTTTCCAACAAATGTCCATCTAGTCAAAGGTATGTTTTTTTTGTTAGTCATGTATGGATGTCAGAGTTGGACCATAAAGAAAGCTGAGCACTGAAAATTGATGCTTTTGAAATGTGCTGCTGGAGGACTCTTGCGAGTTCTTTGAACTTCAAGGACATCAAGGCAGTAAATCCTAATAGAAATCAACCAAGAAGATTCATTGGAATTACTGTTGTTGATGCTGAAACTCCAATAATTTGGTGACCTATTGCAAAATGTTGACTCATTGGAAAAGACCAGGTGCCAGAATGGCTATCATATAAGAAAATAAGAAATAAGTTGGCAAGGATGTGGATAAAAATGAACTCTTTGCACTGTTGGTGGGAATGTAAGTAACTGAGTCACTTTAAAAAACAATATGCAATTTCCTCAAAAAATTATAAACAGAACTATCATAAGATCCAGTGATTCCACTTCTGGGCTATATACAAAGGAAATGAAAACAAATCTCAAAGAGACATCAGAAATTCAATGCTCACCACAGCATTACTTACAATATCCTAGATATGAAAGCATTCTAAGTGTGCATCAAAGGAAGAATAAATAAGAGTATGGTGCATTTATAGAATATAAAATTATTCAACCTTAAAAACAAAGTAATTCTACCATTTGTGACAATTGTACATTATGAAGGACATTATGCCAGACATTATGCTAAGTAGCTAGAAACAGAGAGACAAAAACCAAATAATCTCACATACCTGTGGATTCAAAGAAGTTTTACTCATAATCAGAGAGTATAATACTGTTTGTCATGGATTAGGGAATGGGGAAACTGCAGAGATGTTGGTTGAAGATACAGTTTTAATTAAAAGATGAATAAATTCTGGCACTTAAGAGACCATGGAATCTAATAACATGGTGATTATTGTTAAAAAATATTATGTTGAAATATTTTGCTTGGAATTTACTAAGAGTACTGATGTGAGTGACAGAGGTATTAATTAACTTGAATGTAGAAACTCACAATGCATGTGTTTATCAAATTATCATGTATACATTTAAAAATCACATTGCACAACCTAAATATTTACCGTTTTAATTTTTAATCCTATCTAAATTAAGCTGACAAAGTAAATATAAAGCAATGTCTTAATCTGNTTAATTAACTTGAATGTAGAAACTCACAATGCATGTGTTTATCAAATTATCATGTATACATTTAAAAATCACATTGCACAACCTAAATATTTACCGTTTTAATTTTTAATCCTATCTAAATTAAGCTGACAAAGTAAATATAAAGCAATGTCTTAATCTGATATACAGTATTTTTATTATAGCTATATTTTAGACAGCTTGCTTTTTATGTTTCTAATTATTTTCCATCCAAGAGTTGTGTAATAATGCTTTTCTTTTATTTCCATGTCGAAGAACTTTTTAAATTTCTCATTTCACTGAATTTTAAAGAGAATATTTCTTGTAAGATTTTAACTCCATATAACATTGATGTTTCTTAGTGATCTAATATATGATTGATTATGTGACTGTTTCACGTTCACCTTAAAGATTTTTTTGTTGTTGTTGTTCTAGGCATCTGTCCTAAAATATTTATTAGGTTTCAACTCCCTGCTGATCTTTATTTTGCATTTTTAGGATTCAAAAGAAAACTAAATAAATAAAGTTCATTTACTCCTGGAAATTAATTTTATTAGAAGAATATAGACAATGTATGATAAAAGGAGAGAATTCAATGAAAAATCAGGAGAGGTGGGGAGATGAGCATGGACCTATAAAGTAGTCAGGGAATATTTATGTTTACTCAAGAAGTGTGTAGGCAGTCATGGGATATTTGTGGGGAGGACATCCAAGGTGTAGGAAAGGAAAGGTGTGAAATTATTTAATTGTGAGTGTTGTTGTTGTTGTTCAATTGCTCAGTCATTTCTGGCCCTTTGTGACCCAAGGGACTACATCATGCCAGGTCTCCCTGTCCTTCACTGTCTCCCAGAGTTAGCTCAAACTCATGTCCATTGAGTGGATGATGCCATCCACTCATTGCATCCTCTGTTTCTCCCTTCTCCTCCTGCCTTCAATCTTTCCCAGCATCAGGATCTTTCCCAATGAATTGGCTCTTTACAACTGGTGGTCAAAGCACTGGAGCTTCAGCCTCAGCAACAGTCCTTCCAATGAATATTCAGGGTTGATTTCCTTCAGAATTGACTGGTTTGATCTTCTTGCTGTCCAAGGGACTCTCAAGAGCCTTCTCCAGCACTACAGTTTGAAATCATCAGTTCTTCAGTCCTCAGCATTCTTTATGGTCCAGCTCTCACATGCAAACATGATTACTGGAAAGACCATAGCTTTGACTGTATGGATCTTTGTTGGCAAAATGATGTTTCTGCTTTTTAATATGCTATCTAGGTTTATCACAACTTTCTTTCCAAGGAGCAAGTGTTTGTTTTTTGTTTCTTTTTCTTTTTTTTTAAATTTAATTGCTGCAGTCACCATCCACAGTGATTTTAGAGATCAAGAAAATAAAATCTGTCACTGCTTTCAGTTTTTCCCTATTTGCTATAAAGCAATGGGACAGGATGCCATGATCCTAGTTTTTATGATGTTGAATTCAAACCATTGTCCTCTCACCCTCATCAAGTGGCTCTTTAGTTCCTCTTCCCTTTCTGCCATTTTGATGGTGTCATCAGCATATCTGAGGTTATTGATTTTTCTCCCAACAATCTTTATTCCAGCTTGAGTTTCATCCAGGCCAGCATTTCCCATGATGTATCCTGTGTATAAGGTGACAATATACAACCTTGATGTACACTTTTTCCAATTTTGAACCAGTCCATCCTTTCATGTCTAGTTCTAACTGTTGCTTCTTGACCTGCATACAGATTTCTGAGGAGGCAAGTAAGGTGGTCTGGTATTCCCATCTCTTTATGAATTTTCCACAGTTTGTTATCATCCACACAGTGAAAGGGTTTACCATAGTCTATGAAGCAGAAGTATACAATTTTCTGGAATTCCCTTGAATTTCTTGAAATATTCTGGAATTCTAGGATCCAGCAGATGTTGGCAATTTGATCTCTGGTTCCTCTGTCTTTTCTAAATCCATATTGTACATCTGGAAGTTCTTGGTTCATGTACTGTTTTGTTTTTAGTAGAAAACAGGTGACTGTAGCCATTGGATGCACAAACAGGGAAAGTGGTAAGTGACATAATTGTAGAGATCACAGCTATTGTTTAGTTGCTACGTCATCTCCAACTCTGTGCAGCCCCATGGATGATGGCCTGCCAAGCTCCTCTGTCCATGGGATTTTCCAGGCAAAAATATTTGAGTTGATTGTCATTTCCTTCTCCAGGAAATCTTCCAGACCTATTGATCAAACCCATATCTCCTGAGTAGGCAGGTGAATTCTTTACTGCTGGGCCACCAGGATTCCAGACAGCCTGTATAAATAAGAATATAGATGTACCAAAGAAAACAGAAAATAATTGGTTTGCAGAGATACGTTTATTTTTCTTGCATATAGCAATATAAACACAGCAGGTGTCTCAGAGAACAGGCAGAACTTAATCACAGATTCATTCAAGTTCCAACTTCCTTCTGCCTTGTTGCTTCATTACTTTTTAAAATCTTTCTCTGATTTCATGATCAAAAGATGATCACTAGCACAAAGTCCATATTCCAAGATTTCTGCCTATAAGGAAATGAGAAGTGAAAAGCAAGGAACTTTCTTGTAAAGTCCCTAAGCTGACATTTCACACACTGTGTTCTCTTGCACAAGATGACTAAAACTTAACCACATCATAATCTTACCTCATTGCAATTATCTGTACCAGAGGCTGGGAAAGATAATCCAAAATGGGATGCCCATCACCCAGGAAACCCTCAAGGAATTTTATGGCTAAAATGGAGAAGTGAAAATGGATCCTGGGAAGAAAACTCCTAAAGTCTGATAGAGGATCAAATGATTTAGATCTTACAAAGACCCTTGTATAATTTTACCTTAAAGACTCAGTGAAATCAGAAACCATAAGATGTGAGCAACAAAGTAATAGCATCTCACTTTTATTTAAGAAAATTACTCTGATTAGTTCGCTTTTATGGAGACTTGCTTCTCATATACATATTCTATATAAGCAGTTCTGTTTCAGAGGTGATTTTTCCTCCCATAACTTGTTATTAATTGTGCAGTTTCCATTTTTAATCACTATAGTTCTCTACAGGAAGGTAATATAACACACTGAGTAATGTACTGAATTCTGGTGCAGTTTATCTGGATTTATGTTACCTCCAGATAAGCCCATTTCTGATATGAGAATTCATGCCTCTATTTATCTACCTCAAAGGTTTCTGTGAAGAACAAATGTATTCATATGTGTTAAATATTTAAGTAACTTTTGGCACATAACACACCTTCAGAAACTAGAAGCTAATTTACTTATTCTAGCATATGTTAACCTCAACAATTTGTTTTCTTTTTAAATTGGGTTCTAGCATTTTCACATTTATTCTTCAGGTTAACACTTCTATCTTCTTCTTATAAAATTTCGCTATATTTTTAAAAATTCTTTTGTGGTAATCAAGCAATCCAGAATTTTTCATTGTTACAATATTCAGTCAAAGACATAAACATTTAGATACAGGTACAACATTTACTAGTTTTTATCATGTTCTTTACATATTTACTTTACTAGGCTTTCCAAAAGGTTTTTATTGTTTCTTTTATAATTATTTCCTTTGTATGCCCTCTTAAAATTTATGTGAAATTTTGTATTTGTATTTGCTTATGTGAAGTGTATACATTTATATACATTTTGAACAAAGGGCTCCATGGTTTTTATGGATTTATCAAAAAAAAATCTCGTCATGAATATTTTATTTCAAATATTTTGTGTTATAGCTTTTCATATGTAACACCAGAGTGGGTTGTGTTTTACAATAGAAACAGCCTTGTGTTCTCTTTTATTATTTTGCCTTGAATACAATTTGGCCTGAAAACAAATAAATCAACCAAGTAACAAAGTAACAGAAACTCTGATATGATTTCTGTGTGCTTGATAAAGTATACTGTGTCAAAGTGCAGAAATGCCAGGTTTGTATAAAATTTATGGGCTGAATTTCCCTTTCTTATCTTTTCAATAAAAATAAAGACAAACCATAAACTTTAAAATGACAGCATTAGTTAATGCATTTTTTATAGATTTAGTATTGAATATCTCTGAAATTATGGTTACATTGCCTTTTAGACTTAAATTTTAGTCCCATGGGTTCTCTCAGCTTAGTAGATGTGTGTCTTTCTTTATTGCTGCATTTCAGTCTCAGTTGATTGACACTTACTGATCTTTCCTAGGGAATGGAAGGCAATCCAACAGAGAAAAGCACCTCATCATTGAGCCCATAAGTATGTTTCTAGGTTGATTGAATGACCAGCCAAATGAAGCAACAATTGACCCCCAACACTTTGTGTAGTTTTAAAGGTCCATTGCTTACATGATTACAAAACATCTTCCAAATTATAACATTATCTTTGTTTTCACTAACTTTATCCTCATATTATAGCAATATGAACAAAATAAATGGATTCAATAATTGTAGAGATTTTACACTTTTCACCCCATTCCTCCAACTCCTACACATTAAATATTTGACAAAGTCAAAATTCATATCTAGTAATTTTCATTCAAGAATGCCAATCTGTACAACCTTAATTGTTTCTTTTTTTTAGCAAATATTTGTGAAACTATTTTAACTGTTTTGGAGGAATATTTGCATTTCAGTCTTTCTACACTTTACATAATCTTCTATTATTTCTAAGGAGCCTAAAATAAAGCAAAGCAGAAGATGGGATTCCAAGATTCCTTGGTTAAACTCCTCCAGTTTGTTTGTTTTTATACAGAAGCCCTGCCAGCTCTCAAAAATGGTAGGTGAATGGGTAGAAGGTGACAATGATCTTCCCTTTCTACTTATTTGATGCTGTAATTGTCCCTGGCAGCTTCAGGGTTGTGGAGTCCTTGGAGAGTCCTACATGGAGACTGATAAGTTCTACTGAGCATGCAGGTGGCAGTTTCACTTTTACCTTTTCCATATCAGCTTGGAGCATACTTACTGAATGTGCCAAATATGATGTAAAGAATAAGAGATTCAGAATTGGAGAGAAGTTGTGTTCTGTACTGGTTCTTTATTCATTCAAAGAAACCAGAGTTCCAGTGCACCTTGATGTTTTCTGACGCTATGTTTCCAGATGAGTGCTGTTCTTGGGGAGGGGTTTTGCCTACCTGCTGTCAGCTATGAACATTCAAATCTTGGTAGGAAGTATCAGTTGAGGCTACATTTTCCAGGCCTCTCTGTAACTAGAGGCAATTTTTTATTCTCCTGGAATTTTATGAATAAAATACAGAAGTGCACAGTTGCAGATAAATAATCACTTCAGATGACTGAAGGGAGTTCAAACCAATGCATAGTTAACTGCCTTGGATAGGAAAAGTTTCTAGTTTTGCTTGCTAATAATTAAGATGATATTGATGTTTAAGCTTAAAAAAAGAGACAAAATATTTAGACAAATAATTATAATGTATAATTCCTGAGGGGAACCCACCCTGCAGACACATTTTGCCATACTCTTCAGAAATAAAAATCAATTTGCAAATTATCAGTAATATGCATTCCAATTGAACTCCATATAATTGTAATGCTATTGTGCTGTTTCCTTCCAAATTTACTTCAGCAAGTAGTTGATATAATACTTAAAGAAATAATACTTAAAGAAAAATTTCCCCCAGTTTGCACACTGATCACACTTGCTGTGTAATTATATAGTCCATCAATCACACCACTCTGTACCAAGGCCAAGGAAGATTATTTAACATTCTTACACTTGCTATAATAATTTATAGTAAATATGAGTTTTTCTGTTACTTGAACAAAAATCTTTTTTTAGTCCATTTAAACTTCTTGAGAGTGAATATTACTTGAAATATTTAGCTCCATAAGCATTAGCATTATGTTAGTACATATTCTATGCTATAAATTTTCAATTATTTCAGTTAAAGTATTCCTGTTTCATAGCATGTATTTCATAGTTAAATTGGATGCGATAGGTGCCCTCTTTCTATACCATCAGGAATGAAACAAGATATGCCAATCTTGCCTCTTCAAGGCAAGCACTTTTTCAATATGTACATATTAAATTTTCCTCAATTAAGAATTACTTTTAGAAAAATCATATATGTTAAAACAATCAGTTCAGTTCAGTTCAGTTGCTCAGTTGTGTCCAAATCTTTGCGACCAACGTACTGCAGAATGCCAGGCCTCCCTGTCCATCCCCACTTCCAGAGTATACTCAGACTCATGTCCATTGAGTTAGTGATGTCATTCATCCATTTCATCCTCTGCCGTCCCCTTATCTCCCTGCCTTTAATCTTTCTCAGCATCAGGGTCTTTTCAAAAGAGTCAGCTCTTCATATCAGGTGGCCAAAATAGAGTTTCAGCTTCAACATCAGACCTCCCAATGAATATTCAGGACTGATTTCTTTTAGGATGGATTGGTTGGATCTCCTTGAAGTCAAAGGGACTTTTAAGAGTCTTCTCCAACACCACAGTCCAAAAGCATCAATTCTTTGGCACTCAGGTTTCTTTATAGTCCAACTCTCACATCCATACATGACTACTGGAAAAACCATAGACTTGACTAGACGGACCTGTGTTGGCCAAGTAATGTCTCTGATTTTTAATATGCTGTGTAGGTTTGTTATAACTTTTCTTCCAAGAAGTAAGAGTCTTTTAATTGCATGGCTGAAGTCACCATCTACAGTGATTTTGGAACCCCAAAAAATAAAGTGTTTCACTCTTTCCACTGTTTGCCTTTCTATTTGCCTTGAAGTGATGAGACCAGATGCCATAATCTTAGTTTTCTGAATGTTGGATTTTAAGCTAACATTTTCACTCTCCTCTTTCACTTTCATCAAGAGGCTCTTTAGTTCTTCTTCACTTTCTATCATAAGGGTGGTGTCATCTGCATATCTGAGGTTATTGAAATTTCTCCCAGAAATCTTGATTCCAGCTTGTGCTTCATCCAGCCCAGTGTTTCTCATGATGTACTCTGCATATAAGTTAAATAAACAGGGTGACAATTTACAGCTTTGATATACTCCTTTCCCAACTTGGAACCAGTTTGTTTTTCCATGTCCAGTTCTAACTGTTGCTTCCTGACCTGCATACAGATTTCTCAAGAGGCAGATAAGTAGTCTGGTATTCCTGTCTTTTGAAAAATTTTCCACAGTTTGTTATGATCCATACAGTCAAAGGCTTCAGTATAGTTCATAAAGCAGAAATAGATGTTTCTCTGGAACTCTCTTGCTTTTTTGATAATCCAACAGATGTTAACAATTTGATCTCTGGTTCTCCTGCCTTTCCTAAAACCAGTTTATACATCTGGAAGTTCACGGTTTACATACTGCTGAAGCCTGGCTTGGAGAATTTTGAGCATTACTTTACTATTCTGTGAGATGTGCCAAACTGTGTGGTAGTTTGAGCATTCTTTGACATTGCCTTTCTTTGGGATTGGAATGAAAATTGACGTTTTCCAGTCTTGTGGCTTCTTGTGAGTTTTCCAAATTTGTTGGCATATTGAGTGCAGCATTTTCACAGCATCATCTTTTAGGATCTGAAATAGCTGGACTGAAATTCCATCACCTCTACCAGCTTTGTTCATAGTGATGCTTCCTAAGGCCCACTTGACTTCTCAGTCCAGGATGTCTGGCTCTAGGTGAGTGATCATATCATCGTTATTATCTGTGTCATGAAGATATTTTTTGTATAGTTTTTCTGTGTATTCTTGCCCCCTCTTCTTACTGTCTTCTGCTTCTGTTAGGCCCAAGCATTTCTGTCCTTTATTGAGCCCATCTTTGCATGAAATATTCTTTTGGCATCTCTAATTTTCTTGAGATCTCTAGTCTTTCTCATTCTATCAGTTCAGTTCAGTTCAGTTCAGTTCAGTTGCTCAGTCGTGTCCGACTCTTTGCATAGTTTTCTTCTATTTCTTTTTACTGATCACTGAGGTAGGCTTATCGCTCCATGCTATTCTTTGAAACTGCCTTCCAGTGGGTATATCTCCTTTCCTCCTTTGCTTTTTGCTTCTGTTATTTTAACAGCTATTTGTAAAGCCTACTCAGACAGCCATTTTGCTTTTTTGCATTTCTTTTTCTTGGAGATGATCTTGACCCCTGTCTCCTATACAATGTCACAGACCTCTGTCCATAGTTCATCAGGCACTCTGTCTATCAGATCTAATCCCTTGAGTCTATTTCTCACTTCCACTGTATAATCATAAATAATTTGGCTTAGGTCGTACCTGAATGGTCTAGTGGTTTTTCCTACTTTCTTCAATTTAAGTCTGAATTTGGCAATAAGGAGTTCATGGTTTGAGTCACAGTCGGTTCCCAGTCTTGTTTTTGCTGACTGTATAGAGCTTCCCCATCTTTAGCTGCAAAGGATATAATCAATTTGATTTTTAAATTGACCATGGGTGTTTGCTATAACCAGTGCGTTCTCTTGGCAAAACTCTATTAGCCTTTGCCTTGTTTCATTCTGTACTCCAAGGTCAAATTTGCCTGTTACTCCAGGTGTTTCTTGACTTCTTACTTTTGCATTCCGGTTCTCTATAATGAAAAGGACATCTTTTTTGTGTGTGTTAGTTCTAGAAGCTGTTGTAGATCTTAATAAAACCGTTCAACTTCAGCTTCTTCAGCATTATAGTTCAGGGCATCGACTTGGATTACTGTGATATTGAATGGTTTGCCTTGGAGATGAACAGAGATCATTCTTTCTTTTTTGAGAATGCATCCATGTACTGTATTTTGGACTTTTTTGTTGGCTATGATGGCTACTCCATTTCTTCTAAGTGATTTGTGCCCACAGTTGTAGATATAATGGTCATAGGAGTTAAATTCACCCATTCCAGTTAGTTTTAGTTAGCTGATTCTTAAATTGTCTACGTTCACTTTTGCCATCTCCTCCTGTTTGACCACTTCCAATTTGCCTTAATTCATGGACCTATCATTCCAGGTTCTTAGGCAATACTGCTCTTTACAGCATCAGATCTTGCCTCTATCCCCGTCACATCCACAACTGAGTACTGTTTTTACTTTGACTCCATCTCTTCATTCTTTCTGAAGTTATTTCTCCACGAATCTTCAGTAGCTTATTGGGCACCTATCAACCTGGGCAGTTCATCTTTCAATGTCCTATCTTTTTACCTTTTATTACTGTTCATGAGGTTCTCAAGGTAATTATTAAAACAATACTTCATTTCCAGTATTCTGGGAGGCGGATCATTGAGGATCCTGCTGTGATTTATGTTTTTTTTTTAGCAAATATTTGTGAAACTATTTTAACTGTTTTGGAGGAATATTTGCATTTCAGTCTTTCTACACTTTACATAATCTTCTATTATTTCTAAGGAGCCTAAAATAAAGCAAAGCAGAAGATGGGATTCCAAGATTCCTTGGTTAAACTCCTCCAGTTTGTTTGTTTTTATACAGAAGCCCTGCCAGCTCTCAAAAATGGTAGGTGAATGGGTAGAAGGTGACAATGATCTTCCCTTTCTACTTATTTGATGCTGTAATTGTCCCTGGCAGCTTCAGGGTTGTGGAGTCCTTGGAGAGTCCTACATGGAGACTGATAAGTTCTACTGAGCATGCAGGTGGCAGTTTCACTTTTACCTTTTCCATATCAGCTTGGAGCATACTTACTGAATGTGCCAAATATGATGTAAAGAATAAGAGATTCAGAATTGGAGAGAAGTTGTGTTCTGTACTGGTTCTTTATTCATTCAAAGAAACCAGAGTTCCAGTGCACCTTGATGTTTTCTGACGCTATGTTTCCAGATGAGTGCTGTTCTTGGGGAGGGGTTTTGCCTACCTGCTGTCAGCTATGAACATTCAAATCTTGGTAGGAAGTATCAGTTGAGGCTACATTTTCCAGGCCTCTCTGTAACTAGAGGCAATTTTTTATTCTCCTGGAATTTTATGAATAAAATACAGAAGTGCACAGTTGCAGATAAATAATCACTTCAGATGACTGAAGGGAGTTCAAACCAATGCATAGTTAACTGCCTTGGATAGGAAAAGTTTCCAGTTTTGCTTGCTAATAATTAAGATGATATTGATGTTTAAGCTTAAAAAAAGAGACAAAATATTTAGACAAATAATTATAATGTATAATTCCTGAGGGGAACCCACCCTGCAGACACATTTTGCCATACTCTTCAGAAATAAAAATCAATTTGCAAATTATCAGTAATATGCATTCCAATTGAACTCCATATAATTGTAATGCTATTGTGCTGTTTCCTTCCAAATTTACTTCAGCAAGTAGTTGATATAATACTTAAAGAAATAATACTTAAAGAAAAATTTCCCCCAGTTTGCACACTGATCACACTTGCTGTGTAATTATATAGTCCATCAATCACACCACTCTGTACCAAGGCCAAGGAAGATTATTTAACATTCTTACACTTGCTATAATAATTTATAGTAAATATGAGTTTTTCTGTTACTTGAACAAAAATCTTTTTTTAGTCCATTTAAACTTCTTGAGAGTGAATATTACTTGAAATATTTAGCTCCATAAGCATTAGCATTATGTTAGTACATATTCTATGCTATAAATTTTCAATTATTTCAGTTAAAGTATTCCTGTTTCATAGCATGTATTTCATAGTTAAATTGGATGCGATAGGTGCCCTCTTTCTATACCATCAGGAATGAAACAAGATATGCCAATCTTGCCTCTTCAAGGCAAGCACTTTTTCAATATGTACATATTAAATTTTCCTCAATTAAGAATTACTTTTAGAAAAATCATATATGTTAAAACAATCAGTTCAGTTCAGTTCAGTTGCTCAGTTGTGTCCAAATCTTTGCGACCAACGTACTGCAGAATGCCAGGCCTCCCTGTCCATCCCCACTTCCAGAGTATACTCAGACTCATGTCCATTGAGTTAGTGATGTCATTCATCCATTTCATCCTCTGCCGTCCCCTTATCTCCCTGCCTTTAATCTTTCTCAGCATCAGGGTCTTTTCAAAAGAGTCAGCTCTTCATATCAGGTGGCCAAA
>SJYX01003745.1:53174-85536 GCA_006410675.1 Oreotragus oreotragus | reverse complement strand
GAGGGAGAAGGAGAGGGAGAGGGAGAGGGTGGGATGATTTGGGAGAATAGCACTGAAATATGTATACTATCATGTAAGAAATGAATTGCCAGTCTATGTTCAATGCAGGATGCAGGACGCTTGGGGCTGGTGTATGGGGATGATCTGGAGGGATGATGTGGGGTGAGAGGTGGGAGGGGGGTTCACGTTTGGGAGTTCGTGTAAAAAAATAAATAAATACAAAAAAATAAAACAATATTTCATATCAATTGTAAATATGTTAGTGGCAGGAGAAAACTACATTAAAAAAATGCTATTCAACAATATTTTCACACTAAATGGTAGGTATTCCTTTCATGTTATGTACAATTATTATGAAAGGTTTTAGTCATTTAATAAAGAATGAGATAAACAAGAGAAGCAAAATCTTTGGAATTAAAGAAACTTAAGACATGTAAACATTATATAAGTAGAGAAACTTAAAATTGTGGGAAAAAACTCTTACATCTCTCACACTCAAAAATGACTTTTTTTTTTTTTTTTAAGGAAAGTAGTTATAGATATAGTGCTAGTACAAGTCGTTTTAAACTAGGCCTGTACTACAGTAATATACCTTTTCCACAAATGCACCAGGAATATTTATACATGTGTTTGCATCCCAAGACACAAGTCAAACCTCAGTAAGTTTCAGAGATCATATAATGAGATAATATTCTTTGGAAATAATGAAAGTAATAATAACATAGATAAGAGCTATTAATGGTGTCTCTACTGAGCATTAAATATGTATCAAGTATTGTGTTAAATAAGAGACGTCAATTTATTGTGTTAGCCAACCACCAGGACTTGAATGAAAATAAGTTACCATTATCCATATTTGTCAT
The DNA here is from genome assembly GCA_006410675.1 of Oreotragus oreotragus. Lineage (NCBI taxonomy): Eukaryota > Metazoa > Chordata > Mammalia > Artiodactyla > Bovidae > Oreotragus > Oreotragus oreotragus. The sequence continues at coordinate 84,673 of SJYX01003745.1, read as the reverse complement.
CTGAGAAACACAGTACCAAAAATGTTCAAACAAAATTATTTCAACTAATTAGAAATTAACAAAATATGCATCTTACTAACTTTGTTTGGAAAGCGTTAACTTTTATTTACAAAATATTTAAAATATAGCTGTAATAAGAATATTATTCATTAGTGCTTATAAAATATGATAAGGGGTGATCACATTAAAAAAAACAGAAAATATTTGATTTATTTTAAAAAGAAAAATTAGAAATAAATGAATGGTGTTAAATTTTGAAAAATAATCATTATTAAGATTTGAAGAAAACAGGACTTAAGACATTCTATCTTTACATATAAACTACTTGCTGGAGAAATGTCTCAAAAATAAAGATATACAGAAATGTTTGTTTAAGAATATGAAAGATGATACTGTAGAGAAAGNTTTAAAAAGAAAAATTAGAAATAAATGAATGGTGTTAAATTTTGAAAAATAATCATTATTAAGATTTGAAGAAAACAGGACTTAAGACATTCTATCTTTACATATAAACTACTTGCTGGAGAAATGTCTCAAAAATAAAGATATACAGAAATGTTTGTTTAAGAATATGAAAGATGATACTGTAGAGAAAGTAAATGTTCTTTTTTGATTTGTTTAATGCAACTTAAATGATAATACACATTAATCATGTTGGAAAAATCAACAGAAGTGAATTTCTGTAAAATATTTTGAATGATCAAAACTACCTGAAAACAATTTTTTAAAATAAAAATTGAACAATATGACAATGAAATAAATTACAACTGCTCCCAAATTGCCTTCATAGGAAATCTAATCCTAAATAATTTTGTTTTTCAATTGCTTATAACTTGCCAATACTTAAGTTTCTCAGAAGAAAATAAAGGTTGCAAGATACAGAAAATGTCACTTTATAAATTCAAAAGACACTTTGGTACTAAAACAAAGATAGAAAATTTTTGAGTAGAGATTCATTTTATACGAGGCCAAAAGTACCATTTTTCTCTAAAAGTTAGGCATCCTGTTCCAGGAATATATTACCAAGGCAGATGTTCTCTGCCAGCTTATCAAACCATTTGACTAATGAAGAAAAGATTAAAATGAACACACTGATACTTGCAAAAAGCCACTTGATAAAATTCAAAATCTGCTTATGATTTTATGTAAGTATTCTTAAAAAGTAAAGAAGTGTTGATCTATAAATGTAGTGAAAAGCCAAAGTATCAATCTTATATGTGTTGAAATTTGAGAAACTGATTCTAAAATTTATTTGTAAGAATAAAAAGCATTCTGTGTATTGTGCTATATGGGAAAGAATTGAAAAATAAGTAGCTATATGTATCACTGATTCACTTTGCTGTACACCTGAAACTAACACAGTGTTGTAGATCAAATATACTCCAATAAACATTTTGAAAATAAATAAAATTTTACTTGTTTATCATCCAGGTGAAACACCTTGATGTTGATATCATATTTTCTGCTTTTTCTTTTCTGTATAGGGCTCTATGGATAGTAGTGAAAACCACTTATTCTTGTCTGACTCTTGGTGACCTTAAGGACTATACAGTCCATAGAATTCTCCAAGCCAGAATACTGGAGTGAGTAGCCTTTGCCTTCTCCAGGGGATCATCACAAGGCAGGCTAGAACCCAGGTCTCCCTCACTGCAGTGGATTCTTTACCAGCTGAATTACCAATAAAGCCTAATAATTCTGGAGTGAGTAACCTATCCTGCCTCTAGTGGATCTTCCTGGCCCAGGAATCAAACCGGGCTTTCCTGAATTACAGACAGATTCTCTACCGGCTAATCTGTCAATTGTTTCTGAATTTGATCCTGAATTATTGGGAAAGGAGGACTGAAATAATTGTAATATAGCTCTCAGGTTTAACATTTATATATATTAAAATACAAATTGTGATACTGAGTACATAGTATTCTTATAGCTTAAATATACAATTTATATTTCACTGTTAAAGCAGGATATCATTACAAATACATTCAATGTGTCTTACCTATATTTCATGCATGTTACAGAAAGAATACATGTCGAATTAAATGTATTTTAGTATATTAAGCTATAAAGGAGAAACATTTTTAAATGCTTAAGAATATCTGTACCTTTATTATGTATTTATTTAAATATTATCTAAGATCTTGTGTTTTAACAAGAAACCATGGATATAATTTGTTTTAATCTAGCAGTCTTTATCTAGTTATGTATTGAATGTAAAATTCTTATGTTATTATTTTTTATATTCTCTACATGCATTAGAAAAATTTAACTAATTTAACTTCAAATTTACCATATGTTTCTCTTCAAATNAGATAGAAAATTTTTGAGTAGAGATTCATTTTATACTAGGCCAAAAGTACCATTTTTCTCTAAAAGTTAGGCATCCTGTTCCAGGAATATATTACCAAGGCAGATGTTCTCTGCCAGCTTATCAAACCATTTGACTAATGAAGAAAAGATTAAAATGAACACACTGATACTTGCAAAAAGCCACTTGATAAAATTCAAAATCTGCTTATGATTTTATGTAAGTATTCTTAAAAAGTAAAGAAGTGTTGATCTATAAATGTAGTGAAAAGCCAAAGTATCAATCTTATATGTGTTGAAATTTGAGAAACTGATTCTAAAATTTATTTGTAAGAATAAAAAGCATTCTGTGTATTGTGCTATATGGGAAAGAATTGAAAAATAAGTAGCTATATGTATCACTGATTCACTTTGCTGTACACCTGAAACTAACACAGTGTTGTAGATCAAATATACTCCAATAAACATTTTGAAAATAAATAAAATTTTACTTGTTTATCATCCAGGTGAAACACCTTGATGTTGATATCATATTTTCTGCTTTTTCTTTTCTGTATAGGGCTCTATGGATAGTAGTGAAAACCACTTATTCTTGTCTGACTCTTGGTGACCTTAAGGACTATACAGTCCATAGAATTCTCCAAGCCAGAATACTGGAGTGAGTAGCCTTTGCCTTCTCCAGGGGATCATCACAAGGCAGGCTAGAACCCAGGTCTCCCTCACTGCAGTGGATTCTTTACCAGCTGAATTACCAATAAAGCCTAATAATTCTGGAGTGAGTAACCTATCCTGCCTCTAGTGGATCTTCCTGGCCCAGGAATCAAACCGGGCTTTCCTGAATTACAGACAGATTCTCTACCGGGTAATCTGTCAATTGTTTCTTAATTTGATCCTGAATTATTGGGAAAGGAGGACTGAAGTAATTGTAATATAGCTCTCAGGTTTAACATTTATATATATTAAAATACAAATTGTGATACTGAGTACATAGTATTCTTATAGCTTAAATATACAATTTATATTTCACTGTTAAAGCAGGATATCATTACAAATACATTCAATGTGTCTTACCTATATTTCATGCATGTTACAGAAAGAATACATGTCGAATTAAATGTATTTTAGTATATTAAGCTATAAAGGAGAAACATTTTTAAATGCTTAAGAATATCTGTACCTTTATTATGTATTTATTTAAATATTATCTAAGATCTTGTGTTTTAACAAGAAACCATGGATATAATTTGTTTTAATCTAGCAGTCTTTATCTAGTTATGTATTGAATGTAAAATTCTTATGTTATTATTTTTTATATTCTCTACATGCATTAGAAAAATTTAACTAATTTAACTTCAAATTTACCATATGTTTCTCTTCAAATTTGAGAGTAGTAGTGGGGTGTTCTTATGAATTAATGGACTTAAATTTCATTTGGACTATCAACATGCCTGATAAAATTTGTATATGTAGCTAGAGCAATTCCCATTCCTCTCCCACTGTTATTGCCAATTTTAATACCATGGCATGTCTACTCCATATTTCATCATTTTAATATTTAAAGAGATGTGGCAGCTGTGTGATAGATTAGTGGCCACAGGGTTGGAACACTTGGACTTGCCTAATATATATATTTTTTTCAGTAGCAACATGCCTAAAGTAGCTTCTTTAAACCACTCTGAATTTCACTCACTTTACCTAAAAATTGGATTTAAAATAACTGACACATGCCTTGCACACTAAGTAAACTACCAGTTAAGACTGGTTGCTTGCTGTTCCAGGATCAGAAGTTGCTGCTGCTGCTGCTAAGTCATTTCAGTTGTGTCCGACTCTGTGCGACCCCATAGATGGTAGCCCAACATACTCCCCCACCCCTGGGATTCTCCAGGCAAGAACACTGGAGTGGATTGCCATTTCCTTCTCCAATGCATGAAAGTGAAAAGTGAAAGTGAAGTCATTCAGTCATGTTTGACTCTGAGCGACCCCATGGACTTTTCCAGGCAAGAGTACTGGAGTGGGGTGTCATTCCCTTTTCTGTCAGAAGTTGAGATTAGTTTAAAACTTCTTTTACGTACATGGATCATATGATTCTTAAGTTGGCTTAGATATAAACAATCAAAAAGATCCATCATAGAAAATCTCTCAGAGTCAAAAGACTGGACAGTTCCCAATCTCTGCAAAGAGACAAAAGAACTTTTTCATAATGCCTTACTATTTTCTACTTTCCTAGTACAGAAAATCAGTTACTGAGTCAGGCAACCAAATCGTTGGCTGATTTTTCTCATGTATTTATTTCTCCTTGAGTCATGAATATGGGATCTTCATACTTTCAAATTTCAGTCAAATACAGATGATGATTATATTAGTTTTATAGGGCTTCTGTAATAAATCACCACTTGGTGGTTTAAAACGACAGAAATTGATTTTCTCACAGTTCTGTAAACCACAAGTCTGAAAACCAAAATTTGCAAGCCTAACTACCTTCCAAAGTCTCTAAGAAAGAAACATTCCTTACCTCTACACAATGTTATAACACAGCAGGAAAACTACTGCTGCTGCTAAGTCCTTCAGTCGTGTCCGACTCTGTGCAGTCCCATAGACGGCAGCCCATCAGGCTTCCCCGTCCCTGGGTTTCTCCAGGCAATAACACTGGAGTGGGTTGCCATTTCCTTCTCCAGTGTGTGAAAGTGAAAAGTGAAAGTCAAGTCGCTCAGTCGTGTCTGACTGTAGGGACCCCATGGACTGCAGCCTACCAGGCTCCTTCATCCATGGAATTTTCCAGGCAAAAGTACTGGAGTGGGGTGCCATTGCCTTCTCCAAAGAACACTAACATATTATTAATTTTGCATTTGTAATCTCTCACTTATTCCAAAGAGTAGGCTCTCCTTCAATACAAGATTTGTACATCATGTTCTACAGGATGTATACTAAGGCAATAATAAAGATGATGACACAAAAGTGTCTCACATAATTCTTGTTGTCTAGTTATTAGATTTTCACACAAAAACATTAACACATACACAACAGGTAAGTTTTTAAACTGTAGAATGTGATCATGATTTATTATGCATTAAGTGGAAGTTGATCACAATAAAAGTCTTTATCCTTGCCATCTTCAGATTGAGTAGGTTGATGAGGAGGACGAAGAAGAGGGCGGTTGGCCTTGTGTCTCAGGGTAGTGGGGGTAGAAGAGGTAGAGAAGGTGGAGTGGGAAAAAGGAGAGGCAGGTGTAGCTTCATGTAAATAAATTGTAATTTCTGTCTGAAATTTTGCTTTTTTTTTTTCCTCTGACAAAGTTTCTATATAGTATAAATCATTCATCCACTGTTTGCTATAGTTTCAATGTCCAAATCATAGAGGATCCAGGCCATAAAAGAAGTTAAAGGAAATCCTGGGTGATCAGAGCCTTTCAGTCAGGTGGTGCAATATCTATTTTTTACCCAGTGAGGCTTCTTTCATGTCTTCTTCCTCACCTGGCTCTTATTGGGAAGTGCTTTCCTCCATCACATGGTCTTCTGTCAATTCTTCTCATGTGGTGTCTTTTAGCTCTACACTTTCTCTATGATTCATACCTTGAAACACTTCACCTCCAACCTTTTACTTTTTTTTTTTTTTTTTTTTTTGCCATATTCACAATCTCTTGCGTAATTTCCTTGATGGACTCTGTAGTAAATCTTGTGAAGTCATGAACAACATCAAGATGTGTTTTCCTCTAGCAGGGATTTGTTATTTTAGACTTGATGGTTTTTTCTATTAATATAAAAACTATGACATATTCCTGACTTTCATGTTGTTCTCTCTATCAGGATTTTCTTCCATAGTATTAACAATGCTTTCCCTAAAGTACCTACCATGTGTAATGAAACTTAAAGTAAATTATGACTTCTGATCTGGAAGCTGAGTTAGAGGCACATTTGGGAGCAAGCTTTATTGACTATGCCAAAGCCTTTGATTATGTGGATCACAACAAACTGTGGAAAATTCTGAAAGAGATGAGAATACCAGACTTCCTGAGAAATCTGTAAGCAGGTTGAGAAGCAACAGTTTGAACTGGACATGGAACAGCAGACTGGTTCCAATCCAGGAAAGGAGTATATCAAAACTATATATTGGCACCCTGCTTATTTAACTTATATGCAGAGTACATCATGCAAAATGCTGGGCTGTATGAAACACAAACTGGAATCAAAATTACCGGGAGAAATATCAATAACCTCGGATATGCAAATGACACCACCCTTATGGCAGAAAGCAAAGAAAAACTAACTCTTGATGAAAGTGAAAGAGGAGAGTGAAAAAGTTAGCTTAAAACTCAACATTCAGAAAACTAAGATCATGCCATCTGATCCCATAACTTCATGGCAAATAGATGGGAAAAAAAAAACAGAAACAGTGAGAGACTTTATTTTGGGGCTCCCAAATCACTGCAGAGGGTGACTGCTGCTACTGCTATGTCACTTCAGTCGTGTCCAACTCTGTGTGACCATAGATGGCAGCCCACCAGGCTACCCTGTCCCTGGGATTCTCCAGGCAAGAACACTGGAGTGGGTTGCCATTTCCTTCTCCAATGCGTGAAAGTGAAGAGGGTGACTACAACCATGGTATTAAAAGACTCTTGTTCCTTAGAAGAAAAGCTCTAAGCAACCTAGACAGCATATTAAAAAGCAGAGACATTACTTTGCCAACAAATGTCCATCTAGTCAAAGCTATGGTTTTTCCAGTAGTCATGGATGGATGTGAGATTTGGACTATAAAGAAAGCTGAGCTCAGAAGAATTGATGGTTTTGAACTGTAGTGCTAGAGAAGACTCTTGAGAGTCCCTTGGACTGCAAGATCAAACCAGTCAACCCCAAAAGAAAACAGTCTTGAATATTCATTGAAAGAATTAATGCTGAAACTGAAACGCCAATACTTTGGCAAACTTATGGCAAGAACAGACTCACTGGAAAAGACCCTGATGCTGGGAAAGATTTAAGGCAGGAGAAGAAGGGGATGAGAGAAGATGAGATAGTTGGATGGCATCACCAAATCGATGGGTGTGGGTTTGAGTAAGCTCTGGGAGTGGTGATGGACAGGGAAGCCTGGCATGCTGAAGTCCATGAGGTCACAAAGAGTCCGACACGACTGAGCAAATGAGCTGAACTGAACTGAACTTGGTGCAAGCTCATCACTTTGATACCTTCAGTACTGAACTCGGTGTTCTGAGTGGCCAGGGTCATTGTCCAATATGAAAAGAACTTTAAAACTCAGTCCCTTACTGGCGTGATTATTTGTGACTTTCAAGACATAGCTTCAGTGGAACCAATCCAAAAAAAGAGTTCTTATTTTCCAAGCCTTTTTGTTGTGCAGTGAATAAACTAGCAACTGTTTTTATCTTTCCCTTCAAAGCTCTGAGGTTAGCAGATATGTGGAAAGTTCCATCCTGATTGTAAATTCAAACACATTTATGCAAAACAGTAGAACTAGCCTATCTTTTCCTGCCTTAAACCCTGGTGCTGGCTTCTCTTCCTTGCTAATAAATATTTTTTGTGGAATTTTTTTTTTTTTTTTTTTTCAAAATAAGTCACTTTCAATTTGCATTAAAAACCTGTCCAGGCAGATACCCTTTATTTATTTATTTATTTATATTGTTAATATAAATTTATTTTAATTGGAGGCTAATTACTTTACAATATTGTATTGGTTTTGCCATACATTGCCATGAATCCACCATGGGTGTTCATGTGTTCCCCATTCTGAATTCCCCTCCCATCTCCCACTCCATACCATCCCTCTGGGTCATCCCAGTGCACCAGCCCCGATTCGTTTCATATATGATGATATACATGTTTCAATGCAACTCTCCCTTATCATCCCACTCTCGCCCTCTCCCACAAAGTCCAAAAGACTGTTCTATACATTGGTGTCTCTTTTGCTGTCTCACATACAGAGTTATTGTTATCATCTTTCTAAATTCCATATATATGCATTAGTATACTGTATTTGTGTTTTTCTTTCTGGCTTACTTCACTTTGTATAACAGGCTCCAGTTTCATCCACCTCATTAGAACTGATTCAAACATATTCTTTTTAATGACTGAGTAATACTCCATTGTGTATATGTACCACAGCTTTCTTATCCATTCATCTGCTGATGGACATCTAGGTTGCTTACATGTCCTGGCTATTATAAATAGTGCTGTGATGAACATTGGGGTACACGTGTCTCTTTCAATTCTGGTTTCCTCGGTGTGTATGCCCAACAGTGGGATTGCTAGGTTGTATGACAGTTCTATTTCCAGTTTTTTTAAGGAATTTTCACACTGTTCTCCATAGTGGCTGTACTAGTTTGCATTCCCACCAACAGTGTAAGAGGGTTCCCTTTTCTCCACACCCTCTCCAGCATTTATTGTTTGTAGACTTTTGGATAGCAGCTATTCAGACTGGCATGAAATGTTACCTCACTGTGGTTTTGATTTGCATTTCTCTGATAATGAGTGATGTTGAGCATCTTTTCATGCGTTTGTTAGCCATCTGTACATCTTCTTTGGAGAAATGTTTGTTTAGTTCTTCGGCCCATTTTTTGATTGGGTCATTTATTTTTCTGGTATCAAGCTGCAGGAGCTGTTTGTATATTTTTGAGATTAATTCTTTGTCATTTGCTTCATTTCTTCTTGATCATTTTCTTAAAAGTGTCTGAGAGATCCTCTGCTGCCTCTCCTGTTACCTTGACATTTTTAAAGCCAAACCTCTTTCTAAAATTATCAAACAATCCTTTTTTAGCATGACGTTCTCTAGCTTCAGATCTATCTCCTTGAAGTGAAGTGAAAGTTCCTCAGTCATGTCCTACTCTTTGTGAGCCACGGACTGTTCTCCAGGCCAGAATACTGGAGTGGTAGCCTTTCCCTCCTCCAGGGGATCTTCCGAACCTAGGGATGGATGCCAGGTCTCCCGTATTGCAAGCAATTTCTTTACCAATTGAACCACAAGGGAAGCCAAATCCATCTCCGTAATTTTGTTTAAGTTTTATACAGTGACCTTGCTTTTTCTCAAATCATAGTAAAGTCCATTGTTGTGTCTTTCTTTAAACAATCATGCATCCACATAAAAGCAGAATTTTCAACAGAAGATAAAAATATATTTCACAAAAAAATGAAAGTTTTTCATGCTTGCAGGAGTAACAGTAGCAACGGCTTCACAAATTCTCTTTTCGTTTTTACTATTGTCCCTTAACTGGATTCACATATCTTGCAATCATGGGCAACTGCAGACCTCAAAATATGGTGATTCAACTCTTTTTTTTTTAATGTCAAAACTCATTTTTTGGGAGCTCTTCCAGCATCACTAGTGGCACTGCTCCCAGGTCCCATGATGTTGCTCAGTGTTTATGGTATTGCACTAAACATGATGAAAGGTAAATAAGAACTGTGAAAAATAACATTTTATTGTAATATGGAATTTACCAGAAAGATCAACTCTTCCTATGAAGGTGATTTTTTTATATGACATCTTAAGCAGATACTCACAACACTTGAACTCACCAAAATAACAACAGGAAATGGCCATAAAATTATTCGAGTAGTTCAGTATGTACTACAGTTAATTCTGTACGGTTTTGATTTAATACTGAATCTTTATGTTTGTTTACATTTCTCACAACTGACAGTGGGATACATAGAGACTCTATATGTTTGGGTGCATAAGATTTATTAAATTTTAACTTTTTAATAATATTTTCCTGTACATTTTATGGTAATAAATGATAAAATAAACTAATATCTCTAAATATTTTATGCATTCATGGCATACTTAACTTTTTATTTCTTACTTTTTTGTCTTTTTTTTTTTTTTAGCTTATGTGGTCCATCTGTGAGGGTCTTTTCTGTTTGTTTGTTTGTTTTTCAAATAGTTACAAACATCCTAAATTTCTTTTCAATATTCATTGGAAGAAACTTGCATATAAGTAGACCAATGCAATTTAAATCCGTATTGTTCAAGGGTCAACTGTATATAATAGAAAGGGCACGACCACCTTTTCCTATTTTATTTTTCTTTGCTCACCCTTAAGAGGCCCTTGTTCTTGCAAGAGATCATGTTCTTTCAAAAGGTGGAACCAATTGTGAATTTAAGGCCAAATTAAAAAAAAAGAAAAAGATAATCTGAGGGATCACATATGAATATAGTCAGACTTTTGTCAATATACATTTTGAAAAATCCTAATTATAGAATTTATAAATAATCTTTGGAGATTAATCAAGAAAGAAAAGGAGAGTTTGAAGATAACAAACTGGCAGTGATGTTTTCCAATTATCAAAGTAGAATGATTATTAATTTTCCCTATGTAAAAATTATGCTTGAAATTGAGACTGGAAATGCAATTTAGTGCACAAGGATTTTTATGTCTGTCCTAAAACAGGGTTTTGTTCACTAAGAATAAATTACATCACACTAATCTTATTTTCTGGCAATGTTGCTTGCCTGCTAAGTAATGGAAACATGTAATACTATGTTTGGAATACAATATGAAATTTAATGATATTTTTGTGAAATTATGAAAAAAAATATGAGTTTGCTACCTTTTCAGTTATGGGAGTTAGTAACAGTTTGAAATGCTTACATTAAAAGTTACTCAACATGAATCCACCAGGGGTGTATGCGTGTTCCTAATCCTGAACTCCCCTCCCATCTCCCTCCACATGCCATTCTTCCAAGTCATCCCAGTGAACCAGCCCCAAGCATCCTGTATTGAGCCTGGACTGGCAATTCATTTCTTATATGATAATATGCATGTTTCAGTGTCATTCCCCCAAATTATCCCACCCTCTCCCACTTCCTCTCCCTCTCCCTCTCCCTCTCCCATAGAGTCCAAAAGACTGTTCTATACATTTGTATCTCTTTTTCTGCCTTGCATACAGGGTAATACAATACTGTAAAGTAAAAAAAAAAAATTTAAAAAAAAATTAAGTTACTCAACAATTTTGTCATAGAAGAGAACTGTGTCTTCTATCTGACTTCTTATACATTTTTTTTTCAACAAAGCTACCAGAAGACATAGAACATATGTTTAACAAATATGTTCATTATTTGAGGATATGTAGAAGAGTCCGATTTGGGGTGACAAAAAAAATAAATTCATAATATCTCAAGGAGTCACAACATTAGAATAAATCTAGGGAAAAAAATGTTAATGCTATTACAGTTGAATATCAAAAAGTGCACAAGAATAGGATGAAGAGGCTATTGGGATGAAAACAGAAAGTATAAAGAAACTATGGAGGAGGCAATTGGCAGTAAGAAATTTATGACATAATAAAATAATATGGCTATTACAAACAGCTACTGCATTGACAAAAATGTAAAATTTAAGTTCAGCTTTATATGGATAATCCTCTTTAACTGGAGTTTAGTTTTCAGTTTTTAATATAACTCTTTAAAGAGAATATTAATCCTATAATACATTTTTAAATAACCATAAAAATGATCTGAGTGTATATAGTTTGGAAAAGAGAAGAATGTGGGCAGAAAATTAGAACTATAGATGATTAGAAAGGCTGGCATGGAGGAAAATTCCTGTTTGGCCCCAAAGCATTGCATCAGGTCAATAAGCAGTCTATATAAAAAATAGTCTTCAATAATTAATCAAGCAAGATCTATCCAATATTGATGAAACTCCAGAAACAATGATTTGCTTGTAATGGAATTGTACAAAAGAAGTCATGTTCAGGGTTAGAGAGAGGAGGTACTTTATTGTGATTATTATAAAAGGGGATTACAAATATCACCTATCACCATTAAGGTCTTTTCAGCCTTGATATAATTGGAAAATACATGTTTAATTGTGTATGTGTATAGATTGAATTTGGGAGACATAGGAATTCCTTGTCCTTCCAAAACAGAAGGAATATCTTTTCCTTGATATATCTATACGAAACACAAGTACATATTATTCAGAATGAAGATCTTCTAAACATGTGTGTGTATCTTTATATATTCTTGTATTCTGTGGCCATGAGTCTTTTAAATACGTATTAAGATAGTCCAAAATCTTTTTAGACAGTAATATTTTTGTTTATAGGATTCATTGAACTGAATTTGAGGAATATATATATACAAAGGCTCCTAGATAATAGCTTCCATTTAATAGAACTCATTAAAAATCCAAGAATTATTCATAATGATTATCTCATTTTTTGTTTTGTTTTTACTCTTTGAAAAGTTTTAACTATTAAAGAATTGGCATGATAAGATATTACAGAAACAGAAAAGTTGGTTTTTGTTTTCCAGAAATTAAAAATGCATTTTTTTCCTTTTTCCTTTTCTTTCTTTTTTCTGAAAGCTCACTTTATTGAAACTTTATATTTAAAGTTTAGTGCTATTTTGTCTGAACTAAATCCAGTTTCATGTCAAAATAGTCATGCTTTATTTTAAAACAAAACAGACATTATTGATTGCTGTTTCATTGGCATATGCACTTCTCTCTACCTCCCTTTGTAAGTCTTCTGGAGCAAGTAATTGTTATTACTATTCTAAACTTTGCACAAATATATTTTTTGAATGTAAGTTTTCTTGTTATTAGCAATTGTACTGGATTGAATGATGGCTCTTAAAAGATATGTTGATACACAAACTCTGAATAGCAGCTTATTTGGAAAATCGGTTTTTGCAAATATAATTAATTTAAGAATATCAAGATGAGATCATCCTGGATTAGTGAGTACAGTTCAGTTCAGTTCAGTTGCTCAGTCATGTCCAACTCTGCGATGCCATAAATTGCAGCACGCCAGGCCTCCCTGTTCATCACCATATCTAGGAGTTCACTCAGACTCACGTCCATCGAGTCCGTGACGCCATCCAGCCATCGCATCCTTGGTTGTCCCCTTCTCCTCCTGCCCCCAATACCTCCCAGCATCAAAGTCTTTTCCAATGAGTCAACACTTCGCGTGAGGTGGCCAAAGTACTGGAGTTTCAGCTTTAGCATCACCACTTCCAAAGAAATCCCAGGGTTGATCTCCTTCAGAATGGACTGGTTGGATCTCCTTGCAGTCCAAGGGACTCTCAAGAGTCTTCCAACACCACAGTTCAAAAGCATCAATTCTTTGGCGCTCAGCTTTCGTCACAGTCCAACTTTCACATCCATACATGACCACAGAAAAAATCATAGCCTGGACTAGATGGACCTTAGTCGGCAAAGTAATGTCTCTGCTTTTGAATATGCTATCTAGGTTGGTCATAACTTTTCTTCCAAGGAGTAAGCGCCTTTTAATTTCAAGGCTGCAGTCACCAAATGCAGTGATTTTGGAGCCACCCCAAAATAAACTCTGACACTGTTTCCACTGTTTCCCCATGGATTTCCCATGAAGTGATGGGACCAGATGTCATGATCTTCATTTTCTGAATGTTGAGGTTTAAGCCAACTTTTTCACTCTCCTCTTTTACTTTCATCAAGAAGCTTTTTAGTTCTTCTTCACTTTCTGCCATAAGGGTGGTGTCATCTGCATATCTGAGGTTATTGATATTTCTCCCAGCAATCTTTATTCCAGCTTGTGTTTGTTCCAGTCCAGCATTTCTCATGATGTACTCTGCATAAAAATGCAGTACTTGGATGCAATCTCAAAAAAGACAGAATGATCTCTGTTTGTTTCCAAGGCAAACCATTCAATATCACAGTTATCCAAGTCTATGTCCCAACCAGTAACACTGAAGAAGCTGAAGTTGAACGGTTTTATGAAGACCTAGAAGACTTTTTAGAACTAACACCCAAAAAAGATGTCCTTTTCATTATAGGGGGCTGGAATGTTAAGGTAGGAAGTCAAGAAACATCTGGAGTAAAAGGTAAATTTGGCCTTGGAATGTGGAATGAAGCAGGGCAAAGACTAACAGAGTTTTACCAAGAAAATGCACTGGTCATAGCAAACACCCTCTTCCAGCAACACAAGAGAAGACTCTACACATGGACATCACCAGATGGTCAACACCGAAACCAGATTGATTATATTCTATACAGCCAAAGATGGAGAAGCTCTATACAGTCAACAAAAACAAGACCCAGAGCTGGTTGTGGCTCAGATCATGAACTCCTTAATACCAAATTCAGACTTAAATTGATGAAAGTAGGGAAAACCACTAGACCATTCAGGTATGACCTAAATCAAATCCCTTATGATTATACAGTGGAAGTGAGAAATAGATTTACGGGCCTAGATCTGATAGACAGAGTGCCTGATGAACTATGAAATGAGGTTCGTGACATTGTATAGGAGACAGGGATCAAGACCATCCCCATGGAAAATAAATGCAAAAAAGCAAAATGGCTGTCTGAAGAAGCCTTATAAATAGCTATGAAAAGAAGAGAAGTGAAAAACAAAGGAGAAAAGGAAAGATACAAGCATCTGAATGCAGAGTTCCAAAGAATAGCAAGAAGAGATAAGGATTAGTGAAGTAGGCCTTAATTCCATTAATACATGACCCTTTAAGAAAAGAATACGTTTTTAAAAGTTGGTGGGGATTCCGATAGTAGTGTTGTTGCTGTTGCTAAGTCATTTCAGTCGTGTTTGACTCTGTGTGACCCCATAGACGGCAGCTTACCAGGCTCCCCCATCCCTGGGATTCTACAGGCAAGAACACTGGAATGGTTTGTCATTTCCTTCTCCAATGCATGAAAGTGAAAAGTGAAAGTGAAGTCGCTCAGTCGTGTCTGACTCTTTGCTACCCCATGGACTCCAGCTTACCAGGCTCCTCTGGTTTTCCATGGGATTTTCCAGGCCAGAGTACTGGAGTGGGGTGCCGTCACCTTCTCCGTAGTAGAGTAGGGTGTTGCTATTCTCAACTTCCCAGTGAACAGGTCAAAACTACAACTAGATGGAGAAACAGTGGAAACAGTGTCAGACTTTATTTTTGGGGGCTCCAAAATCACTGCAGATGGTGATTGCAGCCATGAAATTAAAAGACGTTTACTCCTTGGAAGAAAAGTTATGACCAACCTAGATAGCATATTCAAAAGCCTTGGAATTACCTTGCCAACTAAGGTCCGTCTAGTCAAGGCTATGGTTTTTCCAGTAGTCATGTATGGATGTGAGAGTTGGACTGTGAAGAAGGCTGAGCACTGAAGAATTGATGCTTTTGAAGTGTGGTGTTGGAGAAGACTCTTGAGAGTCCCTTGGACTGCAAGGAAATCCAAACAGTCCATTCTGAAGGAGATCCAAACATTCCATTGTGAAGGAGATCAATCCTTGGATTTCTTTGCAAGGAATGATGCTAAAGCTGAAACTCCAGTACTCTGGCCACCTCATGCGAAGAGTTGACTCATTGGAAAAGACTCTGATGCTGGGAGGGATTGGGGGCAGGAGGAGAAGGGGACAACCGAGGATGAGATGGCTGGATGGCATCACTGACTTGATGGACGTGAGTCCGAGTGAACTCCGGGAGTTTGTGATGGGCAGAGAGGTCTGGTGTGCTGCGCTTCATGGGGTCGCAAAGAGTCGGACACGACTGAGCGACTGAACTGAACTGAACTGATTCTCACTGAAAACAATCTAAAGACTGACAGAGAGGTTCTTCTAAAACCAAGGCTGTAAAGAGATACACACATGGCCTGATAGGAAAGGAAGAGAAGCAATTTCACACCCCAGCAGGGGCCATAGAATAGGAGAGGGAGATCATGGGCTTGGGGATACATCCTGGGGAGCAAGAGCTTCAAGCAACTTATTGGCACACCAGAATGATGAGCTCCTTTGGCTAATTTTAAAACTGATAGGACTTACCATAAGACTGTAAGAAACTGAGGCTCTGTCCTTGAAGTGCTTGCTCCAGGTCACAACATGGAAGCAGCACCTTGAAAACTTCTGGGACTCTGGGGGGCTTGCTGGGACTGATTCAGTGCACAGTCCAGCACACACTAGACACCTATTCCAGCCCCTCTTGTTCCAGTACTGCTTTCCACTAGAGTAGAGGCCATTGTGACCAAAGGAGGTTCACACTTAGAAGAACAGAGCTGGCTTGGACTTGACCCTTCCAGTGAACAGGGTGAAGGCAGAAAGCAGCAATTACCAGTGCATGAGTCCCTGAGTGCATGCACACACTTTCTTACTCACAATCACTATGTACAGACAACAAATTGACCTAGAGCTCTGGTCAACTTCCTAGGACCACCCCAGCACACATCCCAGCCTGCAATGGGTGCCTGCTCAAGCACCTCTTGTTCTTGTACCAATCCCCTAAGATTTGAGGCTGCTGTTGACAATACCAGTATGCAAACATAAAGAGAGTGTAACCATGTGGGATCCAACCCTGCCTCTGGCAAGGGTGGAGGCAGCCTTTTTGAGCACATAAGGCTCCACCCTAATTTAGGAGAAGTGAAATGAAGTTCAGGGGAGATACTAGGGATTCCCTGGTAGCTCAGTCGGTAAAGAATCTACCTGCAATGCAGGAGACCTGGGTTCAATTTCTGGTTGGGAAGATCCCCTAGTGAAGGAAATGGCAACCCACTCCAATGTTCTCACTTGGGAAACCCCACCAACAGAGTATCCTGGTAGGCTACACGTCACAAAAGTCAGACATGACTTAGCGACTAAACCACCACAATTAACATCACCAACAAAAGCAAAACCAACTCAGTAGTGAGGCCCCAAACCCTCTGTTTCCAGTGCAGATGTTTCGCTAAAAGGACATCCATTTAAGCCTGGGATAGGTAACTGTTTTACCTAATTTCATAGAGACAGAAAAAGTTAAACAAAAGACAAAGAAATGTGTTTCAAATTAAAATAATTAAAGGAAAAATTTGTAATGAACCAGAAATAAGTAATTTACCAAATAAAGAGTTAGGAGCAATAATAATAAGAATGGTAACTGAGCATGGTAAAAGAGAGAGGAACATAATGAGAATTTCAACAAATAATCAGAATGTATATAAAAACCACCAGTCAGAGCTGAAGAATGCAATAACTGAAATGAAAATATACTGTTAAAAAAAGAGCAATTTGTTGACATGTTGTATCATATTGACTGATGTGTGTATACTGAAGAATTCTTGCACTGCTGGGATAAGCACAACTTGATCATGGAGTATGATTTTTTTGATGTGTTGTTGAATTATGTTGCTAGAATTTTGCTGAGGATTTTTACATCTATGTTCATCAGTGATGTGCTGTGTCGTGATTAGTCTCTTCATTCATGTACAACTCTTTGCCACCCTATGGTCTGTACCCACCAGGCACCTCTGTCCATGGGATTATCCAGGCAAGCATACTGGAGTAGGTAGTTATGCCTTCCTTCAGGGAATCTTCCCCACCCAGGGATGGAAACCAAGTCTCTTTGTCTTCTGCTTTGGCAAGCAGGTTCTTTACCACTAGTGTTACCTGGGCACCCCTTCATCAGTGATACTGGCTTGCAATTTTTGTGTGTGTGTGTGAGGTCTTTATCTGGCTTTGGCATTGGAGGTGACGGTGGCTTCATAGAATGAGTTTGGAAGGTGTTTCTTCCTCTGCATTTTTTTTTAAAGAGTTTCAGAAGGATGGGCATTAGTTATTCTCTAAAAGTTTGCTAAAATTTACCTGTGAAGCTACCTGGCCTTGGGCTTTTTGATCACAGATTCAAATTCAGTGCTTGTGATTGGCTTGTTCAAGATTTCTATTTCTCCCTGGTTCAGTTTTGGAAGGTTGAACTTGAAAGATAAAATCCATATTATAATCTCAGTAGATGCAGAAAAATATTTTGACAAAATTAAACACCCATTTATGACAACAACTCTTCAAAAATAGACATAGAAGGAAACTACCTCAACATAACGAAGGTGATATATGGTAAATCCATAGCAAGCATGATTCTCAACTGTGAAAAAGTTAAAGCATTTTCTCTGAGATCAGGAACAGACAAAGGTTCCTACTACTATTCAACATACTTTTGGAAGTCCTACCTATGATAATCAGAGAAGAAAAAGAAATAATAGGAATCCAGACTGGAAAAGAAGTAAAATTCTTACTGTTCACAGAAGACATGATATTGTACTTAGGACACCCAATAGATACTATCAGGAAATTACTAGAGCTGACCAGTGAATTTAGTAAAGCTTCAGAATACAAAATCAATACACAGAAATCACTTGCATTCCTATACACTAAAATTGAAAATTCAGAAACAGAAATGAGGGAATCAGTTTCATTTACCATTGCAATAAAAATAGTAAAATACTTTGGAATAAACCTATTTAAGGAAACAAAAAGATATATACAGAAAACTATAAGACACTGATGAAAGAAATCAAAGATACTATAAAGTGATGGAGAGATATTCCATGTCCTTGGGTTGGAATAATCAATATTGTGAAAATGACTATACTTCCAAATGCAAACTACAGATTCAATGCAATCCCTATCAAATTACCAATGGCATTTTTCACAGAACTAGAAAAAAAATCACAATTTATATGGAAATACAAAAGACACTGTATAGCCAAAGTAATATTGAGAAGGAAGATTAAAACTGAAGGAATCAACATTTCTGACTTCAGAATATACTACAAAGTTATAGTCATCAAGACTGCATGGTTCTGGAGTAAAAAGATAAATATAGACCAATGGAACAAGATAGAAAGCCCAGAGATAAGTTCATGCATCTATAGGCACCTTATCTTTGAAAAAGGAGAAACAAACATACAATGGAGAAAAGATTGTCTCTTCAACAAGAAGTGCTGGGGAAACGTGACAGCTACATGTAAAAGAATGAAATTGGAACACTTCCAAACACCAAACACAAAGATAAACACAAAATATATTAAAAACCTAACTCTAAGACCAAAAAAAAAAAAAACCTCTTAGAGGAAAACACAGGCAGAACTCTATGAGATAAAGATGGAGCAAGATCCTCTATGAACCATCTTCTAGAGTAATGGAAATGAAAACAAAAACAAACAAGTGGGGCCTAATTAAAGTTAAAAACTTTTGCACAGCAAATGAAACCATAAACAAAATGAAAAGACAGCCCTCAGAATGGGAGAAAATAATTGCAAACAGAACAACTGACAAAGGATTAATCCCAAAATATATAAGCAGCTGATGTAGGTCAATATCAGAAAAACAACACTATTAGAAAATGGGCAGATATTTCTCAAGAGAAAACATACGGATGGCCAATAAACACATGGAATGATGCTCAACATCCCTCATTATTATAGAAATTCATTCAAAACTACAATGAGTTACCACAAAAATGAGTATACTACCCAAAGCAATTTATAGATTGAGTGCAATCCTTATCAAGCTACCAACGGTATTTTTCACAGAACTAGAACAAATAATTTCACAATTTGTATGGAAATACAAAAAAACTCGAATAGCCAAAGCAATCTTGAGAAAGAAGAATGGAACTGGAGGAATCAACCTGCCTAATTTCAGGCTCTACTACAAAGCCATAGTCATCAAGACAGTATGGCACTGGCACAAAAACAGAAATACAGATCAATGGAACAAAATAGAAAGCCCAGAGATAAATCCATCCACCTATGGACCCCTTATCTTTGACAAAGGAGGCAAAAATATACAATGGATTAAAGACAATCTCTTTAACAAGTGGTGCTGGGAAAACTGGTCAACCACTTGTAAAAGAATGAAACTAAAACACTTTCTAATACTATACACAAAAATAAACTCAAAATGGATTAAAGAGCTAAGTGTACAATCAGAAACTATAAAACTCCTAGAGGAGAACATAGGCAAAACACTCTTCGACATAAATCACAGCAGGATCCTCTATGACCCACCTCCCAGAATACTGGAAATAAAAGCAAAAATAAACAAATGGGGCCTAATTAAACTTAAAAGCTTTGCACAACAAAGGAAACTATAAGCAAGGTGAAAAGACAGCCTTCAGAATGGGAGAAAATAATAGCAAATGAAGCAACTGACAAACAACTAATCTCAAAAATATACAAGCAACTCACTTTTCACTTTTATGCATTGGAGAAGGAAATGACAACACATTCCAGTGTTCTTGCCTGGAGAATCCCAGGGACGGGGGACCCTGGTGGACTGACATCTACGGGGTTGCACAGATACAGACAAGACTGAAATGACTAAGCAGCATGGCAAAAGAAACCAAAAAAAGGTGGATACATGTATATGTATAATTGACTCACTTTGCTGTACAGCAGAAACTAACAACACTATAAATCAACTATACTCCAATAAAAAGTAATTTTTTAAAAAAGAAACCAAAGATATAGAATTAAAATGGAAAGTTTTGTAGATTTCATTCTTGATAGTTAAGAATCTAAATTTTGAAACAAATATAAGTTGAAGAAACAGCTATAAAAAGAGAATAAACGGCATCTGGCTTCTACTTAAGATGCTGGAAGAGTACCAAACACAATTTAACAACAAGAAGAAAACGGATAATCTACAAAAGAATACATTTCTTTGAACTCATCAGAGTCGAAGTTGCAAGGCAAACAACTAAACTGACATCTGAGAAAATGCATGTTCCACCAAAGAGAGACAGGATGCAAGCACTGGCTCACTAGTGGCAGAACATGGGAGGAAGACACACAAGGCAGTAAGACACATTTGGATAACATGTTTAATGAATTACTAAAGACTGAGTTAAAGTATAGAAGTCTAAGAGCTCCAAACACAAGGCAAATTCAAATATAAGCAGAGCCTTTTTTATCCATGGATCTTCAGCAGGAGCTTATAAGAAAGTTTGGCCCAGAATGAGAGACTAGAAAAAGGCTGAAAGCCTTTGCAGGCAAAGCAGGTTTGGAGGAAAGAAGTGGCCACTAATAGGAAAATGGTTCAAACCCTTACTCAGATACTTCTCCCTGAAGGAAAGAAAGCATGATGCTACTGAAGAAAGGGTCTCCAAAACTGTCACCCCCAGAACATAGGTGAAGACCAAGTGAACCATGGGAAAGCAAAAGAAAAATTTCCTCCCCATAGAGAAGAGACAGAAAATGGTTCTGGGTTCACAATCCTATTCCAGAGTTATTAGAGGTCTCTTAAAATGGGCAAGGTGCAGTTATCACTGAGAAAGTCCCATTCCTGAGACAAAGTGAAGCAGAGCCAATAAGAAATAAGACAAAAGAGCACTCCTACCCTCTTCCCCACAGGTACAGGCAAGCAAACAGTTAGCAATATGCAGAGAACAGTTTCCAGCTCAAAAAGAGGAATATGGAGAGACTATCTGGGGAAAGAGCAAATAGGTTAGACTTAAAGCTGAAGATAGCAGGAACATAGAGAAAATTCCTCCAGCAAGTGAGATCTATCCTAGAGAGGAAGTAATTCTAGAGGAATTTAAAACTAGTTGTGGGACTAAGGCAATTTTGTTCAACTTCTTACTCAACTGACTCAAAATACTTACTCCTTCCCAAATAGTAATGGCTTAGTAGAGTAAAAAGCAAGCCTATTTACATACTACTTACCTTATTTGGTGAAAGTTGCTCAATCCTGTCCGAGTCTTTACCCCATGGACTATACAGTCCATGGAGTTCTCCAGGCCAGAATACTGGACTGGGTAGCTTTTTTCCTTCTTCAGCAGATCTTCCTAACCCAGGAATCGAACTGAGAGTCAAGAGATACCTGGAGTAACAGGAAAGTTTGGCCTTGGAGTTCAAAATGAAGCAGGTCAAAGGCTAACAGTATTTTGCCAAAGGAACACACTTGTCATAGCAAGCACCCTCTTCCAACAACACAAGATTCTACATATGGACATCACCAGATGGTCAATACCAAAATCAGAATGATTATCTACTTTGCAGCCAAAGATGGAGAAGCTCTATACAGTCAGCAAAAACAAGACTAGGAGCTGACTGTGGCTTAGATCATGAACTGCTTATTATAAAATTCGGACTTAAATTGAAAAAAAGTAGGGAAAATCACTAGAATATTCAGGTATGACCTAAATAAAATCCCTTATGATTATAGAATGGAAGTTACAAATAGATTCAATGGATTAGGTCTGATAGAGTGCCTGAAGAACTATAGATGGAGGTTCTTGACACTGTACAGGAGGAAGTGATCAAGACCATCTCCAAGAAAAAGAAATGCAAAAAGGCAAAATGGTTTACCAAGGAGGCCTTACAAATAGATGAGAAAAGAAAAGCAAAAGGCAAAGGAAAAAAGGAAAAATGTACCCATTTGAATGCAGAGTTCCAAAGAATAGCAAAGAGAGATAAGAAAGCCTTCCTCAGTGGTTAATACAAAGAAATAGGGGAAAACAAAGAATGGGAAAGACTAGAGATCTCTTCAAGAAAATTAGAGATACCAGGGGAAAATTTCATGCAAAGATGGGAACAATTAAGGACAGAAATGGTATGGAAGCAGAAGATATTAAGAAGAGGTAGCCAGAATACACAGAAGAGCTATTCAAAAAATATCTCCATGACTCAGATAACCATAATGGTGAGCTCATTCACTTAGAACCAGACATCCTGTTATGCAAAGTCAAGTGGGCCTTAGGAAGCATCATCATGAACAAAGCTAGTGGAGGTGATGGATTTCCATTGAGCTATTTCAAATCCTAAAAGGTGATGCCGTTAAAGTTCTGCACTCATTTTGCCAACAAATTTGAAAAAATAAGCAGTGGCCACAAAACTTAAAAAGATCAGTTTCTATTCCATTCCCAAGAAAGGCAATGCCAAATAATGTTCAAACTACCTCACAATCACATTTATCTCACACGCTAGCAAAGTAATGCTCAAAATTCTCCAAGCTAGGATTCAACAATATATCAACCAAGAACTTCCAGATGTTGAAGCTGGATTTAGAAAGGGCAGAGAAACCAGAGATCAAATTTTGCCAATATCCTTTGGATCATAGAAAAAGCAAGAGAATTTCAGAAAAAAACATCTACTTCTGCATCATTGACTATGCTAAAGCCTTTGTGTGGATCACAATAAACTGTGGAATATTCTTAAACAGAAGGAAATACCAGACTACCTTACCTGCCTCCTGAGAAATCTGTAGGCAGGTCAAAAAGCAACAGTTAGAAACAGACATGGAACAACAGACTGGTTCCTAACTGGGAAAGGAGCACTTCACAGTTGTATACTTTCACCTTGCTTATTTAATTTATATGTGGAGTCCATTAAGTGAAATGCTGGGCTGGATGAAACAAGTTGGAATCAAGATTGCAGGGGGAAATATCAACAACTTCAGATATGCAGATGACACCACCTTTAGGACAGAAAGTGAAGAGGAACTGAGAGTCTCCTGATGAAAGTGGAAGAGGAGAGTGAAAAACTCACAGACTTTAAACACTCAAAAATGAAGATCCTGGCATCCTCATCTAGTACCATCAATTAATGGCAAATAGATGGAAAAACAATGGAGACAATAACAGACTTTATAAATCACTGCAGGTGGTGACTGCAGCCATGAAATTAACAGATACTTGCTACTTGGAAGAAAAACTATGACCAATCTAGTTCAGTTAAGTTCAGTTAAGTCACTCAGTCGTGTCTGACTCTTTGCGACCCCATGAATCGCAGCACGCCAGGCCTCCCTGTCCATCACCATCTCCCGGAGTTCACTCAGACTCATGTCCATCAAGTCAGTGATGCCATCCAGCCATCTCATTCTTGGTCGTCCCTTTCTCTTCCTGCGCCCAATTCCTCCCAGCATCAGAGTCTTTTCCAATGAGTCAACTCTTCNGGCCTCCCTATCCATCACCATCTCCCGGAGTTCACTCAGACTCACCTCCATCGAGTCCGTGATGCCATCCAGCCATCTCATTCTCGGTCGTCCCCTTCTCCTCCTGCCCCCAATCCTTCCCAGCATCAGAGTCTTTTCCAATGAGTCAACTCTTCTCATGAGGTGGCCAAAGTACTGGAGTTTCAGCTTTAGCATCATTCCTTCCAAAGAAATCCCAGGGTTGATCTCCTTCAGAAGGGACTGGTTGGATCTCCTTGCAGTCCAAGGGACTCTCAAGAGTCTTCTCCAACACCACAGTTCAAAAGCATCAATTCTTCAGTGCTCAGCCTTCTTCACAGTCCAACTCTCACATCCATACATGACTACTGGAAAAACCATAGCCTTGACTAGGTGGACCTTAGTCAGCAAAGTAATATCTCTGCTTTTGAATATGCTATCCAGGTTGGTCATAACTTTTCTTCCAAGGAGTAAGCGTCTTTTAATTTCAAGGCTGCAGTCACCATCTGCAGTGATTTCGGAGTCCAAAAAATAAAGTCTGACACTGTTTCCACTGTTTCCCCATCTATTTCCCATGAAATGATGGGACTGGATGCCATGATCTTCATTTTCTGAATGTTGAGCTTTAAGCCAACTTTTTCACTCTCCTCCTTCACTTTCATCAAGAGGCTTTTTAGCTCACACCAGTCAAAATGGCCATCATCAAAAAAATCTACAAACAACACATGCTGGAGAGGATGTGAAGAAAAAGAAACACTCTTGCACTGTTGGTAGAAAATTAAATTGATACAGCCACTATGGAGAACTGTGTGGAGATTTCTTTAAAAACTAGGAATAAAATTACTATACGACCCAAGAATCCCACAACTGGGCATTTACTGTGAGAAAACCTTAATTGAAAAATACACATGCACCCCAATGTTCATTGCATTCTTATTTACAGTAGCTAGAACATGTATACAACCTAGATGTCCATTGGCAGACGAATGGAAAAAGAATCTGTGGTACATAAATGAACACATTTGAGTCAGGTCTAATAAGGTTGATGAACTTAAACCATATTATACAGAGCAAAGTAAGTCAGAGTAAGACAAATATTATATATTAACACATACATATGGAATCTAGAAATATGGTATTGAAGCACCTCTAAACAGGGCAGCAATGGAGACACAGACAGAGAACAGACTTGTGGACATGTGGACATAGTGATGGGGAGGAGAGAATGGGAAGAATGAAGAGAGTAACATGGAAACATATACACTACCATACGTAAAACAGTTAACCAGAGGGAATTTTCTGGGTAACTTAAGGAACTCAAATGGGGATCTGTGACAACCTAGAGAGGTGGGATGAGTTGAAAGTTGGAAGGAGTGTCAAGAGGGTAAGGACATATGTATATTTATGTCTGATTCATGTTGATGTATGGAAGAAACCAACACAATATTGTAAAGCAATTAATACAATGTTGTAGAGTAATTAACCTCCAATTAATATAAATACTTTTATATTAAAAATTATTTTAAAAATAAGATATTAGATGATACAGAAGAATGCATAAGTGACCTGGAGGAAAGAATAGTGGAAATTACTCATTTGTAACAGCAAAAAGATAAAATAAAATAAAATTTAAAAATATGAGGATAGTCAAGGGACCATTGGGACAATATCAAGCCTACTAATCTGCACATTATAGGGGTTACAGAATGAGAAGAGAGAGGAAAAGAGGACTAAAATATATTTTATAAAATTAAGACTGGAGATGGCAGAAAAATAGGAAGGAGAGACCACTTTCTCCCTCACAAATTCATCAAAAGAACATTTCAACGCTGAGCAAATTCCACAAAACAACTTCTGAATGCTGGCAGAGGACATCAGGCACCCAGAAAAACAGAGCATTGACTTCAAAAATAGGTAGGGGGAAAAATATAAAAGACGGAAAAAAAAAAAAAAAGAGAGAGAGAGAGAGAGAGACAAAGGAGGTGGGGAGGGAGCTCCATCCCGGTAAGGGAAGCCTGTCCTGGGAAGGGAAGCTTAAGAAGAGAGATTTCCAAACACCAAGAAACACTCTCCCTGCCGAGTCTGTGGCGAGCCTTGGAAACACAGAGGGCGACATAACAGGAAGGAAAAATTAATAAATAATTAAAACAAAGGAGGTGGGGAGGGAGCTCCATCCCGGTAAGGGAAGCCTGTCCTGGGAAGGGAAGCTTAAGAAGAGAGATTTCCAAACACCAAGAAACACTCTCCCTGCCGAGTCTGTGGCGAGCCTTGGAAACACAGAGGGCGACATAACAGGAAGGAAAAATTAATAAATAATTAAAACCAACAGATTACAAGCCCAATAGTAACTCCCCCAGCGGAAAAACAGCGCAAACGCCTGCATCCGCCATTACCAAGTGGGGGCAGGGCAGGGAGGCGTGGGCTGCAGTGCTTGTCAGAATCGGGCAGGAACATCCCGGCGCACGTAACCAGAATTAACTAACTGGGGCTAGCAAACCAGACTGTGGGATAGCTACCACGCGAAAAGACATAAGCCACCGCCAGGACCACGCATAGAACAAAAGGTGGAAAAGAACTAGCCAGCTGCAGACCATCCCCTGCCGGCAACAGGCAGCCAGAGCCAGAAGGGCTGGAAAGGGGTAATCGCAGCCCTGGAGAGATTTTACCTACCAAATTGCAAGCAGGCTTCTTTGCTAAGACTGCTGGGGGTTCTGGACAGTCACCATCCGCCTCAGAAGAGGTGCCAGTGGCACACCCAGAAAACTGAGCAGCAGATACGGGAAAGGCGACAAGTCGCAGCTACCACGCTCGCCAAATACCTGAGCTACTCGGACCTGGGAAGGGCACAAAACGCAGTCCCAACCAAATCTGCGCCGCTGAAGGCTACCTGAGTGCCGAACCTGAGTGGCTTAGATCGGGGAAGGGCATGCAGCCTAGGGCCGGCCTCAGACGGCTCCCGGCGGAGCAATGTAGAGCCGGAGCAGTTTGTGCACCACAAGAAGGGGCAAGTCCAGCAGGGCCGAGACACTGCGTGCACAAGACAGTGTTATTTGTTTGAAGCATCCCTCCCTCCCCACAGCACAACTGAATAAGTGAGCCTAAAAAAAAAAAAGTGTCCACCACCACCCCCCCGGGTCAAGACAGAAATCAGACACTGAAGAGACCAGCAAACAGAAGTTAAAAAAAAAAAAAGGGGGGGGGAGCTCCTTGGAACTGACTCCACACAGCCCACAACACCAGAGAAAGGGTCAGATATATCTTTACCATTTTTACAATCCTTCTTTTTTTTTCCCCCCCTTTTTTTTGTTTTGTGTTTGTTTGTTTGTTTTGTTGTTGTTGCTGATGTTGTTGTGTGGTTGCTTTTTCTTCTTTTCTTTTACGTCTTCTTTTTTTTCCTAGCTTTTTAAATTGTTAAGTCCTCTATTTATCCTTTAATTTTTATTTCTATAAACACTATTTTTTAAAGCAAAAGCCATATATAATCTTAGTATGGTTGTTGTTGTTTTTTAAATAATTCTTTTGGCTTTTTTTTTTTCTTTTCTTCTTCTTCTTTTCTTTAATATTGTATTTTTGAAAGTCCAACCTCTACTCTAGAGTTTTATTTTTTAATTACTTTATTTTTTATTTTTTTATTTTTTTACTCTAGATTTTTAATCTTTGCTTTTTGGTTTTTGTTGTTAATTTTGTACATTTAAAAACCAAATTTCACTACCTAATTTTCCCTGAGAGTGAGATTACTGGCTTGGCCACTCTCTCCTTCCTTGGACTCTGCTTTTGCTCCAACAGGAGGCCTCTGTCTCTTCTCTCCCCCTTCACTTCTCTACCAAACTTTATGAATCTCTGTGTGTTCTAGAAGGGGCAGAACACTTAAGGAACTGGTTACTGGCTGGATCTGTCTCTCTCCTTTTCATTTCCCTCTTTTATCCTCCTGGCCACCTCTATCTACTTCCTCCCTCTTCTCTACCCTCTATAACTCTGTGAATACCTCTGAGTGGTCCAGACTGTGGAGCACAGATAAGGAAGTGATTACTGGCTAGCTTGCCCTCTCCCGTTTTGATCCCACCTCATCTCATTCCAGTCACCTATAAATATCCCCTCCCTCTTCTCTTCTCCATGTAACTCAGATAACCTCTCTGGGTGTCCCTCAATGTGGAGAAACTTTTCATCTTTAACCTAGATGTTTTATCATCAGTGCTGTATAGATGGAGAAGTCTTGAAGTGAAGTGAAGTGAAGTGAAGTCACTCAGTCGTGTCCGACTCTTTGTGGCCCCATAGACTGTAGCCTACAAGGCTCCTCTGTCCATGGGATTTTCCAGGCAATAGTACTGGAGTGGATTGCCATTTCCTTCTCCAGAGGATCTTCCCAACCCAGGGCTCGAACCCAGGTCTCCTGCATTGTAGACAGACGCTTTACCATCTGAGCCACCAGGGAGAAGTCTTGAGGCTACTGTAAAAATAAAACTGAAAACCAGAAGCAGGAGGCTTAAGTCCAAACCCTGAGAATATCAGAGAACTCCTGAATCCAGGGAACATTAATAAATAGGAGCTAATCAAACGCCTCCATAATTCCCAACCCAGGGCTCGAACCCAGGTCTCCTGCATTGTAGACAGACGCTTTACCATCTGAGCCACCAATTAAGTATTTAAAGAAGCCTGTGGAATCTGCTGAAATATCTGTTGACCAACTAAAGGAGGAACAGATAAGAATGGTCAGGCAGGGGACGGGAGGGATGTTCAAATGAGGGCAAGTGTTGGGTGGCAGTGGGCCTTTCAGCAAGGAAGGGAGTCCTGATGTGGGATGGGTCTGATCACCATAACAGACCAAATCAGCACCCTGCTCTTATCTCTTGTAAACATCTGCAAATACAGCAACTACGCCCTGACAGTTTCCTGAATCTCTGTCTGCCTGAGGGTGCTCTTCTGCATGAAAGTGTCTTCAGGATGTTCAGGTTTAGGGCAGAAGTGTCAGGGACTTAACTCCCCAGGAATAACTCTCCTATGGAAGGGTGGGAATGGATGAATAAATGCCCCATGTGATAGGCAGCCTCCAAGATGGCCCCAGTGAGCCTTGCTTCCTGGTATTCACATCCCAAATAGAGAAACAAATGGGTATGTATGTACAATGGAATGTTATTCAGCCATGAAAAAGGATTGAAGTATAAATACATGCTATATATAGCTCAACTGACCCTTGAAATGTGAAAGAAGCCAGTTACAAAAATCCACATACTGTATGATTCTATTAATATGAAATGGCCGGAATAGGCAAGTTTACATATATTGAAAGTAGATTAACAGTTGCGTAGGCTGAGGTGGGGTGGTGGTAGAAAGGGGTTAAATGGGTACAATTTCTTTTTGAGGCTCTGAAAAGCTTTTAAAATGGACCATGGTGATGGTTGCACATATCTGTAAAAAAATTTTTTAAAACACTGAATTGTATACTTTTAATAGGTGAATTGCATGGTGTGGCTGTTATATCTTAATAAAACTTAAAAANTAACTGACAGTCCTTAGATAGTTTTGCAAATTTCATTTTTAATTGCCTTTCATTCATTCTATTTCACTCACAACTAGACTGAGGAGAACAAGGAAGTTTCTAGGTGATAGAACTACTAGAGTTCCTTAATCACTTTGCACTGAATAAGTAGAGGGCTCTCCTAATTGCAGTTCAAACAACTGCCTTTTGATAGGGTAAAGCTTTTAGCCTTCAAGAAAGAAAAATAAGAATATGTCAATATCCAGTAGAAGGAGGCAACTGTATGGAAACTGTGCAAATGTATCCTGAGATGTTGATTTTTAGCTATTGCCAAAGTTACACTTTAGCCAGAGTTATGAGGTAGGCAGAGAGGATATCACAGAAAAATCCTCAGCAATTTTCAGTGACCAGAAACATGAGCAAAGACAAACAGTAGGGGAAAAACTGAGTAGTAAGAAGTCCAGCCCCACTAATTATTTGTTTAGTGCATGGGATAAAGGCACCTGTAGTGCAGAAGTGATTGGTAAGAATGTTACTGAATTTTTACTCTAGCACTGATTCTCAACTAATGTAGGACAAGAAGGGGTATTGCTCCCTATGAAAAATTTGGAAATGGGTGAAACTACATTTTGGTTTGTTAAAAGTGAGATAAAGAAGTCAACTGACATTTAGTACCTTGAAACCAGGGATGCTGCATCAGTGTACAGGATAGGATTGCACACCAAAAAGCCCAAATGCCAATANACTAATGTAGGACAAGAAGGGGTATTGCTCCCTATGAAAAATTTGGAAATGGGTGAAACTACATTTTGGTTTGTTAAAAGTGAGATAAAGAAGTCAACTGACATTTAGTACCTTGAAACCAGGGATGCTGCATCAGTGTACAGGATAGGATTGCACACCAAAAAGCCCAAATGCCAATAGTGACCTCATTGATAGATAATGAAGGATTTTCTATGTGTACATACCTTATACAGCCTAGGAAATTTAGGAAGAACACAAGTTAAAATGTGGCCAAGTAAGGAAATTTGCTCTTGATCTACAAAGTACAACTTGTAGTACAATTTATATTTTCCTCATTGAGAAATCTCCCCTGACTGCTTCAGAGGGAAAATTCACTTAACACTGTAAAATAAATAGGCTCTGGCCTCACTGCTAGAGTAATAGGGAATAAGCTTAAAAATTATGGTTTTAATTGATGCAAGGACTTTTAGGATAATCAAAACATGTGTGGTTAGAGGATGTGTTGAATACTTTGGGGGAAGATTTATCTTTGTAATTATATTTTCCTTTGCCTAACCTTAAAACCATTCTGCATATACTAGCACACACAGACTAATAAAAAGGCAAAGTCCAGGAATATTTAGAAGTTGATGGAAATAAGCATAGTATTAACCATTTTCCATAGCATTAAATTAAATGGGACATCCCTGGTGGCTCAGATGGTAAAGTGTCTGCCTATAATGAGGGAGACATGGGTTCAATCCCTCAGTCTGGAAGATCCCCTGGAGAAGGAAATGGCCACCCACTCCAGTATTTTTGTCTGGAAAATCCCATGGACGGAGGAGCTTGATAGGCTACACTCTGTGGTGTCACAAAGAGTCAGACACGACTGAGTGACTTCACTTCCACTTCACAGCATTAAATATTGTGTAATATACCTTACTTGGTAGCTTTGTCTTTTAATATCTTTTATACCTGGTAAAAATATTTTTTTGATAAATGAAAACTATTGCTATTTTATAAAGATTCAAATATAGGTTTCTTTAAGTTATACCATTTAATGTTAAAAGTTTATAGAATTTTTCAGTTTATAGTCACTAGTCAACATACATATATTGCTACTGCTACTGCTAAGTCACTTCAGTCGTGTCTGACTCTATGCGACCCCATAGAGGGCAGCCCACCAGGCTCCGCCATCCCTGGGATTCTCCATGCAAGAACACTGGAGTGGGTTGCCATTTCCTTCTCCAATGCATGAAAGTGAAAAGTGAAAGTGAAGTCGCTTAGTCGTGTCCGACTCTAAGCGACCTCATGGACAGCAGCCTACTAGGCTCCTCCGCCCATGGGATTTTCCAGGCAAGAGTACTGGAGTGGGGTGCCATTGC
>SJYX01003745.1:35769-49366 GCA_006410675.1 Oreotragus oreotragus | reverse complement strand
TTAGTAGCTATGAATATAAAAAAGACACTGAACTGTATAATTTATGTGGGTTTATTTTATAATTGGGAATACCTCAGTAAAGCTTTTTAAAAAAACATTTAAGGAAGACTAAATTAAGCATTGATACTTTGGTGTCAAGCTGGGTGATGGGGCCATGGCCCAGCTACAGCCACATTTCAAAGATCCTTTCTGCCATGGCTGCTCAGGAGTGATCCTTTCTGCCTTCCAGGTTAACTGCTTTGCAGGAAGCTTCCAGAACCCCTATTTCAAATGACATACAGCACTGTGGTGACCACAAACCCTCAACCAGAGCTGGTCCTTGGAGATTCTCCCTCATAGTTTCTCCCTAAGGCTAT
This sequence comes from Oreotragus oreotragus, assembly GCA_006410675.1. Classification (NCBI taxonomy): domain Eukaryota; kingdom Metazoa; phylum Chordata; class Mammalia; order Artiodactyla; family Bovidae; genus Oreotragus; species Oreotragus oreotragus. The sequence goes on along the minus strand of SJYX01003745.1, from coordinate 49,010 downwards.
GGTCCTGGATGGTCATTATGCCCTTGAAGACCAGGAGAGCCCAACCACCTTCAGAGTCTCTGTTCCTCCTGTCCCTGCCCAGCCCCAGTGTAGGCCCACTCATCCCTTTTAGGAGAGCTTTCACAGTGGTCCTAGGCTAGATAACAGGGACAGGTAGGGACGGTCAACGATCACTTGGCCTGGCATCACCTGCTTCCTCCCGATCCTGTGGGCCTTGAAATGCATCCTCTAAATTTTCAGCTGTAGAAGGGCTTTTATAATTATACATTTTTTTGCAACTTTAAAACAAATGGAAGTCTTATCTCAATTTTTAAAAGGTGATATTTGTGTAGTGGAAATACACACTAGATAAAAACAAAACTTTTCTTTCTACTAAGCTGTTGTAATGAAATCATAGGTACTTACAGTCTAAATTTACATAAAAAACAGTTGTAAGCATATCAATGTAAAACCTAAGCATTTAGTTTTTATGTAAAGAGAGAAAACTTTGTTTTGTTACAAACTAAGCAAATTAACTCTAAAGGTTGTCTGTAAGATTTAGTGTGCAAAATAACAAGACTTTTTGAAAAGTGAAAGTACTTGGCATATTAGATATTAAAACAAAAAATCTATGTATTATTCAGATACAATGAAGAATGAAATAATATAATACCAATTTCAGCAACATGGATGGATCCAGAGATTGTCATATTGAGTTAAGTAAGTCAGACAGAGAAAGACATATATCAATGATATCACTTATATATGGAATCTTAAAAAAAAATAAAAGGTATAAATGAACTTAATTACAAAACAGATATAGACTCACAGATGTAGAAAACAAACGGTTGCCAAGGGGAAAAGGATGGGGGACAGACACTGCTATATAAAATAGATAATCAACAAGAACCTACTATATAGCACAGGGAACTCTGTTCAATTACTCTATAATGACCTGTATGGGAATAGAATCTAAAAAAGAATGAATATATGTACATGTATAACTGACTCACTGCTGTACACTGGAAACTAACAAAACATTATAAATCAACTATATTCCAATGACAAGAAAAGAAAAAGGAATAAACTAAATGTTCATCATGAGAGTTGGTAATGAAACAAGAAAAAGAAATACAAAATAATGGCACAGAGATTTGAAAAACTACATAGAAAAAACAGAGAAATAAATCAGATTACAGATTGAGTCAAAGTTTTAATTATAAAAAAGCTATCACTAAACTTTTTTTTTTTTTTTTTTTTAACTTTACAATACTGTATTGGTTTTGCCATACATTGACATGAATCCGCCACGGGTGTATATGAGCTCCCAACACCTCCCACTCCATATCATCTCTCTGGATCATCTCCGTGCACCAGCCCCTAGCATCCTGTATCCTGTATTGAACATAGGCTGGCGCTTCGTTTCTTACATGATAGTATACATGTTTCAATGCCACTCTCACAAATCATCCCACCCTCTCCCTCTCCCTCAGAGTCCAAAAGTCCATTCTATACATCTGTGTCTCTTTTGCTCTCTCACATACAGGGTTATCATTACCATCTTTCTAAATTCCATATATATGTGTTAGTATACTGTATTGGTGTTTTTCTTTCTGGCTTACTTCACTCTGTATAATCGGTTCCAGTTTCATCCATCTTATTAGAACTGATTCAAATGTATTCTTTTTAATGGCTGAGTAATACTCCATTGTGTATATGTACCACAGCTTTCTTATCCATTCATCTGCTGATGGACATCTAGGTTGTTTCCATGTCCTGGCTATTATAAACAGTGCTGCGATGAACATTGGGGTACATGTGTCTCTTTCTATTCTGGTTTCCTCGGTGTGTATGCCCAGCAGTGGGATTGCTGGGTCATAAGGCAGTTCTATTTGCAATTTCTTAAGGAATCTCCACACTGTTCTCCATAGTGGCTGTACTAGTTTGCATTCCCACCAACAGTGTAAGAGGGTTCCCTTTTCTCCACACCCTCTCCAGCATTTATTGCTTGCAGACTTTTGGATCGCAGCCATTCTGACTGGTGTGAAGTGGTATCTCATTGTGGTCTTGATTTGCATTTCTCTGATAATGAGTGACGTTGAGCATCTTTTCATGTGTTTGTTAGCCATCCGTATGTCTTCTTTGGAGAAATGTCTATTTAGTTCTTTGGCCCATTTTTTGATTGGGTCGTTTATTTTTCTGGAATTGAGCTGTATAAGTTGCTTGTATATTTTTGAGATTAGTTGTTTGTCAGTTGCTTCATTTGCTATTATTTTCTCCCATTCAGAGGGTTGTCTTTTCACCTTGCTTATAGTTTCCTTTGTTGTGCAGAAGCTTTTAATTTTAATTAGATCCCATTTGTTTATATTTGCTTTTATTTCCAGTATTCTGGGAGGCGGATCATTGAGGATCCTGCTGTGATTTATGTCGGAGAGTGTTTTGCCTATGTTCTCCTCTAGGAGTTTTATAGTTTCTGGTCTTACATTTAGATCTTTAATCCATTTTGAGTTTATTTTTGTGTGTGGTGTTAGAAAGTGATCTAGTTTCATTCTTTTACAAGTGGTTGACCAGTTTTCCCAGCACCACTTGTTAAAGAGATTGTCTTTACTCCATTGTATATTCTTGCCTCCTTTGTCAAAGATAAGGTGTCCATATGTGTGTGGATTTATCTCTGGGCTTTCTATTTTGTTCCATTGATCTATATTTCTGTCTTTGTGCCAGTACCACACTGTCTTGATGACTGTGGCTTTGTAGTAGAGCCTGAAGTCAGGTAAGTTGATTCCTCCAGTTCCATTCTTCTTTCTCAAAATTGCTTTGGCTATTCGAGGTTTTTTGTATTTCCATACAAATCTTGAAATTATTTGTTCTAGTTCTGTGAAAAATACCGCTGGTAGCTTGATAGGGATTGCATTGAATCTGTAGATTGCTTTGGGTAATATATTCATTTTCACTATATTGATTCTTCCAATCCATGAACATGGTATATTTCTCCATCTATTAGTGTCCTCTTTGATTTCTTTCATCAGTGTTTTATAGTTTTCTATATATAAGTCTTTAGTTTCTTTAGGTAGATATATTCCTAAGTATTTTATTCTTTTCGTTGCAATGGTGAATGGAATTGTTTCCTTAATTTCGTTTTCTACTTTCTCATTATTAGTGTATAGGAATGCAAGGGATTTCTGTGTGTTGATTTTATATCCTGCAACTTTACTATATTCATTGATTAGCTCTAGTAATTTTCTGGTGGAGTCTTTAGGGTTTTCTATGTAGAGGATCATGTCATCTGCAAACAGTGAGAGTTTTACTTCTTCTTTTCCAATTTGGATTCCTTTTATTTCTTTTTCTGCTCTGATTGCTGTGGCCAAAACTTCCAGAACTATGTTGAATAGTAGCGGTGAAAGTGGACATCCTTGTCTTGTTCCTGACTTTAGGGGAAATGCTTTCAATTTTTCACCATTGAGGATAATGTTTGCTGTGGGTTTGTCATATATAGCTTTTATTATGTTGAGGTATGTTCCTTCTATTCCTGCTTTCTGGAGAGTTTTTATCATAAATGGATGTTGAATTTTATCAAAGGCCTTCTCTGCATCTATTGAGATAATCATATGGCATTTATTTTTCAATTTGTTAATGTGGTGAATTACATTGATTGATTTGCGAATATTGAAGAATCCTTGCATTCCTGGGATAAAGCCTACTTGGTCATGGTGTATGATCTTTTTAATGTGTTGTTGGATTCTGATTGCTAGAATTTTGTTGAGGATTTTTGCATCTATGTTCATCAGTGATATTGGCCTGTAGTTTTCTTTTTTTGTGGCATCTTTGTCAGGTTTTGGTATTAGGGTGATGGTGGCCTCATAGAATGAGTTTGGAAGTTTACCTTCCTCTGCAATTTTCTGGAAGAGTTTGAGTAGGATAGGTGTTAGCTCTTCTCGAAATTTTTGGTAGAATTCAGCTGTGAAGCCGTCTGGACCTGGGCTTTTGTTTGCTGGAAGATTTCTGATTACAGTTTCAATTTCCGTGCTTGTGATGGGTCTGTTAAGATTTTCTATTTCTTCCTGGTTCAGTTTTGGAAAGTTGTATTTTTCTAAGAATTTGTCCATTTCTTCCACGTTGTCCAATTTATTGGCATATAATTGCTGATAGTAGTCTCTTATGATTCTTTGTATTTCTGTGTTGTCTGTTGTGATCTCTCCATTTTCATTTCTGATTTTATTGATTTGATTTTTCTCCCTTTGTTTCTTGATGAGTCTGGCTAATGGTTTGTCAATTTTATTTATCTTTTCAAAAAACCAGCTTTTGGCTTTGTTGATTTTTGCTATGGTCTCTTTTGTTTCTTTTGCATTTATTTCTGCCCTAATTTTTAAGATTTCTTTCCTTCTACTAACTCTGGGGTTCTCCATTTCTTCCTTTTCTAGTTGCTTTAGGTGTAGAGTTAGGTTATTTATTTGACTTTTTTCTTGTTTCCTGAGGTATGCCTGTATTGCTATGAACTTTCCTCTTAGCACTGCTTTTATAGTGTCCCACAGGTTTTGGGTTGTTGTGTTTTCATTTTCATTCATTTCTATGCACATTTTGATTTCTTTTTTGATTTCTTCTGTGATTTGTTGGTTATTCAGAAGCGTATTGTTCAGCCTCCAAATGTTGGAATTTTTAATAGTTTTTCTCCTGTAATTGAGATCTAATCTTAATGCATTATGGTCAGAAAAGATGCTTGGAATGATTTCGATTTTTTTGAATTTATCAAGGTTAGATTTATGTCCCAGGATGTGATCTATCCTGGAGAAGGTTCCGTGAGCACTTGAGAAAAAGGTGAAATTCATTGTTTTGGGGTGAAATGTCCTATAGATATCAATTAGGTCTAACTGGTCTATTGTATCATTTAAAGTTTGCGTTTCTTTGTTAATTTTCTGGTTAGTTGATCTGTCCATAGGTGTGAGTGGGGTATTAAAGTCTCCCACTATTATTGTGTTATTGTCAATTTCCCCTTTCATACTTGTTAGCATTTGTCTTACATATTGCGGTGCTCCTATGTTGGGTGCATATATATTTATAATTGTTATATCTTCTTCTTGGATTGATCCTTTGATCATTATGTAGTGGCCTTCTTTGTCTCTTTTCACAGCCTTTGCTTTAAAGTCTATTTTATCAGCTATGAGTATTGCCACTCCTGCTTTCTTTTGGTCTCTATTTGCATGATATATCTTTTTCCAGCCTTTCACTTTCAGTCTGTTTATGTCCCTTGTTTTGAGGTGGGTTTCTTGTAGACAGCATATACAAGGGTCTTGTTTTTGTATCCATTCAGCCAGTCTTTGTCTTTTGGTTGGGGCATTCAACCCATTTACGTTTAAGGTAATTATTGAGAAGTATGATCCCGTTGCCATTTACTTTATTGTTTTGGGTTCGGGTTTATACACCCTTTTTGTTTCCTGTCTAGAGAATATCCTTTAGCATTTGTTGGAGAGCTGGTTTGGTGGTGCTGAATTCTCTCAGCTTTTGCTTGTCTGTAAAGCTTCTGATTTCTCCTTCGTATTTGAAAGAGATCCTTGCTGGGTACAGTAATCTGGGCTGTAGGTTTTTTTCGTTCAACACTTTAAGTATGTCTTGCCATTCCCTCCTGGCCTGAAGAGTTTCTATTGAAAGATCAGCTGTTATCCTTATGGGAATCCCCTTGTGTGTTATTTGTTGTTTTCCCCTTGCTGCTTTTAATAGTTGTTCTTTGTGTTTGATCTTTGTTAATTTGATTAATATGTGTCTTGGCGTGTTTCGCCTTGGGTTTATCCTATTTGGAACTCTCTGGGTTTCTTGGACTTGGTTGGCTATTTCCTTCCCCATTTTAGGGAAGTTTTCAACTATTATCTCCTCAAGGATTTTCTCATGGTCTTTCTTTTTGTCTTCTTCTTCTGGGACTCCTATAATTCGAATGTTGGAGCGTTTCATATTGTCCTGGAGGTCTCTGAGATTGTCCTCATTTCTTTTAATTCGTTTTTCTCTATTCCTCTCTGATTCATTTATTTCTACCATTCTATCTTCTATTTCACTAATCCTATCTTCTGCCTCCGTTATTCTACTATTTGTTGCCTCCAGAGTGTTCCTGATCTCATTTATTGCATTATTTATTGTACAATGACTCTTTTTTATTTCTTCTAAGTCCTTGTTAAACCTTTCTTGCATCTTCTCAATCCTTGTCTCCAGGCTATTTATCTGTGATTCCATTTTTATTTCAAGATTTTGGATCATTTTCACTATCAATATTCGGAATTCTTTCTCAGGTAGATTCCCTATCTCTTCCTCTTTTGTTTGGTTTGGTGGACATTTCTCCTGTTCCTTTACCTGCTGAGTATTCCTCTGTCTCTTCATCTTGGTTATATTGCTGTGTTTGGGGTGGCCTTTCTATATTTTGGGAATTTGTGGAGTTCTCTTTATTATGGAGTTTCCTCACTGTGGGTAGGGTTGTATCTGTGGCTTGTCAAGGTTTCTTGGTGAGGGAGGCTTGTGCTGGAGTTCTGGTGGGTGGAGCTGGATTTCTTCTCTCTGGAGTGCAATGGAGTGACCAGTAATAGGTTATGAGACGTCAGTGGTTTTGGAGTAACTTTGAGCTTCCTGTATATTGAAGCTCAGGGATGTGTTCTTCTGTTGCTGGAGAATTTGCGTGGTATGTCTTCCTCTGGAACTTGTTGGCCCTTGGGTGGTGCTTGGTTTCAGTATATATATGGAGGTGTTTGATTAGCTCCTATTTATTAATGTTCCGTGGATTCAGGAGTTCTCTGATATTCTCAGGGTTTGGACTTAAGCCTCCTGCTTCTGGTTTTCAGTTTTATTTTTACAGTAGCCTCAAGACGTCTCCATCTATACAGCACCGATGATAAAACATCTAGGTTAAAGGTGAAAAGTTTCTCCACCTTGAGGGACACCCAGAGAGGTTCTCTGAGTTACATGGAGAAGAGATGAGGGAGGGGTTAGTTAGAGGTGACTGGAATGAGATGAGGTGGGATCAAAAGAGGAGAGAGCAAGCTAGCCAGTAATCACTTCCTTACGTGTGCTCTGCAGTCTGGACTGCTCAGAGGTGTTCACGGAGTTATACAGGGAAGAGGAGAGGGAGGAAGTAGACAGAGGTGACCAGGAGGATAAAAGAGGGAAATGAAAAGGAGAGAGACAGATTCAGCCAGTAACAAGTTCCCTAAGTGTTCTCCACCCTCTGGGACACACATAGATTCACAGAGTTGGGTAGAGAAGAGAAGGGGGCAGGAAGAGACAGAGGCCACCTGGTGGAGAAAAAGGAGAGTCCAAAGGAGGAGAAAGTGGTCAAGCCAGTAATCTCGCTCTCAGGTAAAATTGGGTACTGAAGATTTGGTTTTTAAATGTACAAGATTGACAACAAATACCAAAAAGCAAAGATTAAAAATCTGGAGTGGAGACTGGATTTTCAAAAATACAATGTTAAAGAAAAGAAGAAGAAGAAGAAAGAATGAAAAAAGCACAAAGCCACAAGAATTATTAAAAAAACAACAACAAAACCCACAAAATGACTATATGCGACGTTTGCTTTAAAAATAGGGTCTTTTTTTTTTGAATAATAGTAGGTTATAAAAATAAAAATTAGAGAAATAGAGGACTTAAAAAATTTAAGAAAGTTAAAAAAAAGAAGAAAAAGAAAAGAAGAAAAAACAATCATGCAATAACATCAACACACACACACACACACACACACACACAAAAGAAAAGAATGATTGTAAAAATAGTAAAGATATATCTGGCCCTTTCTCTGGTGTTGTGGGCAGTGTGGGGTCACTTCCAAGGCGGTTCCCTCTGTTTAACTTCTGTTTGCTGGTCTCTTCAGTGTCTGATTTCCGTCTTGACACAGGAAGGGTGGTAGGGGACACTTTTTTTTTTTGTTTTTAGGCTCACTTGTTCAGTCGCGCTGTGGGGAGGGAGGGATGCTGCAAACAAATAATACTGGCGTGTGCTTGCAGTGTCTCATCTATGCTGGGCCTACCCCTGCTCACGGTGCACACCGCTCAGGCTCTGTGTTGCTCTGCCCAGGAACCATCTGAGGCCAGCCCTAGGCTTCATGCACCTCCCCGGTCTAAGCTGCTCAGGCTCGGTGCTCAAGTAGCCCTCAGAGGTGCGGATTTGGTTGGGCCTGCATTTTGTGCACTTCCCAGGTCCAAGTAGCTTAGGAGTTTGGCAAGCGCAGTCGCTACAACTTATCGCCTTTCCCTGCTGCTCAGTTTTCTGGGTTTACCGCTGCCGTTCCTTCTCAGGCGGATGATGACTGTCCAGAACCTCCAGAAGTCTTAGTTAGCAAAGAAGCCTGCTTGCATTTTGGTAGGTAATGTCCCTCTTGGGCTGCGATTGCACCCTTCCAGCCCTTAAGGCTCTGGCTGCCTGTCACCAGAGGGGGATGTTCTGCAGCCGGCTATTTCCATTCAGTCCTTTGTTCTGTGTGCAGTCCTGCTGGTGTTTTATGTTCGAGCGTTTCGCATGGTAGCTATCTCACAGTCTGGTTTGCTAGCCCAAGTTAGTTCGCTCTGGTTACACGCGGGGCATTCCGGCCCAATTCTCAAAAAAGAACTGCAGCCTGCACCTCCCATGGACCAATTCTTAAAAAGCACTGCAGCTCGCACCTCCCTCAGCCCGATTCTTAAAAAGCACTGCAGCATGTACCTCCCGTGCCTCCCTGCCCAGCCCCCACCTGCTAGTGGCGGATGCAGGTGTCTGCGCTGCTTTTCCACTGGGAGAGTTACTGTTGGGCTCGTAATCTGTTGGTTTTAATTATTTATTTATTTTTCCTTCCTGTTATGTTGCCCTCTGTGCTTCCAAGGCTCGGCACAGACTCGGCAGCGAGAATGTTTCCTGGTGTTTGGAAACCTGTCTTCTTAAGAGTCTCTTCCCAGGACGGGACTCCCTTCCCAGGACTGAGCTCCCTCCCTACCTCCTTTGTCTCTTTTTTTGTCTTTTATATTTTTTCCTACCTGTTTTTGAAGCCAATGATCTGCTTTTCTGGGTGCCTGATGTCTTCTGCCAGCATTCAGGAGTTGTTTTGTGGAATTTACTCAGCATTGAAATGTTCTTTTGATGAATTTGTGAGGGAGAAAGTGGTCTCCCCGTCCTATTCCTCCACCACCTTAGGACTGCCTCTCTATCACTAAACTTTTTTAAAGCTATCTTTACTGACAAAAGTCTGTATTGTCCAAGCTATGATTTTCCAGTAGTCAAGTACAGATGTGAGAGGTGGACCAAAAAGAAGGCTGAGCATTGAAGAATTGATGGTTTTGAATTATGGTGCTAGAGAAGATGCTGTAGAGTCCCTTAGATTGCAAGGAGATCAAATCAGTCCATCTTAAAGAAAATCAACCCTGAATATTCACTGGAAGGACTGATATTGAAGCTGAAGCTCCAATACTTTGGCCACCTGATGCAAAGAGCCAACTCACTAAAACAGACCCTGATGCTGGGAAAGACTGAAGGAGGGAGGAGAAGGTGAAAACAGAGGATGAGAAGGTGGGATAGCATCACTGACTCAATGGACATGAGTTTGAGCAAATTCTGGGAGATGGTGACGAACAGAGCCTTGCATACTGCATTCCATGGGGCCGCAGAGAGTCAGATCAACTCACTAAAACAGACCCTGATGCTGGGAAAGACTGAAGGAGGGAGGAGAAGGTGAAAACAGAGGATGAGAAGGTGGGATAGCATCACTGACTCAATGGACATGAGTTTGAGCAAATTCTGGGAGATGGTGACGAACAGAGCCTTGCATACTGCATTCCATGGGGCCGCAGAGAGTCACACACACCTTAGTGACTGAACAACAACAAAACTAGAAGAGATATAAGACTCTATAAACTCGGATAAAGAACAAGACAAAATATTAAACACCTAATAAAATTGTGAAATTATAAAAAGCATAGGAAAATGGCAGAAGTTTACCTTAAAAAATAATAAAGTTCTTAAGTTGATGAACATAAAATGTCAAGCTTAAATATGTTAAAAGATTATGAGTTTCCATATGATGCCATAGAGAAAATTTATAAACAAGTAGTCCATTGCAAAAGTATTTCCAAAATATTACAAAAATCATGGTTTGGAGGAGAAATTGTTGGCCTAAATTAATTTCTAAGTATTTTAACTTCTTTTCTTTAAAGATGTGCGCATTATCTTTTGCTTTTTCTCTGTGTACAGATAGAGACTTAGAAATTTGTGATTTTGGTTTTGTTTGTTGTTTTAGTGCCTGCTATATACAGTTAATCCTGGTGCAGGCACAAAATTATGTGCAACACCTTATCCTCATTTTCTTAAGAAAAGTAATTCCATAAATGACTAAAGGGAGAGGAAATCCTAAACAACAACAAAAAAGAAAATACACAATGGATATAAAAATGTTGAACTGTAGAAGTATCAGAGTAGTTCAGTATAGAACAATACTTAGGTAATATGCTGCTTATTGTTATATTAAGATTGATGAAGCTCAGTGTGGGTGAGGATCCTTGGGAACTCCCATTTTCATGACCTGTTAGAGTATAATTTGGAAGAGGCTATTTGGAAAATACCAGATTCTGTCAGAATTAAAAGTTGTATTTATTTTCTTTAAGCTGTTCTACCTTTAGAAATGTGTCTACTAGAAAGAGTTGTTGCTTATAGTAACAGAAAAAATATATTCAATATAAACTTAGTTTCAATAAGATGGATACACTAACTTCTACCAATTATTAGCTATATATGCTTGGGCAAGCTACTTTAACCTGTTTCTATTCTAGTTTCCTTTTCTGAAAGATGAGGATAACAATTATATCTAAGAGACAATGTCTTTAAAATTAAATCAGTTAATGTATAAAAAATATTTTGCACTTAGTGTTTTGCAGGTACTATCATGTGGAGCTGAGNGATGTGGGGTGGGAGGTGGGAGGGGGGTTCATGTTTGGGAGTTCGTGTAAAAAAATTAATAAATACAAAAATAAATAAATAAATGAATGAATAAAAAAAGTTTTAAATCAGTTAATGTATAAAAAATATTTTGCACTTAGTGTTTTGCAGGTACTATCATGTGGAGCTGAGAAAGCTTTTACCGTAAAGGTACTGACAATGTTTAGGGAATGACACAGCAACATGATAGAGGGAACCTGGATTAAAGAAAGAGTTAATGTATCAGATGTGCCCCTGTGCTTTGGACCACAGTGTATGTTAGGACCTCTTTATTATAGCAGCTAAGCTTTCACTCTAATAGAATTACTAATCCATTTTCAGGTTTCTGTATGAATGTTTTATCAGGAAATAAAATTGTAAAAATCAAACCATTGATTGTCATTGCTCCTCATCAGGACAATAATGTTTGGATCGAAGTGGACTTGAATTTTTAATTCTATGAATATTTAAAATCCTTGACTTCATTTTTTTCTAGCAAGCACTTTTTTAGATAATGTAAAAAAAAATGGAAAAGGAATGATGAAAAATAACAATAGCCCAATTGTGCAGAATTTCATAGAATGTGTCTCTTTTAATCTTTATAAGAACTACATAACATATGTATGTGTCAGTTTTTAATGTTTAGGACATTGATGATCAGAGGTTAAACAATTTATTTTAAAATATTCTGAGAATATGTTTTTAAATCAGGTTTTGAGAATGAGATTGAAGGTTCATTCTCTTTCATTATGTGCTGAATTTTTAAAGTTTCTTTTACAGCAACTATCAGTTCTTAGTGAATGAATTTGCTCAGTCATGTCCTGCTCTTTGCAACCCCATAGACTGTAGCCTACCAGGCTCCTCCATCCATGGGATTCTCCAGGCAGCATACTGGAGTGGGCTGCCATTTCCTTCTCCAGGGGTCTTGCCAACCCAGGGATCAAACCTGGGTCTCCTGCATCGTGAACAGACACTTTACTGTCTGAGCCACCATAATGTTAAGTATATTTTTTATGAGTGTCTTTACATATTCTTACTTTATGAAAATGTCTTCATTTTAGTTATCTAATAAAGAAACATTACTTTGCCAAAAAAGGTCCGTCTAGTAAAGGCTATCGTTTTTCCAGTAGTCATGTATGGATGTGAGAGCTGGACTGTGAAGAAAGTTGAATGCTGAAGAATTAATGCTTTTGAACTGTGGTGTTGGAGAAGACTCTTGAGAGTCCCTTGGACTGCAAAGAGATCCAATCAGTCCATTCTAAAGGAGATCAGCTCTGGGATTTCTTTGGAAGGAATGATGCTAAAGTTGAAATTCCAGTACTTTGGCCACCTCATGTGAAGAGTTGACTCATTGGAAAAGACTCTGATTCTGGGAGGGATTAGGGGCAGGAAGAAAAGGGGATGGTAGAGGATAAGATGGCTGGATGGCATCACTGACACGATGGATATGAGTTTGAGTGAACTCCGGGAGTTGGTGATGGACAGGGAGGCTTGGCGTGCAGAGTCAGACACAACTGAGCGACTGAACTGAACTGAACTGAATAAATATATTAGGAAATTTTTGTTGATTTCTTATCTTGTACTTGGCACTGTCCTACATCCTAAGAATTCAGACCCATGTATGAGTATGGTACTGTCTCTCAAGAGGCTGATCTCTGATGATGGCTTACAATAAAATATCAGTCTTAAGCTGACAGGTAAGAGGTCATGTATGTTTCTAATATAATTATGATTCCAAATGATCCAGTTCTAAGTTCAAAATTCCCTTAAAAACACACACACACATACACACAAAGTGAAAGATTGAATTGGTTAAAAAAAAATAATAAAAAGAGAGAGACAGCAAGAGAAATAAAAAAAGAAAATGGCATAAATAAGCCAAAGCACGGAAAATTGATCAGAACATTTTAAAAATATACATTTTTTTCCTTCTCTAAAGTTCATATATTTTCCCAATGCTGAACACTTTTGAAGAACAACCACATGATATCAGTGCTTCATTTAGAAATCAATATCTCTGTTCACTTTATGAATTTCAGTGGTTTTTAGGTTTGGGTCTATCAGTGAGCATAGTCCTCAGATGTGCTATTGAAAATAATACTGACAGATACAAGTGAAATATTGATACAACAATGTCTTTTTGTATTTTAAATATCCAGTTTATGCCCGATACTTTTGTGTGGCTTCCATATTTCTTCACTAGGGAGAAAAAATATCTAATGAAGTGAAAAGTATACATCTTTTTTCATAACTGCTAAGAAACCTTGACTAGGAAGGGACTTTGTAGGAATTAATTTCTATGTGTTTTTACTGTTTTTTTTTTTTTTTTTTTTTTACTTTTAACAACTCACTCCTTG
>SJYX01003745.1:23780-35583 GCA_006410675.1 Oreotragus oreotragus | reverse complement strand
TTTTAACAACTCACTCCTTGGTTTGTAGGGGTGTTTGTGTGTGTGTGTACATATACACATATATGCACACACACATATATGCATATACACATATACACATATATGCACACACACACACATATATATGTGAAGACAGGTGATAGAAATTGATTCTTAGAAACATATATTAATTTTTAATGCCTGATATGTTCAAAGTGCCTTATTAGATGTTATTCCTGGAAGGGACAGACAAATAAAACACTCTCTTTACTTTCATAGGGACTTATACTGGGAAAGAATTACATATCCTCAAATAATAGAAAGAAAGTGAGTAGAACAGAAATTGGAGAAGAAAAAAAGGAAAACAAGCCCTGAGTTGTATTAACCAGAAACTGGTTTCCTATTTTTGATTTACTTTTTTTTCATTCCATACCAGCCATTACTGTAAAAGTAAGTATTGGCTCATCACATTTGGAACTATTGAAAGTTATTAACATTCCATGACACACCTTGGCAAGTATATTTGAAGCTTTTTAAAATTATGCAGCTTTGGGCCAACATCAGAAGATTTTACACTTATTACATTCATCTGAAATCTAAAGAAAACTTGTATGCTTCCATGAGGGTCATACTATTAAGCTCAGGAAATGATTTCTCCTCATAGTCACAGCAGTGCAATTAGATGAAAACTCACAGAAATGCATTCTGAGACCTCTCAGCCTCACAAGTAATCCAATCACTGAATAGTATGCAAATGATCTGACAGGAATACAATCAGGGCTACAAGAGCAAGTAATTTCCATTTCCATTACTGCTTAATGAGAGTGTGCTGTAATTTTAAGGCAGTGGAAACCTCCAGGAAGGGTTTTCTTCTTCTTCTTCTTCTCTTTTTGCTTTATTGTAGCTACTTCTGCCAATTAGACTGAGTGAGAAACTATTGCCTTATCTGATCCAGGGAGAACTAACTGTTTATAAAATGAGTTTTTCCTTTTATAAAAGCCTGTTTTGAAGTCAGCTAACAAAAGGATTAAGAAGTAAATGTAACCATAATGATCTGCATTTTTTTTCACACTTACAAGTGTGGTATTTAACAACTAGATTCTGTAAAACCTTCTTGCTCTCTATCCTGTCACCCAGTCCTCAACTCTTTTAAGATTAAAATACCTTCCAGAGAAAGCTACTTCTTAGGCTATGAAATTTTCTGTGAGGAAAGTTGTTCCCAGGCTGTAGTTAGGGCTAGCAAAGGGCACAATTATGAAAATCACCAAGTGTCTGAAACGAAAGGACATTTTGAAACCATTATCTACACACTGTATTTCTCCTTCACTCTACAAATGAGATGCAAAGAGGTTAAAATTATCTACCCAACTATTCACAGAGAGCTCTTGTTGGAGCCACCTCTCAAGCTTCCTGATTTGGAGTTAATTAGGTTCTTACTTCTGATTTCTTCCCTAAGTTCACATTCCTTTCTTCCTTGCATAGAGACCCCATAGTATTAATAGTTACTACTTATTATTTAATCGATGTGAATTTACTGTATGTGAATTGTGCTATGCTTTGTATCTTTAATGCTGAAAACAGCCTGTGAAATAGTCATAATTATTTACCCCCTTTATGAAATGATTAGACAAGTCCTCATAGATGATATACTGTGGGCAGAAGCACTGATCAGAATCAGGTTTGGCATAGTATGTGACTGTATTGATGGTTTGAGTCAAGTCACTGTCTGGCTTGGATTTTCTAATGAGGATCAGGCCCCCTCCCAGAAAGGGTTTGGCAGGGCAAAGTCTGGATGGCTCCTTCCAGCTAGTTTACAGGTTGTGTGATGTCCTTTGAGTTGCTCCCTCTTGACAACTGAACTTGCACAGTGTGATAAACTAGTGATAGCACTGTTTTCATCAGTCACATTTTTACAAATACGTAGACCCATTCATCGGAGAAGGTGATGGCACCCCACTCCAGTACTCTTACCTGGAGAATCCCACTGATAGAGGAGCCTGGTGGGCTGCAGTCCATGGGGTCGCTAAGAGTCGGACACGACTGAGTGACTTCCATTTTCCCTTTACGAAGTGAAGTAATTACCCCTTTATGAAGTGATTTGGAATGTTTAAGTGACTTTCTTCAAGTTGCACAGTAAGTGATTATATCAGGAAAATGAACATGTGTCTATATGACTCAGGACTTCCCTATTGGCTCAGCTAGTAAAGAATCTGCTTTCAATGTAGGAGACTCAGGTTCAATTCCTGAATTGGGAAGATCCCCTGTAGAAGAAAATGGCAACCCACTCCAGTATTCTTGCTTGGAGAATTCCATGGACAGAGGAGCCTGGAAGGCTACAAACAGTTGGACATGACTGAGCAACTAACACTTTCACACTGCATGACTCAAAGTCTAAGCTTGTAAAGATAACTGGAAACTGGCTCCAATAATATTTTGTGTTTAAGTTGCCCTACCTCTTGGGTACAGATATATCACTTCCCTGTAAAGGTCAACTTCATTAAAACAAAACAAATAATTTTGTACAAATCCTTCACTTTAAAGCTAAACAAAACTGGATTAAAGCAGAAATTTTTTATTAAAGATTCACTGAGCATGGCCCTGCCATCAGAGTAAGGCACAGTTTTACCCACAACAAGTCCCTCCCACCAGGAAGCTTCTACAAGCCTCTACACTTCATCTATCAGAGGGCAGACAGCATGAAAACCACAAACAGAAAACTAACGAAACTGATCGCATGGAATACGACTTTATCTAACTCAATGAACCCGTGAGCCATGCTGTGTAGGGCCACCCAAGATGGATGGGTAAAGGTGGTGGGTTCTGACAAAACGTGGTCCACAGGAGAAGGGAATGGCAAACCACTTCAGCATTCTTGCCTTGAGAAAACCATGAACAGTATGCAAAAGCAAAAAGATATGGTATGAAAGATGAACCCCCTGGGTAAGTAGGAGCCCAATACTCTACTGGAGAAGAGTGTAGAAATACCTCCAGAAGCAATGAAGAGGCCGAGCCAAAGTGGAAACAACAGCCAGTTGTGGATGTGTCTAGTGGTGAAAGTAAAGTCCAATGCTGTAAAGAAAAATATTGCATAGGAACCAGGAATGTTAGGTCCATGAATCAAGGTAAATTGGAAGTGATCAAACAGGAGATGGTAAGAGTAAACATTGACATCTTAGGAATCAGTGAACTAAAATGGACTGGAAAGGGCAAAATTTAATTCAGACGACCATTATGTCTACTACTGTGGGCAAGAATCCCATAGAAGAAATGGAATAGCACTCATAGTCAACAAAAGAGTCTGAAATGCAGTACTTGAGTGCGATCTCAAAAATGACAGAATGATCTTGTTTCTTTCCAAGGGAAACCATACAATATCACAATAATCCAAGTCTATGCCTCAACCACTGATGTAGAAAAGCTGAAGTTGAATGGTTCTCTGAAAAGACTATAATACCTTCTAGAACTAACACCAAAAAAGGTGTCCTTTTCATCATAGGGGAGTGGGATTCAAAAGTAGGAAGTCAAGAGATACCTGGAGTAACAGGCAAGTTTGGCCTTGAAGTACAAAATGAAGCAGGAAAAAGGTTAACAGAGGTTTTTTTTTTGTTTTTTTGTTTTTTTTTTTTTAAGATATGACCTTTTAATAAACACACATCTTCTTTCAGCACATTCCAACAAAAGAAAAAAATGTATGAAATAATCTCAACCCTTGATAAGCCGGATTTCTAAAGCTGGTGACTCATTTATATGCAAATCACTGAAAACATCTGCCAGTGGTTTCAACCAAGCTGATGTTGATCACATTTCTTTTTTTTTTTTTTTNGTAAGTAAGTAAGTAAAGTCACTCAGTCGTGTCCAACTCTTTGTGACCCCGTGGACTGCAGCCCACCAAGCTCCTCAGTCCATGGGATTCTCCAACCAAGAATACTGGAGTGGGTTGCCATTTCCTTCTCCAGGGGATCTTCCCGACCCAGGGATCAAACCCAGGTCTCCCGCATTGGAGGCAAACGCTTTAACCTCTGAGCCACCAGGGAAGTCTATGCAGAGTACATCATGAGAAACGCTGGTCTGGGAGAAGCACAAGCTGGAATCAAGATTGCCAGGAGAAATATCAATAACCTCAGATATGCAGATTATACCACCCTTATGGCAGACCTTTGTTGGCAAAGTAATCTCTGTTTTTCAACATGCTATCTAGGTTGGTCATAACTTTTCTTCTAAGGGATAACTTAGGCAGTTTTAAATTCAGTAATTAGCATGAATAAGGCATCACTCTATGTAGTGCACAAGAGTTGCCCATCAATCTATGTCTTGTAGTATGTGGCTATGTGCTAGAGTTTTTGGCTTCCTTTAGCTTGTAAGTCTTTTTCCTGTTATTAATATTTCCTTGACCATATTAATTACAATCTATCTTTCTTTATACCTTTCTGTGTAATTACAGTAGCTCCTTTAAAATTCTTATCTACTAATTCTAATATATGATTAGTTTAAGATTGGAATTACACCCGTCTATTCATATCAACTAAATACATGATATATGAACATATTATTTCTGTCCTATTTACCTCAGAGACTGGAACCTTAAGCCTATACAGAGACCACCTTTAGAATACCTAAATGTCACTCATCTCTCCCTCAAATCGCCACTGAGTCTTTTTAAGACATTTCTAATATATGGTATTTCAGCATATTTTAAAAATTTCATACAGACCTGGAAAAGGTCAATCCTCATCCCAATTCCCAATAAGGGTAGTACTAAAGAATGTGCCAACCGTCAGATAATTGCATTCATCTCCCATGCTAGTAAGGTCATGCTGAAAACCTTGCATGCTAAGCATTATGTGAACCAAGAACTTCCAGGTGTCCAAGCTCAATTTAGAAAAGGAATAGGAACCATAGATCAAATTGCCAACATTTACTGGATTATAGAGAAAGCTGGGGAACTCCAGAAAAATATCTACCTCTGTTTCACTGACTACACCAAATCTTTGACTGTGTGGATCATAACAAACTGTGGCAAGCTCTTAAAAAGATGGGGATACCAACCCATCTTACTTGTCTCCTGAGAAACCGGTATGCAGGTCAATAAGCAACAGTTAGAACCATGTGTGGAATAACTGATTGGTTCAAGATTGAGAAAGGAGTACAACAGGGCTGTCTGCTGCCACCTTATTTGTTTAATCTATATATTGAGCACATCATGAGAAATGCCAGGCTGGATGAGTTACAAGTTGGAATTAAGATAGGCAGGAAAAACATCAACAACCTCAGATATGTGGATTATATCACTCTAATGGCAGAAAGCGAGGAGGAACTAAAGAGCCTCTTGATGAGGGTGAAGGGGGAGAGTGAAAGAGCTGGTTTAAAACTAAGAAATAAAAAAACTAAGATCATGGCATCCAGCCACATTACCTCATGGAAAATAGAGAGAGAAAATGTTGAAGTAGTGACAGATTTCCTCTTCTTGGGTTCTAAAAGCACCGTGTATGGTGGCTGCAGCCATGAAATCAGAAGATGTTTGCTTCTTGGCAGGAAAGCTATGACAAACCTAGACAGTGTGTGGAAAAGTAGAGACATTACTCTGCCAATGAAGGTCCATATATTCAAGGCTATGGTTTGCCCAGTGGTCATGTATGGTTGTGATGTTGGACTATAAGGAAGGCATAATGCTGAGGAACTGATGCCCTCGGACTGTGGTGCTGGAGAAGACTCTTGAGAGTCCCTTGGACAAGGAGATCAAACAAGTCAATCTTAAGGGAAATAAGCCCTGAATACTCAGTGGAAGGCCTGTTACTGAAGCAGAAACTCCAGTATTTTGATCATCTGATGCAAATAGCTGACTCATTGGACAAGTCCCTGATGCTGGGAAAGATTGAGGACAGAAGGAGAAGAGAGTGTCAGAGGATGAGATGGCTGGAAGTAATCACCAATGCAATGGACAATGAACTGGGGCAAACTTCAAGAGATGGTGAGGGACAGAGAGGCCTGGGGTGCTGCAGTCTGTGGGGTTGCAAGGAATTGGACATGACTGGACAAGTGGACAATGATTAATTTTAAAATTTCCTTTTCAGAGATAATATTTGTAAACAAAGCAACTGACAAGGGATTAGTCTCCAAAACAGACAAACAGTTATGTAACTCAGAATCAAAAAAGGTAAACTACCTAATAAAACATGAGCAGAAGATTTAAATAGAAAATTTTCCAAAGACGTACAGATGGCCAAACAAATGAAAAAATGCTCAGTATCACTAACTAACTATTCAGTTCAGTTCAGTCTCTCAGTTATATATGACTCTTTTAGACCCCATGAATTGCAGCACACCAGGCCTCCCTGTTTATCACCAACTCCCGGAATTCACCCAAACTCATGTCATTGAGTTGGTGATGCCATCCAGCCATCTCATCCTCTGTCGTCCCCTTCTCCTCCTGCCCCCAATCCTCCCAGCAATGGGATTGCTGGGTCATAAGGCAGTTCTATTTGCAATTTCTTAAGGAATCTCCACACTGAGAGTTTTCTTAAGAGATGCATTGGTCATAGCAAACACCCTCTTCCAATAACAGAAGAGACAATGCTACACATGGGCATCATCAGATGGTTAATACCAAAATCAGATTGATTATATTTTTTGCAGTCAAAGATGAAGGAGCTCTCTACAGTCAGTTAATATAAGACTGGATACTGACTGTGACTAAGATCATGAACTCCTTATTGCAAAATTCAGACTTAAATTGAAGGAAGTAGGGAAAACCACTAAGCCATTCAGGAATGAACTAAATCAAATCTCTTATGATTATACAGTGGAAGTGACAAATAGATTCAAGACATTAGATCTGATAGACAGATGGCTTGAAGAACTTTGGAGAGAGGTTCGTGACATTATACAGGAGGCAGTGATCAAAACCATCCTCAAGAAAAAGAAATGCAAAAAGGCAAAATGATTATCAGAAGAGGCCTTACAAATAGCATAGAAAAGAAAAGAAACAAAAGGCAAAGGATAAAAAGTAAGATATATCCATCTGAATGCAGAGTTCCAGAGAATAGCAAGGAAAGAGTAGAAAGCCTTCCTAAGTGAACAATGCAAAGAAATAGAGAGAAACAATAGAAGGGGAAAGACTAGAGATCTCGTCAAGAAAATTAGAGATATCAAGGGAACATTTCATGCAAACATGGGCACAATAAAAGACAGAAATGGTATGGGCCTACAGAAGCAGAATATATTAAGAAGAAGTGGCAAGAACAGAAGAACTGTAGCAAAAAAAAAAAAAAAATCTTAATGACCAGATAACCACAGTGGTATCATCACACACCTAGAACCAGACTCTGTGCAGTGTGAAGTTAAGTGGGCCTTCGAAGGCATCACTATGAACAAATCCAATGGAGGAGATGGGATTCCAGCTGAGTTATTTCAGATTCTAAAAGATGATGCTGTTAAGTGCTGCACTCAATATGCCAGCGAAAATGGAAAAATCAGCAGTAACTACAGGACAGGGAAAAGATCAGTTTCATTCCAATCCCAGAGAAGGGGATGCCAAAGAATGTTCAAACTACTGCACTATTGCATACATTTCATGTGTTAGCAAAAGTAATGCTCAAAATTCTCCAAGCCAGGCTTCAACAGTACTTGAACTGAGAACTTCCAGATGTACAAGCTGGATTCAGTGAGGGCAAAGGAACCTGAGATTAAACTGTCAACATCCATTGGATCATAGAAAAAGCAAGAGAATTCCAGAAAAATATCTATTTCTGTTTCATTTAATACACTAAAGCCTTTGACTGTGTGGACCCTAACAAACTGTGGAACATTCTTAAAGAGATGGGAATACAAGACCACCTTACCTGCCTCCTGATAAATCTGTACGCAGGTCAAGAAGCAACAGTTAGAACCAGACATGAAACAATGGACTGGTTCTAAATTGGAAAAGGAGTACGTCAAGGCTGTATATAATCACCCTGCCTATTTAACTTAAATGCATTTCAAATTATGTGAAATGCTGGGTTGGATGAAGCACAAGGTGGAATCAAGACTGCTGGGAGAGATATCAATAACATCAGAAATGCAGGTGACACCACTATTATGGCAGAAAGTGAAGAGGAACCAAAGAACCTCTTGATGAAGGTGAAAGGAGTGAAAAAAGCTGACTTCAAACTCAGCATTCAGAAAACTAAGATCAAGGCATCTGGTCCCATCACTTCATGGCAAATAGATGGGGAAACAATGGGAACACTGACAGACTTTATTTTCTCGGGCTTCAAAATCATGTGGACAATGACTGTAGCCATGAAATTAAAAGATGTTTGCTCCTAGGAAGAAAGGCTATGACACACCTAGACAGCATATTCAAAAGCAGAGACATTACTTTGGCAACAAATGTCTGTATAGTCAAAGCTATGGTTTTTCCAGTAGTCATGTATGCATGTGAGAGTTGGACCATAAAGAAGACTGAGCTTGAAAGCATTGATGCTTTTGAACTGTGGTGTTGGAGAAGACTCTTAAGAATCCCTTGGACTGTAAGGAGATCCAACCTCTGAAGGAGATCAGTAGTGAATGTTCATTAGTAGGACTGAAGATGAAACTGGAGCTCCAATACTTTGGCCACCTGATGTGAAGAGCTGACTCATTAGAAAACACCCTGATGCTGGGAAAGTTTGAAGGCAGGAGGAGAAGGGGATGGCAGAGTATGGGAAGGTTGGATGGCATTTCTGATTCAAGGGACATGAATTTGAGCAAGCTCAGGGAGATGGTAAAGGACAGGGAAGTCTGGCATGCTGCAGTCCATGAGGTCACAAAGAGTCGAACACAACTGAGATACTGAACAACAACAAAAAACTAAGCAAAATACCTGCCTGGTGGCTAAAAAATCCGCCTGCATGCAGGAGACCTGGATTTGATCCCTGGGTTGGGAAGATCCCCTGCAGAAGGGAAAGGCTACCCACTCCAGTATCTGGCCTGGAGAGAACTCTGTGTATAGTCCATGGGGTCACAAAGAGTTGGACACAACTGAACAACTTTCACTTCAATTCACATACTCCATAATATACCATACTGTACAGAATGCATGATTTGGCAGAACTCTTTAAGTTGGTCTAGTATTAGTCTTTTAACCATGTATTTATGGAAATTATTTTATAAAAATATATTCCCTTCAATATTGTTTAAAATGTGTTCAATTCAGTACATGGCTTAGTAAATTCCAAAGTGTGACACATAATCCTTTTTCTTTTTTTCTGGTAATGATATATTTTTCCTCCCAACTTAAAATCTCTCAGATAATATTTAATGTCTATTTATGATTTTCACCTACATAGCCATTTTTTCTACCTGAAATATATACCTTAGTATATCTTAATCTTTGTAATGGTAACTCTTTTGTCTCTGTAATTTTTGTTGTTGTTCTAGAAACTACGTTAAACTCGTGATTCAGATTGATCTTTATGTTTAACAGCACAATTTACTTTAAGTCAGCAGAATCTAAATACCTTGCATTATTATCGACCAGTTTCATTTTTAACTAGACCCATAGTTTACTATGGGCTTCCCTTGTGGCTCAGCTGGAAAAGAATCTGCCTGCAATGCAGGAAACCTGGGTTCAGTCCTTGGGTTGGGAAGATCCCCTGGAGAAGGGAAAGGCTTCCCACTCCAGTATTCTGGCCTCAAGAATTGCACGGACTGTATAATTCATGGGGTCGTGAAGAGTCGGACATAACTGACCCACTTTCACCTCACTTCACTTCATAGTTTACTGTATAATTGACCTTCGGTAATATACTAAAAGGGCCTTCCCTGATGGCTCAGTGGGTAAGAGTTCACCTGCAATGCAGGAGACACAGGAGGTGCGGGTTTGACCCCTAGGTAGGGAAAATCTCCTGGAGGAGGAGATTGGCTACCCTCTCCAGTATTCTTGCCTAAAAAATCCCATGGACAGAGGAGCCTGGCAGGATAGAGTCCCAGAGGGTTTCAGAGTGGGACACAACTGAAGGACTAAGCACTCAGTATAGTGTGAACATATCAAAACCTTAAATCAATTATATTCTGATACTTCATAAAATATTCATTTACAAGTTTATTATGAAAAATTTTAGGTGGAACAATGAAGAACTGATTCCATGACAAGACAGAGAATCCATGGTTATAAAATTTTGTTAGAAAAAGTTACATGAAATACCAATTGCATGTACTGTTTTTGTCATTTTGATTACACTTTCATGAAGTATATAATATCCTTATATAATATATAGTGTTTATTTTCTTTATACAATTATATTTACTACATGTAATTTTCTGTGCTTTGCCATTTATGTTCAGTTACTCTAATATTTATCCATGTTTGTAAAGGCAACTGTAGGATTCTATTGTACCACAGTATATTTGTATATTCCCTTTTCAATGTATACTGGGGTTATTATCCTCAGTGTTTTGCTGTAACAGAAGATTTTTAAAAAACTGAAAAAGCTGCTTTGTATATTCTTATACATGTATCTTGTTGCATATGTGAAAATTTTTCTTTATTTTGTATATCAAAAATGGAATTTATCGTTCAGAAGGTAGAAAAATCTCCAACAAACAAAAAAAGGTAAATTGTCTTCTATAGTGCCAGTATAAATTTAGATTAATATCAAGAATACATAAAAGTATCTTAAGTACTATACTCTTCAAATATTTCTATATTATCAGATTTCATGTATTCGTTTTTATAAATCTGATAGATTATTAAATAATATCTCATAGTTTTCTATTTCCCTGATTACTATGATATATAATATTCTTTGTAATGTTTTGGGACAATACCTAGTTCTTCTACTAAATGCTTCTTCGTATCTTGACCACTTTTATATTAATTTCTTTTAATTTTTTTACAGGAATTATTTATATATTCTGCATATCATTCTTTTGCCAATTAGATGTATTATAAAACTTTTGTTGTAGTTTATAAATTTCTCTCGTATTTATACCTTTGTGTGTTTTGAGGAACATGTTAACTTCTATTTCCAATGTAAAAGATTTTAAAAAGAATAGATACTGTTATCACATGTTTATTCTTAATTTGTTGAGATGTTTTACATTTTGTGTTTTTCTTTTAATCTGTTATACCTTCTGTATAAGGGTTCTCCAGGGAAGCAGAAGTAAAAAGGGAGGGAGGGTGAGAGACAGAGACACAGTGAGAAAGAAGGAGAGAGTTATATTTACATACATAACAATCTATCTGCCTTTTGGTCGATCTAAAGAGTTTTTAAGGAATTGACTCACATGATTATGGAGGTTGCCAAGTCAAAAATCTTTAGGGTAGGCTGGCAAGATAGATACCCAGGGGAGAGTTGATGTTTCACCTCTAATCCAAAGGCAGGCTGTGGTAGAAGTACCTACTCCTTGAAAAGTTATTTTGAACTTCAGCTGGTTGGATTAAGGCCCACTTGGTTAGGAATTCAATACATGAATTTTAAGGAGGGATAATTCAGCCCATTACACCTTCCATATGTTTCCAGAATAAATAAAGCCATCTCATATATATATATATATATATATATACTACATATATATATATGAATTTTTATATTACATATATTTTATAAAATATGCATACATATACACAGATTATATATACACATATGACTATAATTAATATAGCATTGTACTTAAGGGCATAGAGCCAAATTGCCTGGTTTTGCATACTAGATGCACTACTTATGACATGTGATTGACAGATTAATTTTTTAGAGCAAGATATGGCATATACTAAATACTCAGAGTATTTTCTAGAATGTTGATAAGGGTGATAATGACATATTTCTAAATTTGTATGGTGTTTTTGAATTTTTTTTTTTTT
>SJYX01003745.1:0-20469 GCA_006410675.1 Oreotragus oreotragus | reverse complement strand
GAGTCAACTCTTCACATGAGGTGGCCAAAGTACTGGAGTTTCAGCTTTAGCATCATTCCTTCCAAAGAAATCCCACTGGAGGGGCCAAAAGCCAGAAATGTGGGTAACCTCTAGAAATGAGAAAAGGTAAGAAAATGGATTCTCCCTTAGAACTTCCTGAAGGGAATAAGCTCTTGATTTTACCTCGGTGGGACATATGTTGAACTATAACTTAAAATAACTAGTATTGTTTCTTCTTTTAATTGATGGATAATTACAATATTATTTTAGTTTCTGCCATAAGTCAACATGAATAAGCCACAGATACTCTTATGTCCCCTCCCTCTTGAACCTCCCTCCCACCTCCCAGCCCTCTAGGTTGTCACAGTTTACCAGATTTGAGCTCCTTGAGTCATTCAGCAAATTACCACTGGCTATCTATTTTACAAGGGCTTTCCTTGTGACTCAGCTGGTAAAGAATCCACCTGCAATGTGGGAGACCTGGGCTTGACCCCTTGATTGGGAAGATTCGTGTAGAAAGGAATGGCTACCCACTCCAGTAGTCTACCCTGAAGAATTCTATGGACTGTGTAGCTNGAAAACTCAGCAGTGGCCACAGGACTGGAAAAGGTCAGTTTTCATTCCAATCCCAAAAGAAGGCAATGCCAAAGAATGCTCAAACTACCGTACAATTGTACGAATCTCACATGCTAGTAAAGTAATGCTCAAAATTCTCCAAGCCAGGCTTCAGCAATACGTGAACCGTGAACTTCCAGATGTTCAAGCCAGTTTTAGAAAAGGCAGAGGAACCAGAGATCAAATTGCCAATATCCACTGGATCATGGGAAAAGCAAGAGAGTTCCAGAAAAACATCTATTTCTGCTTTATTGCCTATGCCAAAGCCTTTGACTGTTTGAATCACAATAAACTGGAAAATTCTTAAAGAGTTGGGGATACCAGACCACCTGACCTGCCTCTTGAGAAACCTATATGCAGGTCAGGAAGCAACAGATAGAACTGGACATGGATTGCTTCCATGTCCTGGCCCTCAGCAGATGAATGGATAAGAAACCTGTGGTACATATACACAATGGAGTATTACTCAGCCATTAAAATGAATACATTTGAATCAGTTCTAATGAGGTGGATGAAACTGGAGCCTATTATACCGAGTGAAGTAAGCCAGAAAGAAAAACACCAATACAGTATACTAATGCATATATATGGAATTGAGAAAGATAATAACAATAACCCTGTATGTGAGACAGCAAAAGAGACACAGATGTATAGAACAGTCTTTTGGACTCTGGGAAAGGGAGAGGGTGGGATGATTTGGGAGAATGGCATTGAAACATATATAATATCATATATGAAATGAGTCGCCAGCCCAGGTTCAATGCATGATACTGGATGCTTGGGGCTGGTGCACTGGGACGACCCAAAGGGATAGTACAGGGAGGGAGGAGGGAGGGGTTTCAGGATTGGGAACACATGTGTACCTGTGGCAGATAATGGTTGATCTGTGGCAAAACCAATACAATATTGTAAAGAAATTAACCTCAAATTAAATACATTTATATATATAAAAAAAGAACTGGATATGGAACAACATACTTGTTCCAAATAGGAAAAGGAGTATGTCAAGGCTGTATATTGTCACCCTTCTTATTTAACTTATATGCAGTGTACATTACTAACTATTAGAGGAATGCACATCAAAACTACATTGAGATGTCAATACCACATCCATCAGAATAGCCATCATCAAAAATTCTACAAAAAATAAGTACTGGAGAGGGTGTGGAGAAAAGGGAACCCTCTTACTCTGTTGATGGGAATGAAAATTGGTACAGCCACTATGGAGAACTGTATAGATGTTCCATAAAAAAATAAGAGTAGAACTAGCATACGACCAAACATATGCCACTCCTGGGCATTTACCTGGAGAACACTACAATTTAAAAAGACACAGGCACCCCAGTATTCACTGTAGCACTATTTATATTAGCCAGGACATGGAAGTAACCTAAATGCCCATCATCAGGGAAGTGGATAAAGAAGATGTGGTACATATATACAATGGAACATTACTTAGCCATAAAAAAAATGAAATTGTGTCATTTACAGAGTTGTAGATGGACCTAGAGATTGTCATAGAAAGGGAAATCAGAAGGCAAAAAATAAAACTCATTTATTAACACATATATGCAGAATCTAGAAAAATTATATATATGAGTTTATTTGCAAAGCACAAATAGAGACACTGATGCAAGGATCAAATGTATTAATACAAAGAAGAAAGAGCTGGGGGTGGGTGGAATTGGGAGAATGAGATTGGCATATATATACTGCTGCTGCTGCTGCTGCTAAGTCTCCTCAGTCGTGTCCAACTCTGTGCGACCCCATAGATGGCAGCCCAACAGGCTCCTCTGTACCTGGGATTCTCCAGGCAAGAACACTGGAGTGGGTTGCCATTTCCTTCTCCAATGCATGAAAGTGAAAAGTAAAGTGAAGTCGCTGAGTCGTGTCCGACTCTTCGTGACCCCATGGGCTGTAGCCTACCAAGCTCCTCAATCCATGGGATACTCCAGGCAAGAGTACTGGAGTGGGGTGTCATTGCCTTCTTCAATATATATACTACTATGTATAAAATAGATAACTAAAGAGAACCTAGAGAACATGGCCAGTCATAAGCTAGTCTGACCAAATGAGTCGTGTCCGACTCTTCGTGACCCCATGGGCTGTAGCCTACCAAGCTCCTCAATCCATGGGATACTCCAGGCAAGAGTACTGGAGTGGGGTGTCATTGCCTTCTTCAATATATATACTACTATGTATAAAATAGATAACTAAAGAGAACCTAGAGAACATGGCCAGTCATAAGCTAGTCTGACCAAAATAAAACAAAAAATCCAAAATTAGTGAATAAATTCATTGGTTCAGTTCAGTTCAGTTCAGTTCAATCACTCAGTCTTCTCTGACTCTTTGCAACCCCATGGATTGCAGAGCACCAGGCCTCCACATCCATCACCAACTCCGGGAGTTTACTCAAACTCCTGTCCATTGAGTCAGTGATGCCATCCAACCATCTCATCCTCTGTCGTCACCTCCTCCTCCCACCTTCAATCTTTCCCAGCATCAGGATCTTTTCAAATGAGTCAGTTCTTCTCATCAGGTAGCTAAAATATTGGAGTTTCAGCTTTAGCATCAGTCCTTCCAATGAACAATCAAGACTAATTCCCCTTAGGATGGACTGGTTGGATCTTCTTGCTGTCCAAGGGACTCTTAAGAGGCTTCTCCAACACCACACTTCAGAAGTATCAATTCTTCGGAGCTCAGCTTTCTTTATAGTCCAACTCTCACATCCATACATGACTACTGGAAAAACTATAGCATTGACTAGATGAACCTTTGTCAGCAAAGTAATGTCTTTGCTTTTTAACATGCTGTCTAGGTTGTTCATAGCTTGTCTTCCAGGGACCAAGGCATCTTTTAATTTCATGGACGCAGTCACCATCTACAGTGATTTGGAGCCCAAGAAAATAAAGTATTTCACAGTTTCCATTGTTTCCCCATCCATTTGCCATTAAATGATGGGACCAGATGCCATGGTCTTTAGTTTTTTGAATGTTAACTTTTAAGCCAGCTTTTTCACTCTCCTCTTTCACTTTCATCAAGAGGCTCTTTAGTTCTTCACTTTCTGCGATAAGGTTGATGTTATCTGCATTCTGAGGTTACTGACATTTCTCCTGAAACTCAGTGGAAATACAACTATTCAGATATCTATACTCAAAATAAGTAAATAACCGTGTTTCTAAGTTTCATGAAAATATTCACATTATTCATAGTGATATTTGATACTGTAAGATGCCATCTTTTTTTCCTCTTGCAAAATTGAACTATTTTGGTTGACCCTTCCACAGTGTAAGAGTTATGGATGTAGGCCCTTAATATAGTCAAAAATTTATCCTAACTTTGTAGCTGGTTGTCTGTATTTGTGGATTCAAACAACTGTAGAACATATGGTACTGTAGTGTATGTTTAGTGAAAAAAATTTCTGTGTATGAGTGGATCCTACTTTAATATGCCCTGGATTTGTCTGTCTGGTAAAGTTCATACCTGTGTTTTTCTAGAAAATGATTGAAAAAGTAGATTTTTCTTTCAAAACTGGCAATTGAGAAGCACAAAAAAGTGACAGATATTAGAAATTATATTCATGAAAGTATTTAGGAAAGTATCTAGGTTTTTTTTTCTAAAACCATACTTTTGTTCTACACACATATTATTAAATTCTCATTTTGAAATATTTTAAAATGACCCTTTGAAATTAGTGTCATAGACATCTTAAAATCCCTTCTGCTCTGACAGACATAAAGAGATAAGCATAGTTGGAATCCTAATATACTTGTGTTTTTATGCTTGCATTTCTTGTCCACAGTTCATAAATTGCTATATTGCCTGTCAGTGTTCTGATTACACTTGTAAAAGAAATAATAAGATGCTTTTAGAGGGGAAAAGAAGATATGCACCCTTAGTTCTTTAAATATATGATATCTGATATGGTTAATAGCATTATAATGTAACAATGTTGTCTTCTGTCTATAAAAGTGACATTCCTGAAATATGCTCAGTAGAGTAGAGACTATAAATTGCTTCCCTGGAGCAATACGATATATGACATTGCTCACCTGTATTCTTTGTTCAGCCCTCTTGTAACAAGCATGACACACTTGCAGTATCTTTTTGTTTTATTTTAGGCGTGCCATTTCTGATTTACCTAGACCCATAAAGATGATATCTTAGAGCAGCAGGAGGTTACAAAATATATGTTAGTTGTGGAATTCTGTTTCCAAATAAAATCTTTCTTGGAGGCATAAAATGTAAAACAGAAAAGTTGAGCTACTATTTCAGATGAGATGCAGTTCTCCATCCTTATTCCTCCCCTTCCTAGGTGTCCCTACAGAGTGTTGAGTCAGAAGCCTATGGATCACTGTTTGAAACCTCTCATAAATCAATGCCCCATTACAAAATATTCAAGAATGAAAGGACCAGATTATTTAAAGCTTAGGAATTGCATTACTGTCACAATAGCAATACTTATGAGTAATTATTAGTTATGAACCATTATGCTGATTATTTTAGCTGCATTATCCAAAATATTCCTTATTCTTGTCATCTGAAGGGAAGTACTATTTCTAGGTACTAGTCTTCATCCATTTTATGGAATGAAAACTGAGGCAGAATGTGCTTAAGGAAACATTGCTTATATGATAGCTGTTAAACACTGAAGATAGGATTTAGACTAAAGCAATCTGACTCAAAAGCCTACTTACATAATGAACATATATTATTTTCTATCTGACCTCAGTATCCTCATTTCTAGAACTATCCCCCTTCACTACCTGAATCCATGTGATTCTAATGGGGATGAAAATGAAGACCTACTACTACTACTACTACACATACACACAATCAAGCATTTTACATAAGGTGGACATTCAAAATAATTCTCCTTGGGTAAAGTGAATGGTCCAGGGTGGGACATATAATTGAGCCCAATCACTTTTTCTGAGATTGTTACACATGCAGTGAGACATGTCCCTCACAAAATTGAGGCACTCCTATAAGCCTGAATCTTCCTGGAAGGGATGAGATGTTTCAGGTGTCTTTCTCACCACATGAATAGAGTGTACAGTAAGCCAAAGACAAGAGGTGAATGGTGCTAATTACCTGAATTTCCCAGTCATGAGGGAGAATACAATGCAATATTTTTTTGCACAAGCTAATTGGAGTTGGCATTTTGTCTCTGATTTAACCACAACAAAAGAAAATATCTTTCTATCCTCTATACTACTGGTGATACAGAAATGCATAAGACCCAATTTTATTCAAAGAAACAGTTGAAACAGACCTATAAATAAATTGCAGTACAGAGGGATGCAATATAACTAGATTGTGCTTAAAATAACTTTTTCACTAGAGAAGGAAATTAATGGGCTGATTATTAAAGATAGTTAGTCATGAAAATGAGGGTTAGAGAACATTTCAGTCTGAGAACATATGATGTATGAAGCTCAGAGCTCAGAAAAAAGTTTAAAAGTTCTTTAAGAACTGAGACATTGAAAGAATCTGTATTACAGACTAACAAACAAACCACAATCAATGTTAATCTAAAACTTGACCTATGACCTCTTACCACCTGCGGTTCAGGAGACACAGGAGATGTGGGATTGATCCCTGGGTCAGAAAGATTCCTTGGAGAAGGAAATGGCAACCCACTCCAGGATTCTTGCCTGGAGAATCCCATGGACTGAGGGACCCGGTAGGCTACAGTCCATGGGGTCACAAAGAGTCAGACACAACTGATCAGCTAGGCGCACACACACACACAAGTGCATGGTCTCATGCTAGGCACTCTTTTATATCTTTATTTTAAGAGACATTCTTGAGTTCAGGAAATAAAGACAATGTATAGCCGTTATTAAGAAGCAAAATCTCCTGTAGTAAATGAATGAGTTCATTTGTGGAAAATAGATATTCTTTGTAAATAAAATGATATTTAAAAATATTTTGGTTGAGTGTCAAGTCCATAACTGCTTTTAATATGCATTTCCCATATAGATATTCAATTTTTTCTCAGAGCCAAGATTTAGTTGTATAATTTAACTGTTATTGGTAATTGCAAATTTTTGCCAGTCTGATAAAAGAGAAGAGCAAGAGAAAGGAAAAAAAAAACTTCATATTTTTATGACAAGTGTTTGAATAAATATTAAGAATAGGTGGGTAGTAATCCAAAGAGAAGATGCCTCATGCCAGTTGATCAATCACCAGTATTAGAGTTCTTAGAATGGAAAAAAATAAAAAAGATTTTCCACTGCCCTATTGAGAACCCATTTAAATTCCATGTTAAATGTTAATAAAGCCAGATTGCTTTAACACTATGTATAAGCATTCTGACAACCTAACCAGTTTTATATTATCAATCTTATCTCTTGCTGCTGCTGCTACTGCTGCTGTTGCTAAGTTGCTTCAGTCGTGTCCAACTCTCTGCGACCCATAGACGGCCTCCTACCAGTGTGACTCTATTTTCCAGGTATCCCCAAATTCAGATATTCTCACCTTTGTGTCATTTGAACTTCCTTACTCACCCGTTGTATTCTGAGTAAACTCTTTTTCATTTTTAAAGATATAGCTCAAAAGTCATTTCTTTACTGTAATTTTGGATGTCTATTTGAAAACCTTAGCGCTGCTATTACCACTGTTTAGACAAATAACTGGCATATAGTACTTGTCACTCAATAAATAGAGAAAGTAGAGAAAAAAATAAAGAACAAACCACAAAAAAGTCAATTTAATGACAATGTATTGGGCTTCCCAAGTGACACAGTGGCAAAGAACCCTCCTGCCAATGACAGAGATGCAAGACCCACAAGTTTGATCCCTGGCTTGGGAAGATCCCATGGAATAGGAAATGGCAACCCACTCCAGTATTCTTGGCTGGAAAATCCTATGGACATAGAAGCCTGGCAGGCTGCATAGTCCATGGGTTGAAAAGAGTTGGACGCAACTGAACACAAATGTGTACACGACAATGTATAGGAATGGTCTTCATTTCCATAAAAGCATCTGATGGTAGTAGGGTGTTTGTGAATTCACTACTTACTCTTATAACTAGTTCTCATTCATCCAACAGTTAGGTGCCAGGCAATGTGCTAAAATACAAAATATGGCATTCTGTACTTCAAGCTATTCTTCCATTAGGAAAGATATTTTTTGTTTTTGATATACCCTCACAAATAGTTTCACAGTTAATTTTATTAATTTTCTTGCTGAAAATCAGAAATAAACCTAAATATTTTATTTTCCAGTGGAATTTCTAATACGTGAGTTTAATTGAAGTCTCCAGAGTTCATTGAACATTCTACAAAGTATTATATATTTTACATAATGTTTCTTTTTATGATCACAATGAATATACTAAGCAAAATAACAAATCAACCAAATCAATTGCATTCCCAAGCAAAAATACACCTACAAGACCTTTACCTTCATCTTCTACTACACACAAATAATTTCTCAGTTGCTTATGCAAGGAAGCCCATATATAGTCTATCAATGTCAGGGCTGAATTTTAATTATCATAAATACTTTACTATTAATCATTTTCCTAGTAATTTGTTTTTTCATTAAAATAGTCATGCTCATTAATCATCATTGTAATCTATAGTTTTCTTAAGCAAAATCTTTCTCTTCATATAAATTCTACTTTTCTTATCCTATTACCTACAATTATACCAAGGGAAATCTACATTACAAACTTGAAACAACTAGTTTCTTTATATTTTATTTCAATATTAACAATGTCCTTGGGTCTATCCATCATTATAATGGATTTTGTCATAACATGATCAAGTGAAGCAGTAACTTGCACTGCTGGGAAAATGGCTTTGGTTATGAAGGTATCATGCTTCCATCTGGTTCCTTTATCCAGGGTTTTGCTATAATATAGCACACTAATTTTCATAATGCTAAAAGGTATAGAAGGCTGGGTGTCACAAAGTCCCATTAAAATACTAAACGCTTACTGTCTAGTTTCTGTTGGTTAGACACAATTTGAAAAATACTTCTATATACTGCTCCTTGAGGAGATAATTTGTCTTTGTTGTCTTTTCCTCTTATAGAAGAAACAGTGAACTGATGGATGCATTTATATTCTGATTGTGGTTCTGCCAATTGGATTTGTGTATGTGCAGACATAAACAGACAATTAGATAATCATCAGTTATATTATTCTTATACTAAGTACACACTAAATGCTAAGAATGGTGTTCATGCTGAAAAAAAAAAATGGCAGATGGATGGAACTTAAGAGTATAATGGTGAAAGCAGTTTCAAGCCATAACACACAAAATCTTAACAAATTAGTACAAATGCAATTAAAAGCTCTATGTGAAAGAACTGTGTGAAGGGAAAGGAAGGAACTACTTTAGATGTCCCCTTGTGCCAGGACTTCTTTCAGGTACTATTTCTACTGAGGCTTGAAGGAGGAGGCCAGAGAATAGGCAATAAAACTAGAGTAAAGAAATTCTAAGAGTGAAGAAATAGCACTTGAAAAGGCCTCGGTTAAAAAAAAGAAATGTATGTTCAAGAAACCTGGGTTAAGGAAAGCATAGAAGTGAAAGTGTTAGTCGCTCAGTCATGTCTGACTTTGTTACCCCATGGACTGTAGCCTGCCAGGCTCCTCTGTCCTCGGAATTCTCCAGGTAAGAATACTGGAGTGGGTTATCAAGCCCTGAATTAAGGAAAGTAATATTTTAGACTATTTATCCCATATTTTAAAATAGTAAAGCTTTAGTGTTACTACATATACCATACATAAAGTACTCTCTTAAATGGATACTGATTCACCTAACAATTTTGTGCAATTGATATCAAAGCAATGTGTGGCAGTGATCCACTCCAATCTAGATTGAAGGAAATATCGAGACAGTTATTCATGGTTTCAAAGTCAAGATTATATCTTAAAGGTTATGGGCAATAAAAGCCCTCTTCTGATGAACTTTATTAAGTCACTAGTCATTGAGTTCATATGGTATTGTTTCAGTTTTGAATGCCTTATAGAAGTTTGTATGTCTCACAGAAGTGTTTGTTTTGCTTTCATATCCCCCAAATGAAGTCAGTCTTTAATAATGACTCAAACGCAAAGGACATTCATGTGGAGCAACAATAATTAGAAATGCTGAGAGTTCACTCAAGAGCATATGTCATACTTATGCTGTCTGCATGTATTATCTTGCCTGGGGTATTTTTCACTAAATTATTAAAGTATTTTTAATGCTTTTGAGAAATAGTTTCTGATTTGTTTTCTCGATAGAATTTAGAATTTAGACTTGTTCAGTTTTATGGGTCATAATAATATTGAAAGCTTTTCAGTTAAAATAGAGAGTTGTAAAATATACAATAAATCTTGTGAGCAAATTTATGTTACAGACTTTATAACAGTTATTTTTCTCCAAGCAAAAAGACTGACCCTCTCTGGCTGTCATATAAAGGTAAAATAGAGGATGTCATCTTTAATAAAGAGCATCTTATAACCAGAGTCAAGAGCAAAAAATCCTTTCCCACTAACACTGTAATCCTACATGAAACTAGAGATAGACATCTCTGTTTTTCTCCTCTTTACATGTCACACATTGCTTGCTCTTATATGTTCAGGTAACATCTCTCCTAAGTCTTATGCTTACTCTACTGTATTAATCTCTTGTGGTGGTTTAGTCACTAAGTTGTGTCCAACTCTTGTGACCCCATGGACTGTAGTCTGTCAGGCTCTTCTGTCCATGAGCTTGTCCAGGTAAGAATATTGGAGTTGATTGTCATGTCCTTCTCCAGGGGATCTTCCTAACCCAGAGATCAAACCCAGGCCTCCTACATTGCAGGCAGATTTTTTTCCTGACTGAGCTACCAGGTATTAATCTCTTAGGTCTAACTAGTGAAGAGTAAAGTTCAATTGTTTAATAATATTCATTTGCTGTGTTGACAAACAACTGGAACTGAGCAGGCCAAAACAAGCAAATAACAGTGAGGGAGATGTGCAGAAGTCAATCTCCAGAGCTTTAGTTGAGGGGAGTGTCTCCCACTGTGGGGAGCGTATAACCAGCTAAAACTACTGAACATCAGAAAGAAATAAACTGTAGAAAGGAAAGTCATGGCCAACCTAGATAGCATATTGAAAAGCAGAGACATTACTTTGCCAACAAAGGTCTGTCTAGTCAAGGCTATGGTTTTTCCAGTGGTCATGTATGGATGTGAGAGTTGGACTGTGAAGAAAGCTGAGTGTCGAAGAATTGATGCTTTTGAACTGTGGTGTTGGAGAAGATTCATGAGGGTCCCATGGACTGCAAGGGGATCCAACCAGCCCATTCTAAAGGAAATCAATCTGGATGTTCTTTGGAAGGAATGATGCTAAAGCTGAAACTCCAGTACTTTGGCCACCTCATGCCAAGAGTTGACTCATTGGAAAAGACTCTGATGCTGGGAGGGATTGGGGGCAGGAGGAAAAGGGGACAACAGAGGATGAGATGGCTGGATGGCATCACTGACTCAATGGATGTGAGTTTGGGTGAACTCTGGGAGTTGGTAATGGACATGGAGGCCTGGTGTGCTGCAGTTCATGGGATCACAAAGAGTCGGACATGACTGAGCAACTGAAATGAACTGAACTGAACTGAACTGAACCATGGCCTTGAAACAAGACAGAGACTGAGTTACTGCCACCGTGTTTTATGTCTCTAATAAAATGCCAGATACTGGCAGAGTGCCATCATGATTTTGATTAGTAAAATGAACAAAAAAATTCTAATCATCTCTAGAGTTGTGATGAAGTTTAAGCAAGATTAAATAACTTGCAGTGTAATAGATAGATACTTCCTATTTTTTATCCTTCTTTAGTATAAAAATACATAATAAAATCTGAGTTAGTACTTGAGAAATAAGTGCCATGATCTCAAATATATTCACTGAATCCCACTATGACATCATTCTTTTTCAGAATCTACATACAATCTAGCAAGATATAAAGCTTGCATTATGCATTAGTTCCACTTTCTTGCTTGATAAATTTTATGAATGTGATTGCCACAACTCCCCCCACCACTAGCACTACTGGCTTCCTTGGTGTTGGTTCTTACCATCTTCTTAATAAGAGAATACAATGGAGGATCAAGAGAAGTTTAAAATGGCATTCCTTTCAAATGAGAGGAGATTGGAAAAGGCTGATTTAAATAAAAGTGAGTCATATTCATGCCCACGCTCTCAGTTTAATAATCCTTTGGCATATGGTTTATATGAAGTAAAATTATTCATGCTGTACTAAAATGTATCTATATTCAGTACAACAATTTAAAAAGTGAGGGGGGAAAATGACTAAATTAAGAAAAACATGACTGGTTTTCATTTTTGATGTAAAGAAATTTCAGTGCCCCCTAGGAAATGTGATTGATCCTTTGAGTCACTCAAAATTGAACTGATTTTTGGATTGAAAAAAAATTTAGAATAGGATATTATATATTGGGGCAAAATTTTGTTAGTTGATTTGGTTTTATTATAATCCTTTAAAACATGATTAGGAAATAAGTGTTTTCACTGTACAACCATAATTCTTTTCCTTCATATAAATGTATCTATATTCAGTACAACAATTTAAAAAGTGAGGGGGGAAAATGACTAAATTAAGAAAAACATGACTGGTTTTCATTTTTGTTGTAAAGAAATTTCAGTGCCCCCTAGGAAATGTGATTGATCCTTTGAGTCACTCAAAATTGAACTGATTTTTGGATTGAAAAAAAATTTAGAATAGGATATTATATATTGGGGCAAAATTTTGTTAGTTGATTTGGTTTTATGATAATCCTTTAAAACATGATTAGGAAATAAGTGTTTTCACTGTACAACCATAATTCTTTTCCTTCATATGAGATATTAACACTTACAGAGTAGTTTTCTTTAATAAAACTAGTCCTCCAACCAGTCCATTCTAAAGGAGATCAGCCCTGGGTGTTCTTTCGAAGGAATGATGCTAAAGCTGAAACTCCAGTACTTTGGCCACTTCATGCCAAGAGTAGATTCATTGGAAAAGACTCTGATGCTGGGAGGGATTGGGGGCAGGAGGAAAAGGGGACAACAGAGGATGAGATGGCTGGATGGCATCACCAACTCAGTGTAGGTGAGTTTGAGTGAACTCTGGGAGTTGGTGATGGACATGGAGGCCTGGTGTGCTGCAATTCATGGGGTCGCAAAGACTCGGACATGACTGAGTGACTGAACTGAACTGATGTACATTTGGCTCATACTTGACAATATTGAAGAACTGCTGAGTATCATTTGATGTAAAGTAACTCCAGTTTCCCATGTGTGCCCACCAGGCTCCTCTATCCCTGGGATTCTCCAGGCAAGAACACTAGAGTGGGTTGCCATACTCCAGTGCATGAAAATGAAAAGTGAAAGTGAAGCCACTCAGCTGTGTCCGACTCTTTGCAACCGCATGGACTGTAGCCTACCAGGCTCCTCTGTCCATGTGATTTTCCAGGCAAGAGTACTGGAGCGGGTTGCCATGTCCTTCTCCCATGAAGTATAAGAGAAAAATAAATATTGTTACCAGGAAAAGATTCATCATGCTGCTCATGTAAAATTATTAACTTTTCAAATATGTGCATCTTAAAGTATATGTCTCGTGTTGATAGCCTGTGATACTTTAGGTTAATGCCTTTCCACCCAATATACAGCAAAAGGAAAAACACAAATAATTTTAATTTTATATTTATGTTTTATAGTTATATCAACAATGAAATCTAATAGAACAGTTTAATTCTTGGTGGTATAAAGTAAGTGGTTTTAATTTCTGGAAAATTTGTTTGAGCAGCTTATGTTGAATTTGAGAAAAGTCAGTTTTGTCTCCAGAGTTTTTGGAATGACATTTCCTGGTTTTGCTACTTTTTGTGAAGTGGAAGTGCTGAGAGAGCTAATGGACACCTGATGTGACATATACTCTGCTACTCCAGGCTTTTCTTTAGAACTGGAGGTGAGTGACTCCCACAGAATAACTCTTAAATTTCAATTTAAATTCCCTTTCTATTTTACTTGTCTTGCTCTAAATAATGCAAATCAAGACCACAATGAGATACCACTTCACACCAGTCAGAACGGCTGCGATCCAAAAGTCTGCAAGCAATAAATGCTGGAGAGGGTGTGGAGAAAAGGGAACCCTTTTACACTGTTGGTGGGAATGCAAACTAGTACAGCCACTATGGAGAACAGTGTGGAGATTCCTTAAGAAATTGCAAATAGAACTGCCTTATGACCCAGCAATCCCATTGCTGGGCATACACACCGAGGAAACCAGAATAGAAAGAGACACATGTACCCCAATGTTCATTGCAGCACTGTTTATAATAGCCAGGACATGGAAACAACCTAGATGTCCATCAGCGGATGAATGGATAAGAAAGCTGTGGTATATATACACAATGGAGTATTACTCAGCCATT
Organism: Oreotragus oreotragus; assembly: GCA_006410675.1. Lineage (NCBI taxonomy): Eukaryota > Metazoa > Chordata > Mammalia > Artiodactyla > Bovidae > Oreotragus > Oreotragus oreotragus. The sequence goes on along the minus strand of SJYX01003745.1, from coordinate 6,448 downwards.
AAAAAGAATACATTTGAATCAGTTCTAATAAGATGGATGAAACTGGAACCAATTATACAGAGTGAAGTAAGCCAGAAAGAAAAACACCAATACAGTATACTAACACATATATATGGAATTTAGAAAGATGGTAATGAGGACCCTGTATGCAAGACAGCAAAAGAGATACAGATGTGTAGAGCGGACTTATGGACTCTGAGGGAAAAGGAGAGGGAGAGGGAGAGGGAGGGATGATTTGGGAGAATAGCATTGAAATATGTATACTATCATGTAAGAAATGAAATGCCAGTATATGTTCAATGCAGGATGCAGGATGCTTGGGGCTGGTGTATGGGGATGATCTGGAGGGAAGATGTGGGGTGGGAGGTGGGAGTGGGGTTCATGTTTGGGAGTTCGTGTAAAAAAATAAATAAATAAATAAATAAATAAATAAAGGCAAGTCAATAATCACCACAATTATTTAAAACCCAAAATGATTTGCATTAATATCTCAACAAAATGTCTTACATTAATGCCTGCACATAACTGACATATTTATGATTCTACAAACTTTTTAGATTGTTTCATAGAGTTGACAATTCTTTTCCTATTGAATAATGCTTAAAATGATCAACTTATCATATTTCATACATATGCACACATACATATAGTGCGTAAAGCTATTCCTTCCAAATGTTATGTCAGTAAATGGTATCAGTATCCAACTGGTCATGCAAGGAAACATACATTAAAAAGTAGACATATTTAAATCAAATTCTCTCATCTCTCATAGTTGACACCATTAGTTTACCCTATGCATTTCTACACTTACAGTAGATTTCAAATCCTTTCATTTTTCTCTGAAAAATGACAGTTGTTTTCTCAACTGTCGACAACCAGTCCAAGCCATCAACTTATCTCTGTTCTTAATTTAACATCCTCCATACCAAACTTTCTACTTTCACTCTCTTTCTACACAGAAGAGAACATCGTCTATGATAAGGTTATAACATTCCACTACAGTACTTGTATCTCTTAACTGGCTATCCTAAACTTAATGTTACCAAGTCCAAGCTCACTCTGCTTACCAGTGAATCAGAGATGAGGTGATGATGCAATCAATACAACTTTGGAGAGCCCTCTCACTGAGAAGACAGTAGACTAATGTCTCAAAGTAACCATCCAATTGAGGTCTGGATGCTAGGTCTTTTGTAGAAAAGAGATGGGAGAGGGTAAGGAAACAAAGTAAAAAGGCCATTAATCTTGCAAATATCTCCTAATATGGAAAGCCTGAGGCAGGGGATGTTTTAATTTCTTACTTCCTGCCAGCTACAGGTGTACAGGGTCAGGCAGATGGACAAGATTCTCTCAGGCAGGCCAGTATGTATGATTATAACAATAAAGAACAGCATGGAAAGAGAGGAAGGCCTTCTTCAATGAATAGTGTATAAAACTAGAAGAAAACAACAGAAGGTTAAAGACTAAAGATCTCTTCAGGAAAATTGGAGATATCAAGGGAACATCTTGCCCAAAGATAGGCACAATAAAGGACATAAATGGTAGAGAGCTAGCAGATGCTAAAGAGATCAAGAAGAGATGAAAAGAAAACATAGAAGAACTGTACAAAAAAAGATTCAAATGAACTGGACTGCTATGATGATGTGATCAACCACCCAGAGACAGACATTCTGGAAAGTGAAGTCAAGTGGCCCTTAGGAAGCCCTATTGTTAATAAAGCTAGTGGATGCAATAGAATTCCAGTAGAACCCTAAAGGATGATACCCTCAAAATGTTACATTCAGTATGCCAGCAAATCTGGCAAGACCCAGCAGTGGCCACAGGACTGAAAAATGTCAGTCCTCATCCCAGTCCCCAAGAAGGATAGTACTAAAGAATGTGCTAACCATCAGACAACTGCACTCATCTCCCACATATCTCCCATACTAGTAAGGTCATGCTTAAAATCCTTCTAGGCTTCAGCATTATGCAATCCAAGAACTTCTAGATGCTCAAGATGGATTTAGAAATGGAAGAAGAACCAGAGATGAAATTGCCAACATTCACTGGATTATAGAGAAAGCTGGGGGATTCCTGTAAAAACATCTACCTCTGTTTCATCAACTATGCTAAAGCCTATGTGTGGGTCATAATAAACTGTGGAAAGCCCTTAAAGAGATAGGAATACCAGACATCTTACCTGTCTCCTGAGAAACCTATATGTAGGTCAAGATGAAACAGTCAGAACCCTGTATGGAACAACTGATTGGTTCAAGATTGAGAAAGGAGTACGACAGGGCTGTCTGCTGTCACCCTGTTTGTTTAATCTATATGCTGAGAAGATCATGAGAAATGCCAGGCTGGATGAGTTACAAGCTGATATCAAGATAGGCAGGAGAAACATCAATAGCCTCAAATATGCCAATGATACCGCTCTAATGGTAGAAAGCGAAGAGGAACTAAAGAGCCTCTTGATGAGGGTGAAGAGTGAAAGAGCTGGCTTAAAACTAAATATTAAAAAAAAAAAAACTTAAGATCACAACATCTGGCCCCATTACCTCATGGCACATAGAGTGGGGAAAGGTGGAAGTAGTGACCTTTCCTCTTTTGGGGGTCTAAAATCACTATGGATGGTGACTACAGCCACGAAATCAGATGTTTGCTTCTTGGCAGGAAAGATGACACACTGAGACAGTGTGTTGAAAAGCAGAGATGTAACTCTGCCAACAAAGGTCTGTATAATCAAGGCTATGTTTTTTTCAGTGATCAAGTTCAGTTGTGTGAGCTGGACCATAAAGAAGGAGGAGCACTGAAAAACTGATGCCTTCAAACTGTGGTGCTGGAGAATACTCTGAGTCTCTTGGACAGCAAGGAGATCAAACCAATCAATCCTAAGGGAAATAAACCAGGAATGCTTGTTGGAAGGAGTGATGCTGAAGCTGAAACTCCTGTATTCTGGTCATCTGATGTGAACAGCTGACTCATTGGAAAAGTCTCTGATGCTGGGAAAGATTGAGGACAGAAGAAGAGGGTGTCAGAAGATGAGATGGCTTAATGGCATCACCGATGCAATGGACATGAACTTGGGTAAACTTCAGGAGATGGTGAGGGAGAGGAAAGCCTGACATGCTGCAGTCCTTGGGGTCACAAAAAGTCAGACATGACTGGATCAGTGAACAACAATATAACAATAAAAGCAATGAAAAGGGAATCAAAGAAACAGCTCCAACATGGAATCCAAATTGGCTTTTCCCTGCAACATTAACACCCAGGGGCTTCCCTGATAGCCTAGATGGTGAAGAATCTGCTTACAATACAAGAGACAAGGTTTATCCTTGTGTTGGGAAGATCCCTGGAGAAAGGAATGGCTACCTACTCCAATATCCTTGCTTGGAGAATTCCATGAACAGAGGAGCCTGGTAGACTACAGTCCACTTAGTCACAAAGAGTCAGACATGAATGAGCAACTAACACTTAAAAAAATTAATTTATTTTAATTGGAGGTTAATTACTTTACAATATTATAGTGGTTTTACCATACACTGACATAAATCATTCATGGGTATACATGTGTTCCCCATACTGAATCAGCCCCCACCCCTGCACCTCCCTCCCCATCCCATCCCTCAGAATCATCCCAGTGTACCAGCCCTGAGCATCCTGTCTCATTCATCAAACCTGTACTAGCAATCTATTACTCCCAGACTCTTTAGCTGATCCCCATGGCTTTATACAGTTTGGTCATTGTTAGGCCCCAGCTGGGCTTCCCTGTTGGCTCAGTGATAAAGAGTCCACCTGTAATGCAGGAGACTAGGGTTCGATCCCTGCATTGGGAAGATCCCCTGGAGAAGGGAATGGCCACCCACTCTAGTATTCTTGCCTGGAGAATTCCATGGACAAAAGAAGCTGGTGGGCTATAGTCAATGGAATTGCAAAGAGTAGGACACTACTGTGTGACTAGTACTTTCTCTTTTAAGCCTGAGATACATTGTCCTTGTATGCAGATTTGGGGCCTTAATGCCTGCAACCATCTTGCTCTTAATGCCTGCAACCATCTTGCTCTTAATGCCTGCAACCATCTTGCCTTAATGCCTGCAAGCAACTGCTCTTTCTCAGGCTATTTAAATATATGATTTCTTCTCATCCTCGCAAATCAGTTTTGGAGTCATCTCCTTGAAAATATTTTTTTTCCTGATTGTCCTAAATAACAAAATTCTCATAGTCTCTAGTGATTATCATATCATCCTGCTTATCTCTTTGAAGCATTTCATTTTGCTAGTTAACACCATTTTATTGTGTATCTTTGCTCCCAAACATATTGAAAAGGGTAACTAAGGCAGGAACAAAAGAACAAAAAAATCTATCTCATTCACCACCGTGATTCCAACAACTAGACTAGTGCACATTGTTAAAACTTAGAAAATATTTGTTGAATAAATAAAATAGCTTTTAAATTATTTTCTATTATCATTATAAAATTCAAATATATATCAAGCAAAATAACTTTTCTCATCTCTAAATATTTCTTTCAATGAAATCATTAATAATTATCTATTCACTTGTTTATGTAATTTATTATCACGTATCTGTAGTTATTTCTTTGTTGGTTATCCCTAACCTCCAATCCTTGGCCCATCAATTACAAAATTTGATGGACTCTTTTAGTTATTGTCTTCTATATTCTTCTTCTCTTAGGGTCCTTGATTCAAGTTCTTATGTTTATACTTTAACCATTGTTAAAGTCTTAATTGATCAAACTATCTTGTTTTATTTTTATTTCTAGATTATGATGCAACATTTTAAATAAGTCTTCAAGAGTACCACTTTCTTCTTGCCTTCTCCTAGTCCAAAGCTTTTCACGATTATCTATAAGTTACTAGCTAAAGTAGAAACTTCTTTGTCCTTTAAACTCTGCAGAATTCTGCCTCAGAGTACATTTCCAACACATTGTCTTCCTTTCACTATGTATACCTTCTGCTTCATTTAAAATTTAAAATACACATTCCTGAGGCCACAAGTTCCTTCAACATTCACCTTTCCTACTTAAATTTTATTTGTCCTTCTGAGACTACTTCAAATCTTTCTGTAGCAAGCCCAGTCTACAGTCTGGAGTCTTTAAGAAATCATCTGTAAATGGCACCAACATTTCTCTTTAGTCCTATTTGTGAAAGTACTCATCTTTCACAATGCTTCATTCTAGTGGCTGGTTTAGGAAGGACTGCAATGCAGTGGTTAAAAGATCAAGTACTTTTGGATCTCACAGTATTGATTGAAATCCAATCTCTACTACTTTCATACAGTCTTGGAAAAAAGGAAAAGGAGTTTAACAGCTCTGAGCATCATAATTATTCACCCATAACCCTAAACTAGTACACTAGAACATTGATTTCAAACCTCAACTCAATTCCCTCCAAAAGAAGCTTCAAGGATCATGACAGCACGAAATGTTTGCTTTCTTCGCCAAATTTCTGGAATGATGACTTTGTCATTTACACTTATTTTGGCATTTATTCTTCCGATATTAGTGTTACCTTCTATTTTATTTAAATAAGCCAGTATTTACTGAACATGTGCTATATTTCAGCGCTGGGTTATACACTTTATCCACATTACAGTAGGTGGTAAAATGGTTTCATGAATGAAAAAACTGAAGGTAAAATAAATCACTCAGTGTTACACAGCTTCTTAAAGGCTAGGGTTTCAAACGCATGTCTATATGAAGTTCGTGATCACTAATTTTGTTTCATGACTTATTTTGCCAAAATGACTGCACCTCCCATAAGAAGTCTAAAATATAGTAATGATAGAGTTCAGTCATTTCGTGACTTAACAATCTTTAAGAACCCAAACTCCCTCCATTTCTTCATATCACCATAATTGGCTTTTTGATATGGTGTTTCTTATACTGTCCATGTCTCTCTAAAGAATTCCACGGACAAAGGAGCCTGGCAGGCTGCAGTCCAGGGGCCTCAAAGAGTCAGACACAATTGAGGAACTACCACCACCTCTTATATGTGTTCACTTTTTTATCAATAGATGACTGCTTAGACAAGATTGTTTAAGAGTTCCAAGCGAACTTTTATTACTACAACTTCTTTTTTAAAACAAGTAAGAAAGCGTTTCTCAGAAGTCCCTTTCTCTCCTGCAACTTCCTTTCTTTAGAAATAAGAAAGTTTTTTCAGGAGACTCTTTATCAGAGTTTATTCTCATATCTCCTTAACCAAAAATTAATCAGGTGTCACTACCAAAGGTAATTGCTGATGAAGAAATAATATTCTATGATAATTCTGTCTAATGCATTGATTATCAATCATGTCTGCATTTTAGACTGACATGGGAATTCTTTGCTACAAATTCCTGTGACCTAACTCAAAACAATTAAATTAGAATCTCTGATGCTAGGGCCGAGGCATTATCAATTTTGAAAAGTACCCAGGTGATTACAATGTACAGTCTAGCCTGTTTCTAGATT